>JAWWEE010000074.1:7503209-7644956 GCA_035221455.1 Xenops minutus | reverse complement strand
GCGTGCTTGTAGCAAGCGTGGGTAGAGCCCTTGTAAATCTTCGTTCGCGAAGCCTAGCCATGATGATGATGATGATACTGAAACAGCTTATGGAGAGTTACTGATGTGTTAGGGATTGCTTTTGAAGATGTGCTGTTTGTGGCAGAAACTGATGTGATTTTTTTCTGTGATCAGCTAACAGATCAGAGTAGGCACTTGCTATCCTGTAATTATTTGTAGTGGAAATACTTTATAAAAAGCTACTCTGGGTCATAGAATCATAGAACAGTAGAATTGTTTAGGCTGGAAAAGACCTCTAAGGTCATCAAGCCCAACTGTTGACCCAGCACTGTTAAGTCCACCACTAAACCATGTCCTTCTGTGCCACACCTGCACATCTTTTAAAAAGCTTCAGGGATGGTGACTCCACCACTTTCCGGGACAGCTTGTTCCAATACCTGACCACCCTTTCAGTGGAGAAATTTCTCTTAATATCCAATCTAAACCTCCCCTAGTGCAACTCGAGGCCATTTCCTCTTGTCCTTGTTACTTGAAAGAAACCAATTCCAACCTCATTAAAACCTCCTTTCAGGTAGTAGTAGAGAACTATAAGGTTCCCCCCAGTCTTCTTTTCTCCAGGTTAAATGCTCCCAGCTCCCTCAGCTGCTCCTTGTAATACTTGTTATATAACAAGAAGTGCCTTCACCATTCTTATATCTGCTTCACAGATAACATAACTTAGCATATTCTAATTTAATAAATGCCTTGCTGGAAAACAATTCCTGATACATAAACAGGCTGAATGAAGTGATGAAGACTTTCCCCATACCACCCTTTTACTGTCCTGTATGTTATAACCCACCGAATTGTCAACAGCAAAAGGTGCAACTTTTCTTTCTGGGGGTAGCAGGGACATCTGTGTGCCCATGCAGCAATAGTGGCCATATCACCTCAGTGTGCATCTGCAACTTGAAATTAAGGTTTTCGGGAGATCAAGATGATGGCTCAAATGCCTACTGAGGGTTAGTCCTCATCACTCTTCTTTCAAAGAAGTGAGGGTCTGATAACAAAGATGAGAAAGGAACACCTCTCACAAATGGACAGTCAGTTCTGTCATCAGCAAATGCCCAAACTGCAGCT
The DNA here is from genome assembly GCA_035221455.1 of Xenops minutus. Taxonomy (NCBI): domain Eukaryota; kingdom Metazoa; phylum Chordata; class Aves; order Passeriformes; family Furnariidae; genus Xenops; species Xenops minutus. The sequence continues at coordinate 7,643,837 of JAWWEE010000074.1, read as the reverse complement.
AGCACAGGCAGAAATAAAATTTTGACCCTTATCAAAGCCCCATGGCATTGACACATGCATTGTCCTGTGCTGCCTGTATGTGACTCATGTGGGAATTATTCCTCTCCATCTGTCCAGATCCAGGCAGAGGGCTGTAGTGATCCACTGAGCTTCCTCAGCTTCCGCCAAAGCCCTTGGGAGTGTGAGGTGCTCGGCTCCTCCTGTGCTCAGGAAGGGGTGAAACATCACTCCTACCAGCCCTCCGCACCAAGGTAGCCCATGCAGAACAAAAGGTGCTTAAAGTGAGACAATTAATCTCCACAATTTAATGAAGACTGGGAAAAACAACAACAAAAATGGGATAAATACTTAAAATACATATTGGAAATTGTTTATAGACAGCACAGGAGTGATTCAGGTGCCAAAACGTAAACACGTAGCATCATTTTCAATGCCTGAGGTCGCCTGAGACATCCACATAGGACTGGCAGATACGACACATGATCTATGAAAGACCTACTCCTTTCTGGAGCAGCAACTGGGGCCCAGATGCAATACCCTAAGGCCTCAAAAATGGCACTAAACACTTATGTTTAGGCAGCTGAATCCCACCCTGCACTTCCAGACTTCTGATGAATAAACCTCTTTTTAATTGTCTCAGACTCAAATCCCAGGTTCTTGAGATGCTTTCCCTAGGGCTCAGCAGTGTGTGGTAGTGGCAAATTTCATTGGTTTAACTTGGATAGAGTTGTTACAGCCCTTTGTTATGTATTTTTAAAATTGCTTTTAGGCTATAAAATCATGAGGCAGTTTCTGCTTTTATAGGCTGTGTGCATAATCCAGGTGAGACCAAAGGTTTTTCCTCACCACAAGATGCTGATGTGATTACTCCAAATCCCATCTCCTTTGAATACCTATTCTGTCACAACTCCCCATTAGAGGCCTGTTGTCAAATAGCCAGCTTTATTCTGAATGATATTGGAGACCATATCCCTGCAGCAGTTGTTCTCTCAGATAGTTAAACAGAATTTTAAAGCACATGGCAATATTCTTATTTTAAATTAATCTGCACAGATCTTAATATCTCTTTACATTTTTTCCAGGATATTTGGTGAGGAAGAGATTTGGTTACTGCTTACACCATACCAGGGTGGGGGGAAAGAAGAGGAAGGAGAAACTGAATTACTTGTATGTTTTAACCTGATGTGTGAGGACGTAATAATTGCTCCTGTTTGGATTGTGTAATACATTTTAATGGAAATGTTCTGAAGAATCCACCAGAAAAGGAAAGTTTTCCAGTAAGGGCATATTTTCACTGCATACCTCCAAATGTGGAGTTTCTGGCTGTCTTCCAATGTTATTGCACACTGCTGGCAGCTCCTGAAAATACAGGTTTTAGGGGTGAGACAGGGACTGAAATATTTACCTGTTTTCCTAGCCTGATGCATTAATAGACAGATAGACAGATAGATAGATAGATAGATAGATAGATAGATAGATAGATAGATAGATAGATGGATGATAGGGTTTTTTTACTCTTGCATTACATTGCATTACAGGCAATGTATGGTGATGGAGAGGTTGCTTGTCCTCACTGAGCAGTAGCAGTAAGACACCAGAGAGAATTATGGCACAAGTTCCCTTCACACCACACTCGGGTCTGTAGATTTAATGAACTCATGGTTTCATGACTGATTTAAGCAAAACTCTGTGCAGGCCACTGCTGAAAAGTGCATTTTTGTTTTTGCATTTTTTTTTATCTTTTCCTTTCTCCAAATATAAATTCCTGCTGCCTGCATTGTGCCCATACTCAGGCAAACCCCATGAGGGTTGAAAAGTGTCCTGCTCTCCCAATTAATTTTTGGTTACTCATCCATCTCATCACTTGCCTGAATGGATGATGGCCCTGGCTCTATGGGAGCACTCAGGAGGAGAGAGGTAAGATGGGAAGAAAGGGAAAGAAGGAAGGGAAGGAAGGGAAAGAAGGGGAGAAAGGGGAAGGAGGAAGGGAGGGAGGAAGGAGGGAAGGAGGGTTTTGTGACCCCAGCCTCCAATTATATGTACTTGAAATCATCTCAACCCTCCACCCTCTGCTGCTTTGCTCCACGTGTGATTATAATTACCCACGTGTGCCATAATTAAAATCTGTGTTTCACCTCTGATGCTTCTCACTTTCTTTGGACTATAAAAGTAATTTTTATAACAATTAAATGCTGCATCAGGGCTTAAGGGCTACTCATCTGAACACAGATTTGCTCTGACTTTGTGCATACATTTTTTGATGTTCTTAGTTTGCTTTTACACACACCATTAAGGAGCTGCAGGAAACTTCTCTTGGTTACATGTCTTGGACAAGTAATTCAGTTGTGATCTGTGGATTCAGCATCTGCTCCTACATGACTCTTTGATCCTATGCACTTGCTGGCTCTGTGTCTAATACAGCACAGCCAACATTTTGCACTCAAAGTAGGGAGGGTGGAAGTAATCAGTACACTCAATTCCATGGTGAGTTCAACCCTGCATCTTCATTTCATCTGTTGTGACCCCATTCCAGTCTTTGTTGGTGGCTACAGAGCACAAGTGGCCTGGCTGGAATCACCTGTCGAGGACTGGCACTGGAAACTGGGAGGCTAAACTGAGAAAAGTTGCTGCTTACCTCCTAAGCCCTCACTGTTACCCATTATCTGTAGCCCTGTTCTGGGGCTGCTGGAAACCTGGGCTACCCAGCAGAGTAGCTATGATACTTTTACAGCTTCTCACTTACTCAAACTTTTCTTTTTACCAGACCTATTAGTAGACTGGAGCTTCAGTGGTTTTAATTGCTTGACCTTTTAGGACATTATCTGCAGACTTGATCTGTACAATCACACAGGAAGACAATGTCAGGTCTATGAATATTCTGAATAATCTGCTTTATTCTTTCTTCATTAAGATTTTACATATTCCTGATTGATCCCCTTATAGCCAAGAGAATATGAAACTCATTATAACTGAAAAGATTTAGGTGGGCACTGCTGAACAAGTTCCTTTTTTGTTGCTGTTGTTTCTTTAGTGACTTTGTATTTTTACCCTGCACAAATAAGCACCTGTACAGTATTAAAGACTACTCTATTTCATTCTTATGCCCTAAAATCTGCCAGCAACAATGCCCTGTGTACCCTGTCTATCTAAGGGGATGTTCTGCCTGCAAATTGTCTTGTTAAAAGCACATCTATTAATAGTCCCATAAGTGCAGAAAGGGCTGGTTCAGACCACGTGTCACTTTGAGATCAGCCATTGAGCAGAGTGGTGCAAACTGGCTTTTCCTCCTAAGATGATGAGTGCCTTAACAGGAGCCAGGAGTGCCATTGTCACACCATCCATCAACTGCCTTCCGTCCTCCTCAGCTGAACCCATGAATTAAGCAACTGTGGTTAAAAAGCAATAAAATTAAAAGTTGTAATGGGGAGTCATTGACAAAAGGGCTACAATGCACTGGCCATATATCTTTTAACTAGCTAAATATAACCATAGGTTTCCATAAGTTCAAAGAGTGGTGGCCTGGAGATGAATACAACTGTTCCAACTGAGTTCTGGGCTAGGAGCCAGAAGATTGTTAAAACACCTTAGAACATGCTTATTCCCTCTTAGAACATTTTTTGGTACTTGCTCTATTAGTATGGATTTTATTTCCCCACCAAACGAGTTCTCTGCCTTTGAACCATAAACAATAATGGCACATCTGTCTTTAGGCTGCTGTACTTTGAAAACCAATGCTAAGGACACAGAGGGGTAGATTTTCAAAGCGTTGCGTGGGAGTTTGTACCAGGAGTCTAGCCAAATATTTTTCACTCATACTCATCCCTGAGCCTAACCTTTCCTCACTCGTTAGAATGGCTCTGTTTGCTCTGCCCACATGGGGACATTTCAGACAGCTTTTACCTCCAGGGACAGAGTTTCAGCTGGCCAGAAAAGCCTATAAATAGGGTTTTACTGATGACCTTTCAAATCTAGCGATGCATCTTCCTTCTGATCTTTTTTTATTTTACTTTTCTTGCTTTGTCTGTGTTTTTATGCGATTCTCAGTTTCTGCTGAATTACTTACCATTAGGCCACAATGCAACTAAAATCCCTGATAACACTGAGACAGGTGGTGTGAAGTGATTGCTGCTTAAAAGTGATTGCAGCTCAAAACTGCATCGATGCTGTTTTCTGTGCTGGGGAGTTCAATGGCAGCCTTGCAGGAACCAGGCTTTTATAGAGCCACAACGATAAGGCAGCAAATAAAGTGGTGAATTAAAAAAGCCTCCCTGCATATCTCTTTGGCTGTTAAGTTTCCTTACCCACTTGCTCAGAAGGTAAAAACACAACACTGCAATAGCATAACTAGCCGTTGCATAGGGACATGGGTAGCTTCCAGTTGTAACAACTGGTCAAGCTAATGGGAATGACTTTGCTTTCTAGATTTTCTCTTTCTTTTTTACTAATTATCTCTGCTAAAGGCAATGTAATTTTTTAAAGAGACGTTAGTCATATTTCAAGTGGCTTGGCTTTCCATTCAGTAAAAACTTCTTGGTCTGTACTGCTCTCTACTTCTTTGGAAGGACTCTGTGGTGGAAATTTCCCCCTTTAAAGACAATCTCACAGTGTTTCTTTGCGGATGCAGCACAGGGATATTTGCTGTATCACAACAAACTCCCCTTCTAGTTACTACTCTTCCAAGCCTTATTTGATTTTGATGCACTACTTGCCATGGGGGTGTTATCATTTTTCACAGTTGAGAATCTCCTTTGATGAAGTCAGCTCAAAGTTCTACCTTTGGGTGGTTTCCCAGGAAAAACCTTTTGGCTAGTAGCAATTTTCCATTTAGAAAAGTTTGCCGGTTGAATTCAATTAGTGTCCTTGGAAACTTCTTGTCTTTAAAGATACCATTATTCTAGGGTTTTCACTGCTGGTTCTCAGGCATCTTTTTGTGTTATCGAAGGTCAAGGCCAATAGAAACCACTTACTGAAATCCTGCTCCTTTTTCATGGAGACACGATGGTGTAAGGAGAGGAAAACTTGCAGATCAGCAGGCTGATCAGGATGGAAATGATTGAATCCTTGCAAAGTGTCTTCATGCTGAAGAAGGAAAGCTCCGAGTTTATAAATTGTGTGGCACTCCGGAGGTGTGACTTGTTAAAGCTGGATCATGCTTCTGCAAACCTTCTAGTGAGGAAACAAATGCTTTTGTGAATAGTCTTTGGCATGAATCAAGAAAAAAAAATTGGAATCCAAACACCTGCAAAGTTCACTCATGAGTTCCTAGTTCCTGGACAGGAAAGGATATGGTTGCTTTGATTGCTGTATACACTCCCACGACTTGCACGTCATCTCCTCAGGATCAGAGAAACAACACCTCAGTCCTTTCCCATTTCAATCTCTGTGTTCCATCCCATGTGCTCAGACGTTTTCACTTAACAACATGTGTCCCATATGCATGGTGATGATGTCAGATGGCTTAAGTATTGTTCCAGTCATTTAGTCTCAAACATTTCTGAATAGATCCTCTACTTTTTTGAGTAATAGGCACATCTATCATTAAAATGTAAGAATGGATAATGAGCAGACCTTCAAATACATGAAACCCTCCATTTTTTGATGAGAGAACTCATTATATCTCCCTGTTATTAAATAAGTTCCATAACAATATTTTAATATGATTAAAGATGCTGCACCTCATTTGTTAAGAACTCAGGAAATTAATCTAGGCAGGGCAATAATGTAGTTGGGAAGGAAGGCATGTGAATCTTTTTTTTTCTTTATTATTATTATTAGTTTCTTTCTTTGCTACTGGTTGTATCAGTGCCTTATCAGTTAAGTGCAGGAGCTTAACAATGGGTTCTCTCAGCAAATCCCTCTCTTTTCGCTGGGTGAGGTTAAAGAACAAACACATTGTCGTGAGCTTTTAAAAGCTTGATTTCAATTACATGGTAGTAGGGCAAAGCTCTCAAACACACAAAACTTTGACTTTGTAAAGATTGTGACCTCCCAGGTACACGTGCTTTAAGCAGAAAAAATGTACTTGACATGTCCCACTGCTGTTTCCACGCACCAGGAGCTGTGTGTATCGGGAAGCAAGAAAGGCAGGAGGGAGGCAGAGGTGTTCAGCTTGGAATGGAGCGAAATCATTCCTCTGGGAAAGCAAAGTTCATCTGTTTGACTAGTAAGAATTTGAAAGATAAATATATCCCTTATCGTGGAATGATAAACAACGAGGTACAGGAAAGACTCTTTGAATAATTGAGTCTGATCTCCTGCATTTTGCAAGACTATTTGCCTTCACATTCCTATTAACATCTTATGGGACTTTGTCTTTCCTCGTGTTTGCTTGTGGTAGTGCCCACAATGTTACAGGCACTTTCTAGGCTTTCAGGAAGAGCTGGTGCTTTCAGTCTCTGGATGGACAGGAAGATAAACAGAGGTCATGTCAGAGGAGCAACAAAAGAACTTTTCTGTGCAAATGAAGATTCACTGTAGCTGGTGTGAATTTCAGGAAGGGGTTTCAAGGAGGTTGTTTTTCCCTTTCCCACTTTGCCCTTCTATTGCCTGGAAGAGGTGTCCATGCCTGCAACTATAGCCACATAGCTCTGCAGCATTTACACTGTGCTGCCTCTGGCATCAACCAGACTGGAATTGTCTAAAAAAGGAGCATAAAACTGAGTGCAGGAGACTGCAGAATGTGCATGCCTCCCTGACAGGTTTTTCACCTATAGGAGCACATTTTATAGGGTTATATGGTGAGGTAAGATGCTCACTGAAAGCCAACAGTAGCTGGTTTCCTACCCATCCTTTGAAAATCCACCCTGTATTTGAACACATAGAAACTGATAACTACACCACTGAAACTGCCTATGGCACTATCAGTGCTTAAAGAGAAAAAAACCCCAAAACACAAACCAGTACAAGGCACTGAAAGGAACTGGGTTTGGCCACACTGAAATTCAGTTTTCCTTCTCAAGCCTACTATAGGACTTTGACTCAAAGTGTGTTGGAAGGAAATTAAATAGCATTCCTAAACAAGTGAAATTCCTAATCCCCATGCTTTTCATAGCTCAGACGTTTTTTAATGCATCAGTCACTCTGGAAGTTGTATCAGAGAGGTAAATGCAGCCTATGCTGTTTTGGAAGTAAAAATAAAATGAAAGATACCCACAAAACTAAATAAAACTGCTTGAAAAAGTGTCTTAACTGCTAGGAAACACAGCAGGGGAAAGATCAGCTGGAACGATACAGGAGCCCAGAAAGAATCCCCCAAATGATGCAGGTTGATCCCTGTTGGGTTTCCAGTTCTGGTTTCACAGCTGTGCCCTTGGTGGTGCAAGGGCCAGATTCCTGCCCTCCCTCCCTCCCTGCTGCGCATCCCCCTTCCCAGTGACACCCCCAGGACAAGCAGCCCTTGAAGAGACTCATGCTCAGCACCACATGTTTTGTGGGGTCAGTTGGTGCTTGCACCATACTGGATGTCTCTCCTTGTAATTATTCACTTATCTGTAGCAGTTCTGAAGTAAGTTGGTGTGGTGTGTGACAGGGGAGGTGGAAGAGTTAAAAATCTTTCTCTTTTTCATGCTAGGTCCACTATTTGTGAGAGCAGGAGCTCTCTATCAGGGTTGGGCTTTGTAATGTATTCCATCTATTGATAAGAAGGCAAAATAACATTTCTAAATTGTTCAGGGTGTTTGCAGAATGCCAGGGCACTCCAGCGGCCTTCCATGCAGAGCCCTGCTGATGATAAATCATAAGAGATATTCTAGAAGTGCCTATTTGCTTGTGGAAATATCTGAAATACTGGAAAGCTCACAGATTTCCCAAGGTAGGTGAAGAGGCCATTCAGCAAATTTTCCCTCTACTTGAAATGCAGTTTTCAAATCATTTAAATCCTAAGTACCTAATGAAAATACAGCATAGTCCCCATGGCTTCCTGCAGTGATATGCTCCAGTCTCAGGCTCACACAGTCGAGCAAATAACCCCCATATATTACTTTGCACTAGGTGATTTCAGTCTGCAGCACATTTTGTTTGAACCATACGCCTATAAATGCCTTCAAAGAAGGGCAGGAGCCTGCCCACTGAGGAATAAATGCAGGAACAGAACCTCCTGTGCAAATATTAGTGTTCAGCATCCAGTGTAGCCCCAGTGAATATGTTCCTAACACATGTACAATTCAAATGAAAAGGTTATGTGCAGTACATGGACGTGTACTGACATGGCCCATGTGTTTCATGTGGAAGCACATTCGCTGTCCTAAAGTAAACGTTGTCATCAAAAAAGCACCTCATTTTCCTAATATTATTGATGTAAAGGACTGACAGAAAAAAAATAAATCAGATTTATCTGGAAAATGAAGAAAGTTTTACCTACTTGTTGTGTAGCTTTTTCCAAATTGGTTTCCTAAGTTACTGTGTTAAGAGGCAGCTATGTCAATAAATTATCTGGAAGCACGAGGCTCACTGCAAGGAGTCAGTGCTGTGGTTTGCATGTTCCTGCACAAGAGAAAAATGGAAATCTTGCAAAAGATATAAAAAAATAAAAAATATATAAAAAATATTGCTGTAAGATAACCCATCAATAAACAAAACCTTTCTGAAGTCACACTTCAGGCTTGCTTATGCCCTGAAACTTAAAGGTTCCGAAATGCTTAAGAGTGAAATCTATCTTCCAGTGGTGTTAGTAGCAAATTGATCATTATTTCCAGTAGTCTGAGAACACCGTATTTGCCCTTTTCTTTCTTTTTCTGCATCACTATAACTGTGTTTAGTATTCAAATGCTGAGACATTTAAAATTATATTGATTTAACAGAATGTTTTTAATGTATCACTGGCATAGCAGCCACCACTATGTGCAGCATTGGGATGCTGAATAAAAGGCAACAGAGATCCTGTGAGACTGCAGCATGCTGTCTGTTTACATATGAAAGCAGGTTCAATATGCACTACATTGTGGCAGCCCCATGATGCCTCTCTTCGTCGCTTGTTAGTCCAAGAGCCTCCTTACTTTCTCAGAGCTACTCCTTATGCATATGCATAACTCCTCATAATAATGCCATAAGGCTGCTAATCTATTCTCCTTCAAACCCCTCCTCAAAACTCACTTCTTCTGTGGTGGCTGGAAAACATCTGACAATAGCCCAGCAGCTGGTGAGCTGCTACTTATTCTACTGAAGACGATAAATATGCTGTTATCCTGACTGCTTTATTTCCCTCTTCGCTATATCCACCTGTTGTTTTCATCCCATGCTAAAATGGTGAGGGTTTTAGAGGAAATACTATTGGGATTTTTCATAAATACACTTCACCTACCATAGCATTGTTTTTTGAGTAGGATCTCTCCTTACTAGCACAATATGGATAATTACAGACATATTGCCTAACTAATTTTATCCCATATTCCTCCCAAATACCCTGATAAGTTTGTGTAAGTAGCTGCTCCGCCCATTGCAAAGCAAACAAGATGGCATAAAATATCAGTCTTTGGGAGGGAAGCAGGATGACGTCTTTGTACATGATGAGGTACAGTGACAACTGCTGTAAATTTGGGATCAGTGGAACCTTTGTGATCCCTTCTCCCCTTCCCTTTCCTTGTGACCAGCCTCACTCCCTCCCTCTGCTCCTGGTTTCCAGGCATTTCCTCTCTGGCTGTGAGGCAGGAGCTGCAGGTGCCCTGCACAGGAAGCCTCTCCCGTCCCCAGCACACGGATGAGCGGCACAGAAGTGGCTTCGCCAGCACAATGCCTGGTGTCCTTGCCAAAAGACCCACGGCAATTTCAGTTTCAAGCAGCACCAAGGCACATGTTGTGTGAAATATTTAATTCGCATTTGGCACCTCCTGCCCTGGAGTAGACGTGGCTGGGTAGTCCCTACTCTGTCAAGGTGTCAAGGTCCAACCTGCGTGCAGACCTGATCCTTCTTCAAGTCTTGTCAACCTACATTAGAAAATAATTTATTTCTTTTACAGTTGTCACGATTTCAATGTGGACTTGTTTTAGAAATGTCTTAGTCAGGGTGTTATAATATTATGTGAGGCTTTCAATTTTCAGTTTTTCACAAAAGCACTTTCTGTCCACCTCTTGGCAGAGAAGAATTTGAAGCTGCCATTTTTGAGAGGAGACAGCAAATACAAGAAGCAGCATGCTATTATTTTGTTTGTTAACACCAAGTTATCTTTGACTTATTTCATATTTTATATGATTAAAGGTACTCCTGTGCTCAAAAATACTAAAAGAGTGAAATATCATTTTTGTTTTCTCTCTTCTGCATTTTCTTGGTAAAATCTAAAATTTTCATTAGGCTATTAAAGCACAAAATATTGTATACATCTGGCACTTTTTGGGCAAATAGTTAAAATTGAGAAATTTTGAAACAAGTTAATTTGCTGTCTAAAGTGGACAATTGTCACAATTTTTGTGAAAAGTCGACTATAAAAGCTGTTAAAAAATTGAAGATGTGGGTGCTTTTGCATTTATCCAGTCTGGAATTTGAAACTGCACAGATCGTGTGACTTTTATGATTAGTCACAAAGGAACAAAATAACCCAAAAGAAACATCAGAACAATCCAAGAATAAACAGCTATTTTTTAATCTGAAGGATGAACAATCATGAGAAAACTGCAAGATTTTAGCACACCAGGATGAAATCATTAACGGGATAACTTATAAATTACTGACTCATCAAAGGATGACATCTGTGACATTGATGATACATTCACAGTGTCTAAAAAGAAATAGAAAAGCTCGCCTTTTGCAGTCTTTTAGGCTGTTCACTGGTAACTGAGAAAATCTTTGGAGTGTTCTGTAAAGATCTGCCCCAATATTTGCTGAAGTCAAAGTAGATCATCCCATTCTATCTGGAAGGTATAGGAGCAAGGCTGTTAAGAAGCTCATTGAGACTTTAAAAGCATTGACGTAACAGGGAAGATGGAGGCAAATTGAATGGATAGGGCATCCTGGACTAGTAATGTCCACAGGTGATTCTGTGTGTCAGGAGTGAAACAGGGTCACCTTTCCTAGATGTCAGTTCAGTGGCTGATCTGCCAAGGTGCTGCTGCTGCTGCCCCACATGGTACCCGCTAGGGCCTTCAACACATCATCTTTCAGGCAATTTGTGTTTGAGACTACAGCTCCCATGGGTAGCACTCACAGTAGAAATGAATTCTTTTAGCTGTGGAAATTGTTCTCTCAGACATTCGTTCTGTTACAGGGTTTGAAATGGTCATTCAGCTCAGCCATATCTTCTTCCAAGACTTTCCCTGTGTGTTGTGATGCCTACCTCTGCATTCAGCCAAGCCAGTCATGGGAGAAGAAGATCTAGGTCAGTACTTGGCAGTGCTGTTTAAATGGGAATTACCACCTTCTTTTGTCATTTTTATTTTTCCCCAGTTTTCCCTACCTTGTCTTGCTTTCCATTGTTCCTTAAAATCCTGCCTCTTTCCTGACCTCCATCCTACTGTTCCACCTTCACTTGCTTTCTCCTCATCTTCGTTTTCATGCCCTCAAAATAAGACTAGCTCCCCACAGCAGTGGCTGTGGCATGACCTGACAGAGCTTGCTGAGGTTTTTCCCCTCCCTACCTTTTCTGTTTGTGGGACATGCTGCTCAGGATGTGCTTGGGTGAGAAAGCTGACCACTCACATTTCAGTAAATGGTAAGGAACTCAAAGTGACCTAAGAGATGCTGTGTGCTTTCTTGGGTAATTTGCACTATACACATGCTTAATAGCCTGCAAAATAGGCAGAGTAACTGGAAGACTGAAGAGAGCACTTGAGTGATTATTATGGAGTCACTGGAACCATGACATTCAAATGCAATGTGTTAATAGCCTTACCAAGAATAATTTGTAATAGGTTTGTAAGGCAGCAAGAATGAACAAATAGAAGATTGTGTGCATGCATGCAAATATTTCTCACTCCTCTCAGGGGTATATATTTTGCACTAATAGGCACCAAGGCAACCATTACTACTGACAGGAAGCTCTATGTAAGTACAGAGGCATGAAATAGCTAGTGAACAATGTAAAAGAAACAACACCTACCAAAGCAGAAAAGACTACTACCCGGTGTGTGATAATGACCTCTGGATTCTTGGAGCTTCGCATAAAGTCAAAAGCAGTGATGTGCTGGGTGGAGCTCACAAAGTCAAGGTCAACCAAGGGATAGAAGCCTGTAGAGAAGTGAAGGTAGAAAAAAGCAATTTCTACAGTGGTCAGCTCACTTCTTAGTCAAAATATGTCAGTAATGAACAGATGGGTATTTGGAAGTGTGAGCCTGTGTTGGGAGGTTGTGCCATAGAAAGAGAACAGTGTGCTTTGCAAAAGAGGTTGTGGAAGACTTACCAAAGTGGTATTGGAGCTGTTGTGCTGGGGCTGGGTGATATGAAGGTTCAAGACTGTTAGCAGTAGTGTTAACAGTTGTTGTTGCTCGAAGGAAGAATGGGGGATGGTGAGACCTCTATATTTCAAAGAATTTATAATACAATGTCCTTTTTCTGCACTTTGCCAGAGTCACTACCAGGACATCCACTTCAAAAGAATAGTTTATCTGGGCTTAAATTATACTTGGGGCCAATTGCACAGCTACGCAGTGATATTAAGAAGCACAGTGTCATATTATATGTAAACGCTTATGTCGTTAGAAATACAAAGGAAATTCTATGGATTAAAATCAAGTGAAACAAAAAATTATTCAATTAATCAGCAACACTTCTTTTAGAAGGCCCCATGCTGAAATGAGAGGCATGTAAAGCCTACCTTTTACTTAGATGCAGATCAAATACTTTACCTTGTCTTTTTCTGAAAGGAAAGAGAAAAAAGCAAAACAAAATAATCTTGTGCCAGTAGGAACAAAAAAAAAGCTTTCTGTCAGCTGTGGCACGTTTGAACACCCTAAATATTTCATCAGACACTGCACTTATTTCAGTGTTTTAAATAAGATTTAATAAATAGGTACATGTTCAGACTTGTACAGCCCTACTTTTGTCTGTAGTTGGCAATGTGCTGCTGTATGTGTTTGACTGTGCAGTTAAGAATTTTAATTACTTACCTGTTCTATAGAGACACTCATTCTCTTTTAACTGTTTATTAAAAAATAATACTGTGGCCATTGTGCAAGAAATCTTCCACATAACCTACAGCTGCAATATTGTCCATAGTAGGCCCCTATTTTCTGAATGTACCCCCACATTCCCCTTGTCCTCTACTCCCAAAGTCCGGACTCTGCAATTCCCACAGACCTGAGATATTTATGTAACTGAGTCACCAGGTTTTGTGATCATTTCACGCTGAATGTTTTTGCTGTTAATTTCACAGAGATGTCTGAGATTTTTGCCATCTGCACACCCAAATGGATGGAACAAGCAGTGTCTGTCTTATTCTCAAGAAAACACAGCTGGAGCTGATGATCGTTTTTCTGACTGTTTTTGTTTATTTGTTTATTTGTTTGTTTTGTTTCTAACTTCTAGACTTGATAAAAAAATATGAGGAGAATCAAACTCCCCAAAATTTGAGTTAAGTGACAGTAAGTTGATTTATCATCTTCTTTGTCTGATGGGTTCCCTTAACAATGACATCCAGAATTTATTATTTTGCAGTATCTAAAGACTAAATGGGTTTGTTTTGCATAGCAAGTTTATGATTGTTAGCCAAAATAACTACAACACTATGTAAATATCAGAAAAGAAAAGATGACAGGATGAAAATATTCCCTAATATTAAGTTGATGGTCAGTGAATAAGACTCAGTAGGAGCTTCGCACCTGAAGAAGTTCCTTCACTGCTATAGAAGCAGCCTGGCTTAAGTTAGATGCTTAATTTTTAGATACCTCAAGTTATGTGAGATGAATGTCATCATAAGGATACATTGACAAAAGTGGCTGCAGACAGATACCACTTATCTCTCCACTCCAATCTGACCAGTCTTGAAGCAGCTCTGCAATCTATACCATTTGGGGCACTTTGGGAGTCAATGTATTTTTTTTTTATTTATCAGCACAAGAATGAAGCAGAGAGTAGCAAGATTTCTGGCCTTATTCTTAAGATACTATGTCAGATACACAGAAACTGTGGCTGTCCTAAATCAAGGAATATTTGTAAACAGCCATATATAGGTAAACGTTTGTAAACAGCTGTATATAGGTAAATATGCAGATAGGCAAATTACATTCTATTTGTGGTTTCATAGTCCAGAATGTGTCCTGAATGCAACAGGGGAAAATCAGTTTAAAACGTGATTGCTTACGTAATTCTGTTTCTAAAACTTGTGTGCAAATGAAGTAGATGTATGGATATGAGCCAAAAATGTTACAGGTTGTCCATTAAATGTGTCTTTTGATAGTAATGTATTCACTGTTGGATTTCTGGATGCATCAAAGGCATTACAGCAAATCTTTAAGGACTAAAGTCTGACAGTTTCAGGACCACCTTAGTCTCTCTAGCACATCCAGGCATGTTTGTCTGTGGATGTTCTGCTGACATGTCCTTTGGTCAGATGAGGTCAGTGGTCAAGACGTACTGTCAAACAGCTGAGTGTCTCCTCTGAGCTCCATGTTCTTTGACTGCAGTGCTACACTGGTGTTTCCACAATTTCAAGTCTGGTGGCTTTATATGGTAAGGTGAGGTGGGTGGCCTTGCCTTTCTGCTTTGTTTTGGGAAGGCACATTTTCATCTGAGAAATCTCAGAGCACAGTGTCTGACTCCATACATGTTAGCAAACATGATACCAGGTCATGTTAGCCAGCTCAAGAGTTGTGCAACCTCAACACAGCCACTTTGCCAGTGCCATCTTGGGACACTCCATCATCATGGGCAGCATGGGCACATGCTTAGAGGGTAACCCACTGAGCTAATGTGTAAGTGGATCCCACCCTGCCTGCATATTTAATTTTGGTTTGAAAATCTTGTGAATGTACCAAAGGCATTGTCTGCCATCTTTAAATGGTCTTCGAATTTTTCTGGGGACGCTGCCCCCAGGATTACATTTAGCAAGCCTGGAATTACAGTCTACATACATATGTGTTCATTAAAAAGCTTCAGCCAACTGTCTATAAAATGTCAATACCCACATTTTTTGGTGCTACAGCCTTTGTCAGTGTAGCTACATGGAGGGCAGTAGACTAGCACAAGAGCATCTTATTTTGCTTTCAAAGGATTACTTCTAGTTCTTGTAACTTCCTACTTGAAAAATGAAAGGCTGCTTCTCTGAAAGGGAGAGTGGGAGGGAGGAAATATCCTTATTTGCATCCTTTGTTGTTTCTTTCGAGTGTTTTCTCCTCCTTCGTCTTGCTTTTCTCACATTTACTGCCTACCTTTACACTTGTTCCTTTGTCAGAGAAAGACGTTGATATCCTGATGGCCCATTAGCTATCTTTTTGCTTGATTTGCCAGACTACTTCCATATGCTTTAACACGTTTGGGAAAGATAGCCTTTTCTTTGATTTTTTAAAAAGTGTTTGTATTAATGCTTTACAGACTGAAGCTTTTGCAGAAGAAATACTGTAAGTTATTCAATTAATATATAGCAAATGTTACCTCTGTTCTGAAACCCTGGCACGCTGATGACCATTTTTGCTCTACCTCCCTTTTTATGCAGGAACTGAGGGAGCAGAGCAAAATCTTTGGGGAGAAACAAGAAATCTTCTTCTGGAGTGAGCAGAGTTATTGGGAGCATCCTTGTCCCTTCCTTCATCATCAATTTGAAAGCAGCAAATAATTACATCAAACCGTGTTGTAACAGCAGTATGAGCTGGTTAGGAGTAGAAATACCAGGAAAGCTATGAATTCATTTACTTAGTGTCAAAGATGCTTTGATAAAGACAAGCATTTTTCATGAATGAGCTGAAGAGAATAAAATATGGAAAGAAAGATGCAGGTTCAATTTTAATATTTTTTTCATGAGAACTGTGAGAGCTTGTCATCATTAAGAACTCTATTTTCCTTAATTGGGCAAAAGAATTAAAATAAAGAAGAAAAAAAGTATATTTTTGTGATAATTTTTCTCTCACCTCCTTGCAGGCTAATGACAGAGTGTGAGCATTGCTCAGAAAAAAGCTAGCTTTCAATAATGTTAACAAAAATGCTTAAATTTGACTGTATCTGTGCACAAATTAGGCATCTCAGCTGGATTATCCATCTCCCTCACTGGCTAGTGGGGAGGGACAGGTACTCCCAGTGACTTTCACTTCCAGAATCCTTGGCTACTTCAAGTAAGTGGGATTAATTGCCCTTTGAGAATGTTTCCTTTTCCTTGGCTATAAAAGATGTCTAAAGAGCTGTTTTATATAATAACCTGTAGCCCTGAGGGAAATTCCTGTGGGTGGCCTTTGCCCGCTTGTTTATCCCCCAGCTCAGGTATTTGACGTGAGTGATTTGCAGAAGAATTACCACCATGTGTCCAGACCAAATGTACTAAGTATATATGACATAAACTGCAGATTAGAGGACTGTTTTCCTACTCTGGTCAGTGTGGCTCCATACCTATAAGTTGTTACTTATAATATCTTTTCTTCCTTTGCTGACAGCGTGATTGATATGACCAGAAACCACCTGCATCATAAATTCAGGGGCCAAGCGTCAGAAAACTGAAACAAAATGAAATATTTTGTCCCATATCCTACATGCTAGTTTTGCTGTAGAAAAGGTTTTTTACAAGTTTTTTGAGCAGTACTTGAGCAGAATTAAGTGATTGTGGAATGGCTTGGCTTGGATGAGACCTTAAAAGTCATCTAATTCCAATCCACGGCAGGGACGCCTTCCACCCGATCAGGACCCAGTTTGCAAGAATGGGGATATTGCATAATACCACTGCACTTTTTAAGTGATCCTTCAAAATATTTTCCCTCCTTCACTAAATATGGCTGTACTGATCCTGCAAGTGCTTTGCTAACTGAAAGTGCTATCTAAATGCTTATTATTTTTGTTTCCTTGCTTTGGAAAGCAGACTTTCCTCAAACAATACATCAGGGATTGTTTATTGTCTATGAATGTGCCTTGCTTATAATCCTGGGCCACTCACAGTACAAAAATGAAATAACATCTAAGTCCAATTCATTCTTTTCTGTCTTTTTTTTTTTTTTGTCTGTGAAGTAGCTGAAGGATAAATATCATAGCTGGGCCACCTGTCTTATCTGATCTATGCCTCTTCCTTTTCCAGTTAGGTTAAGTTAGAACTAGACAGGGATGTAGTGAATTTTACTTTGATTTGCTATCTGCGGTTTCCGTAACATCTTTGTTTTACAGTGCACATCAGTGTAGAGCATTATACAGCCTCTCAACATAGAGCTATCAATGTTTTCAGGGAGTTGCCTTCACACGGTTTCTTCCATGGGACGTGAGAATGGCTGTGGATCCACCTCCTGAATAGAATGTGTCCCATGAAAGGAGCTTCCCTCTCTGGGTTAGCACTGCTCGATTCAAATGACTGAATGACTGAATCTCTCCAGTTATCGAAACCAGAAAATGTTGTAAGATGAATAAGGAAAATGACTTAAAGATGTTGAAATACAGTGGCCTTAATTTCTTGTTGGCAGAGGAGGAACCCAGGTTTTAATTGTCAAACTCAACCCAACTTCACTATTCGTTGCAGATCTCTTTAAACTGTGAGGATAAACACTGTTGTATTAACCTGAAAAGCATGTTCCAGTTTACTCTCTCCCTTCCCAGTGTCTTCACACAGTGCAGAACAGAGGTACCCCAGTCACCTGACCAGTTTGTAGCTCTCCAGATCTGATATATGCAACTGAGAAGACTTTATTCCTTACCATTATATCTAAATGAAAATATTTGTTCTATGAGCTTTCCATCTTGTTAGTAAAAGGGGATTTTACTAAAGCACTTGGTGACTGCTTTGCAGTAACTAAAAATCAATTTATCTAATATGAATACATGATTTGAAATGCTGATGGTCAGGATTTATTTTCAACTTTAGTAGTTATACTATTTGCTTTGGGAGACTTAGCATTTAGGTGTCAGAGATATTTCTTCACTTTGCTTTTCTCTTCCAGGACACTAAAAGGCACTTTCAAGTTAAACTTATCACGAGACTATGTGAAAATGAGAGTGTCTGATGTCTGGTGTAGGTGAGTTGACCAAAGAGATTGTGAAGCTTCAAATTTATCTTTTTGTTCTGAAAGAGCAGAAGTCAGATCTGGCAATTAGAGTGAATTATGGTTCCGTTCCCAAACCATCTTTTCACCAGAGACACAAAACCCCCCTGTTTATGTTTGCCACTGGTGTTTGGTGGAGACGAATGTTTCTTTAGTCTTTGTTTGCTTATGAGAAGCTTAAGGCTTATGCAAAGATTGGCACCTAAGTATAAAATAGTTTCCTGCACAGCAATAGCTCAAGGTTTTGAAGAGAGGTCAGCTTTTAGGCTTTACTTTAATTGTTGCTCTCGTAATCCCAAGATGCTGAATGTTTTTTTTAATGCAGACATGGGCTGAGTAGACAAAACTTATAAAACCCCTAGCTAAGTACGGTGCTAAGCTTCTGAATGTTTTCACAAGGCACCTCAGGGAATGTGGAGTTACAGTAGCTTTTAGCCACTTTGGTTTTGTGAAAATTTGCTATTGTAAAACCTTTCTCCTGCTATTGAAGCTGAGGAACTCATTGTTGGGAATTAGTGTGACAATGGAGCAGGGTTACTCTTGGGATCGTAAAAAGCAGTGTCAGTTCTAACTCACAGCATAGTTCCTTGAACTACAGAGAGGAATGCACATCTGAAATGTCAGGTCTGAAGACAACAAAAACAATCAGATGAAAGTTCTAGTTAATGTTAAATCTTAACTGATTGATTTCTTGTTTTCCAACCTGCCTTTCTTTCTGAAACAAACGTCAGAGATACAAAGTCCTTAATTTTCCTCTATTATGTCTGTTAGAAACGTAGAACTTTGTTCTAAGCTGTACTGAAGCTGTAACTTTACCGTTCAGAAGAAATACTGACATAATCATACCAATAAATTAATTTAAATGTCATTGTTGACATATAACTGGCTTGTTAAAAGGGGATCTTTAGTAGTCAGCTCAACATCCACCTATTCCCTTTCCCTTTGGACCCAAACTGCTTCAGTAGTGGCTGAATTCAGCTGAAAAGCTGAATGCCAGGTTAGTTCCATTTTCCACTAACATCACTGTACTTTGCTGACAGTTCTCAGCACGGAGCATTCTGCACAGTCCACTGCTCCATTATGGCAGTGAATCAAATCAGGCTGTTTATACTTTTTACTAACACACATTATTCCTAGTTGGCAATATCATCCCTCTTGTGAAACTTGGGCTGGACTATAACCAATGCCATTTACTTGTTTGTTTTGTTTTGTTTTCTGAAGAAACACAAATATCCACAAATACTCTTAGCAGTAACTTAAATTATGAGGACCTTATCTACTATTTGAATACAGGTAAGCTAGCCATCATATTTGCCTTTCATTTTCAACTCCTCTGCATTTTGGGAATTAGATTATAGTCTTCCCTGACTGAAGTGAATAAGAAACCTTCTCGGCTCACTGGTCTGAGGTTTGGGTTTGATTCCTGATCTCAGCTATGGAAATCAAGGATCAAATAGCTCAGGAGAAGGTCTCTGTCTTTATTCTCTGGCCAAGGCTGCTGTCAAGAGATGTAAGAATTAAACCGAGTTCATTCTTCAAGGGTGATAGTAACTTCCATCTGCAAATGAGCCTTCAAATATGATGTGTCGTGGAGCTACAGGTTATTGTTGATCCCCTAGGCTCTAACCCTGAACTGGCTACACTGTTTCTCTCATTTAACTTCTGATGCTCTCTTCTGCTCCTAAGGGCGAGATGATTGAAGCAAGGCAATAGTGTGGGTTTGGAAAGGAACCAGATAAAAGTGAGTAAACCCACTGTGCTGTGCTGTGCATGTACCTTGAGTGGCTGCACCATGGTCTTATGGTTGAGTTACCAGCAAAAATAATGCACTAAACACCATGTTATTACCTCAAAATGAGGAAAGTGGCAGCTGAATTTCCCTGAGTGTTTGGCTGCCTGACTGAGCCTCCTCCTGGACACACACCCACAGCTTGGATCATCCAGTAGCCTTCTAACCTTTGAGATTATGTGTTCCTAAATCATCATATGACTTTTGGTATAACCCAGGTGGGTATTTCACACCTGTATTGTCTTGTTACTTCCAGGAAATGAACACATGTTGTTCCTGGCTATGGCACAGACTCTGTGAAGACTGCATGTGAACTCAAATATCTTTGAAAATGTACAGATCCTCTGCAGATCTCACTACAGCCTTGGGAACAGAATCAACATTTCAATCATACTTGGCCTCCTACTATGCAAACTATTGGAAAATTAACAGATATGAACCTAGAGAAGGATATCTATTTGAGATTTATGTTAGAAATTGCATATCCAAGGCTCCCTAGAAGTAGCTCATCAGAGGATTATGAATAATGTATGCCACTTTTTGCTATTGGAGAGCCAGTTCTAACTGAATTAATCCACTCATATTTCTATATGTATAAAAAGCCTTAGCTTCTTTTCAGCCTTTATTCTTGCTGTAGTGTAGAGGTATTTGAGTAAAGTCAGTGATTTTTCTTCCTGTCTACTTTAGAAAACAAAACTTGTAGACTCTTTCTTTGACTTAAACACTTTCATTCTTCCTAAAGCTTTTAAAAGAAGCAGAGCTTTCAAGATCAAAGATGTTCATACAACACCTGTACTAACACTATTTTCAGTCGTTATTGACCATTCTTTGTGATATTGTTTTATGCAGGTGCCTTTCCAGTGAGCTCTTTAGAATGTGAGGGAATACCAAAAATAAGCATCTGCGTATCTTTTTATCACACTTTAAAAAGCAGAGCTTGTTGATGAATGGAGGGAAAAAAGCACATAAATATAATCACTTCACTGCTCTGCTCCTTGTGATCCAGGGATTTAGAGAATCTTCAGATGGTTGCTCACATGATCATGAAATCACCGTGTATTCTGTAGAATTCACGGATATGAGCCAGGAATGAATATTTACAAGTGGTGGCAAAACATGTCACTTGATAATAATTTTTTATTACCTCTTTTTAAATAATTATCTTGCTGGGGAGAAAAATAATTCCACATGTCTTAGGATACCCATCCAATTCAGTCTGGAGAATGTCTGGTGAATACTTACAGGGAATAAGTAAGAGAGAACTTGCATGCTTAAAATTATTCTCAAAAATTACCCTGCAAACACTTGAAAATATAAAATGAGAAATAGATGTGAGTTCTCCAGTGATCAGAAAACAAACTAAAGGGGAAAATGAAGGGGATAAACATACAATAATTGTACAACACAGACAAGACTTGAACTATTCCAATTGGCATCTCTGTAACATTTAGAGTCCTCTTGTCTTGCTATTTTTCTCTTTTAGCACTTACCAGTAATGAACTGGGCATATTTAAAGGCTCAAGTACAGAATATTATTGAGTACACATATTAAAAAATGGCTATACTGAAGGAAACAATAGCTGAACTCCATGACAATTATGCCCTTAATCAGGAGTTGGATCAAGACTTGTGCAAATGAACCTACTTTTATTTGTTTCTTAAAAAGAAAATTTATATTTCCCTTCAGAACATGATGTGAAGGTGGTTTTTATGACTTTAATATGAAGCAGTTTTTTGTAGTGCAATGTCTGTACGAGTTTCAATGGTAAATCTCTTTTTTTCTCTTAGGACAGTAGTTTTAAAGGAAAGAGAGATGCCGGAGCAATCCTGTCTCAGAATGATAGTTCAGATTATAGTATTATAATCCAGGCATTATATTTGAGAAATGAATATTCATAACCATGTGCTTGAAGGTCAACAGACTGCAAACCAGTTAGAGAGAAAATACTCATCAGAAAGTTTTGTAATGCAGGTTCTTTCTTGCAGATAGGCCCATGAACAGGTAATTCACAAACTGAAATAAACACAATATATTTTTGCTTTTGTGAGAAGTGTTTGTTTTATTTAATTTAACTTTACATTATTTTAATATTTTATTTCAATTTTTTCTTTTGCCTGCTTGCGGTGTTGCCCTGTGTGAGGTTGTGACATTTTGTGGCAACTCTATGTTAGCAGTAGCTGAACTCCCTCAGAAACCAGTGTAAGTGAAACCTACTGCAGTCCCCAAAGTCAGCAATAACAGTGCTGGGGACCATAAAGAGATGGGAGAGGTGTTCCCACAGCATCAGACCTGGGGTTCTGCTCCTGGCACTTAGCACCTAAAGAACTCAGACATTAGAGATGCATGAATTCTTCCAAAAGAGGGCAGAAGCAGCATTTACAGAGTCCCCTTGACAAATGTGTTCCCTTCATCCTACTGCAGTCTTCTGCCTCTCAGTATCTCAGAATACAAACCTCTGGCTCTGCAAAACAAACAGTAAGGACCAGCCAGGAAACCTCATAAGCGTTGTAACACCTACACAGCATTGCAGATTATAAAATATATAAAATTCCTAAGTGCTGTCTTCCTGACAGCAAAACCCAGTAGGGAAAGTATAGACTGCAAAATCGGTGGAATGCCAAAGGTTGTTTTTAGTCCCTAATATTCATATTTTTTCATTATGTTTTCAGTTTGAATGGTTTAATAATAGTTTAATCAGAAGTCTGAGAAGTGTGTCAGCTTGTGTATAGCCCTTAGATAAAAGAAAGACAGACAAATGAAGAAGTGGTGGCCAGAAAGGTATGCTGTTATGTACCCACATGTAACCAATGTAAAATTTTTGGACATTCCAGGCCCAAGTTCAGACCCAATGTGTCACCTTAGCCTAAGGCAGTGAAATCATCAAATAAACGGCTGAAAAGGACCACAAGAGACAATTTAGTCCAGCTCCCTGCCCTAAGGCAGGATCACGTCTACCTGCGTCATTCCTGACAGATGTTTGTCCAACCGGCTCTAAAAAGCTACACATGATCATGTCTGCCAGGTACCCAGGCAGACTTTCTTACATGTTTGGCAGTGTTTGGGTAGCCTGTCAAACCAGCAAAGTCCTGTTGAATTGACAGTTGAAGACAGTAATAGAGAAAAAGAAATATATATATGTTTTTGCACTACAAGAGGAATTGTATTTGATTTTACCTTATTGTTTCTCTGGGAAATATTTCATTCTAGTCATTTGGATTCTTTATAATGGTCTGTTTAGGTAAAACATATGTAGTGGGATCTGTAGGTCATCAGAACCAGGCTATGGCAAGAAAATACAGAAATTGAAATACTTGTATGCGGAAGAATTTTGTGGGCAATATTAGAAATTTTCAGCCCAATTTAGAAGACACTGCCAATATCTATATCCATATTTTTAGGATTGTTCTGTTGAGGTACTGAGAGAACAGCTTACCATGTTTCACCAAAATGTCTGTTATATGAGCATAAACTTCCAAGATCCAGATCAATGTATCTTTTCAAAGTGTTTGACCCAAAATGTGTAAGAGCAGTCATGATGCAGCTCTGGGACTGCTGACCTTTCGTGGTGTTAGGTCATTTCAGTATAGACACACTGAGCTGGTATGAGGGCTTGACCATACATAGACTAATTTGTGTCTTGAAAAATTTGAGATGGTCATGGAAAAATACTCATAATTTCTGAAGCAGAATGAAAAGTTTAAATCGATTTTAAAAGTTCAGTTTAAATATTTTGTTTAATTTCTAATTTTTCACCTTGATTAGTTTATATAAATAAAACTAAAGCAAATTAATAATTTAAAGTATTTTCATTTTAAGGTGCCTGGTATAATATTGTAGGATATGTTTCAAGATTCCTAGGTATAGCTCTGAAAAGAGTTTACCTCTGTCTTCTCCATAAGCCCTCATTAGGTCATTGAAGCTAGCAATTATTTTCCCTCTTAGCTTTTTCTTTTCCAGGCTAAAACAGCTTCAGTCTCTCTTGCCCATAAAGTGCCTCAGCCTCTGCCTGTTCTGGTTTGCCAAAATCCCGCTTGTGCTGAAGTGTCTCAAACTGGTCACAGTTTTCCAGGTGCAGTCTCACCAGTACAGAACTGAGGGAATCAGTCATCTTTTGCTTAATGCATAATTCACATACCAAAATTAGGCCTTATTTTGGAAAGATCATCTGAGCAGGACATCAGGTGATTTATAAGAAGGACCCAGTGAATCACAACTGAGATGATCATAAGTACCACAAGAGATAAGACAAACCTGCTAATTTTAAAGCATTCCTCAGGGAAAAGTTCTCATCAGATTTTCTGAATTTAGCCCAAATTTTATTTAGACCTTCTCTGAAAGCTCAAGTCGTTGTCAGCCACACAGTCTTCCATCTTCCTTCTTCACTAGCAGGGTGCTCAGGCACTGGAACAGGTTGCTTAGAGAAGCTGTGGCTGTCCCAGCCCCAGAAGATCAGGTTGGATGGGGCTTTGAGCAACGTGGTCTCAAGGAAGGTGCCCCTTTCTCTGGCAGAGGGGTTGAAATCAGGTGATGTTTAGTGTCCCTTCCAACCCAAATCATTCTATGATTCCATGATTCCAAACATATATGCAGGTGCTATGTTAACTTGCAAGCTTTATGAATCACTGCGGGCAAGGTCTTATCCCTGCCAGAAATCCAGGCCCACCACTCAGACCTCAAGGTCATGTCTCATTCTGACAGAAACAGCACAAAACTTTGGGTTACTTGGGGATCAACAGCCTACAAAATATTTAAAAAAAAAAAAATAAGTCCATGATTGTAAGGATAGGCTAAACTGGAAAATCTGCTGTCTTCCCCTCCATTTATATTTATTTGAAATTATTTTTCTTTTTTGCTTTTTTTTTAGATTTTGTGGGTGCCCCCTTCCAAAATGCTATTTTCCCACAGCAATATTTTCACAAATGTTTGTGTTTCTGGATTTTAGTACCCTGGCTTGAAATAAGAGTGACAGGTTATGCTGTCACTACATGCTTAAGAGTGGGTGTGAACAGGAAATAGGTGGATCAATGGAAAAATAAAAAAAATATTTATGACCAGGTCTGGTTATGTTGTTCCTTCATTTTGGCAGCCTACCCTGGCTGTGAACCCTGCTCCAGAGCACGGCTCTTTGTGACAGTAGTGTGAGAAGCAGGGTTTCTTCATGCATCTGTGATAAAAGTGAAGGGAGAGCTATTGCTTGTAGTTACAAAGAGTAACAACAGGAAACAGAAGAGCACAGAAAACAAGAGGATAAAGAAAATAATTATATGGAGGATGGACTTAGATAAATGAATCCCTAAGAAAACCTTCACTGTCCAGGCTCTTGTTAAAATTGTATCCTATGAATAGCTCTTGAACATTCAGAAAGTTGCTCTTCTGGAAACAATCAGCTGCTATATTTTGTTCTGAATTCCAAGTTTTTCATCCCATATCCTTGCATGGTTCCTACTGTATATTTAATCTTATATGTATATGTGACAGGTTTGAAAGAAAATAGGTCAACAGTACTTAGGATAAGTAATACTTTAATCAATTTTAACTTAACTTCTGATGGATAGTGACTGAGGATAACATACTGTCTTCACTAATTCCATTTAAAGTAGCAGGGACATAAAATAATCATATTGTTTAAATTGCTTGGAGGACACAAATTATCTGGTTTATATTCCCATAGAAGCTGTAATATCCCACAGGATACTGTGAAGAGCATGCAATAATTTTATTATCTGCTATGATTATTATTGATATACAATATACATGTAAATTCATTCTTCTTCAGTTCTGTCTGGAGAAATCATTAATGTATAATGGATCTGATGACACAGAAGACCTTAATGATAAGTTGTAACTGGACTTTTAATGTTCTTATGCTTAATAGATTTTTGCTTAAAAGAGATATCCACTCATCTACAGCTATCAAAATGTGTTCATATGTGCTTGAGGGCAAAGCATGTGAAGCACCATTTTTGGAAATTCAATATTAAAAAATTTAAAGTTAGTATCATGACAGTGTTTTAAAAATAGAAAATGCACATTACTTTTTAATGCAAATCATCCCATGCAAGACACAAGCAGTAAAAATGACCTGGATTTTTGGGCAGAAATATCAATATTCCCAATAAGAATATTAGAACCAAATCTCTAGCATATACCTCTCAGAGCAGTCCCAGTGGTCTCTACAGCACTATGACATTTTATATAGCCTTGAATCATAGAATGGTTTATGTTGGAAGGGACCTTAAAGTTCCAGTCTCTGTGATGTGGACAGGGATGCCACTCACTAGACCAGATTGCTCCTGGCCCCATTCAACCTGGCTTTGAACACTTCCAGGGATGGGGCATCCACAGCTTCTCTGGGTCATCCATTCAAGGACTGACAAGAAGGAAATGATGACTTGACTGTATATTTGGGCTTAGAACCTTCCCTGAGAGAGTGAATATCTAGTGGAAAAAAATGTCTCATTTTCAAGGTGATAGAAGAATATGAACAGTACTTGGCAGTGAATAGTTGACAATCAAGAGATGCTGCAAGAAAAGCACGAGTGCAGTCCTGGACACAGAAGCAGGGAAAGATCAAGTCAGAGTACAGACAGATGAATTTTTGTCTCTCTTCATGGTGTAACATAATGCACAATCTTGTACTAAAGTAACACCATCTTGTGATATTTAGAAGAATCCGAAGAGGCCGACAAAATGTGTGAGTTCTTACCTGTTGATCCAAAGGCCAGGTACCAGCCAGTTCTTAAAAGAGCTGGTAATCATCAAACCTGACACAAGCAGTGGTGTCAAACTATGGTGTAGAAAAGAAAAACCTTTGGGAAAGGGAGCTACGCAACAATATGTGAGACATGGCAGGGGAAGGTCTATCCACAGCACCTTTCTTAAAGTTCCTCCCAGGTACCACTCCCAGGGACTGGCTGCTTGAAGTGTCATGCTCCTGGCTCTTCTTGTCCTCTTTTGGTGTCCCCTCAAAGGGATTCACAATTTGAGTGTCCCTCAGGCCACCCTGTCAGCAACTCTAGCAGACAGCTGTTGGAGTTTCCTTGTCTATTCCAGAAGCTATCCAAAGATATTCTGAGTTGTCAATTCACTGTGGAACAGGAGGCAAAAGCGAAGACAAACTAGCACATGAACCACAGGGTGTGTAAATGCTTTCATAAAAATTACAATTTTACTTTAACAGGTTCTTGAGTGAATTCTGTGCTGTTGTATCACCATAAGGCTGTCTGCCATCCATTTCAGTCAGGCTGGAGCAGACCTGCTTCCCTCTAGGCTAAGGACACCTTAGGAAAGCAGGTAATTCCGGAGTTTCTACTGCATATCCACTCTAGAAGTGGTGGTGTCCCACTGGACTAGAGTGCAACTGCAGAGACTCGGACCCAGAGGTGTAAAAGGCATGTGACGAGCAGCTTATGGAGGAACAGGGGTTTGAAGATGATGGCAAAGTAGTGGGACTCTAGTGAAAAATGCTCATTTTCTTCCATTTCTTTTGTTATAAACACAGATTTGGACTCAAACAATCTGATTTGACAAACACTTTTCAAAATTATAGAATTTGCCCTGAGGCGATCACGGTTCTCATCAATTCCCAAATCTGCACTGGAGGCAGAGGGGTGTGGGACAAGACTCTACTCAGAGGCACAGCACTGGCACAGCATTGCAGCTCCAATTTGTCCCTGCTCTAATCATTTAGGATAACAACTTCGGTGCCAAATCCTCTTGCAGCAACAAAGAGAGGCTTTGCCATTCATTCACAAGAGAAAAGAGGGGAGGCAAAGCAGAGTTTTACCTCTAGCATAAACAGCCCCCTAAGTAATTCTTGAAGATTCAGGTAACATAGTGCTTTAAAGAGATATTTTTAAAGAGATTTTTTTTTCCAGTGAAAGAACCATTTCATTTGCAGGTGAGGATGGCTGCTGCAGGATGGAACTTCTGTGGCATTTTGTTGTGATACTTTTCTCTCTCTCTGTTACCAACAAAATATGTGCTACAGAGAAGCAACATATAAACTGTAAGCAAATTTTAAAAACTCTTCACGCAGCTTTCTTTTTATCTATTTTTTACAATATTTAGCAATTGTATTTGTGTTTTCCTTTGTGTATAAGAATGATGTCTCATTTTCAAATTAAAAGATGGAGCTTTATGGAAGCAGAGGTAGAATATAAATCATGATGTCTTAAAACAAAAGAGAACGATTCTGCAAAACTCACCTAATTGTTTAAAATTTGTGATCAGAGTCTGTTTCACAGAGCTCTTTAAACCCCCGTAAATAGTGAAAAAATATGTAGAAGCGCCCTACTGTAATTTTTGGCTTGTGTTCCTGTTAATAGATAGCTCTGCAGAGCAACTTTCTCATAGCAAGGTCTTTTTCTGCACTTGACTACCTTTAACTGACTCAGTGCAATGGCTTATGTGCTTATAGTCACCCAGGTGCTTAAGCACTTCACTTAATCAGTGCCTCGGGCAACGAGGATGAAGAGAAATCTGCCGCCCCAGAGGGACCAGTCTCTTTTCTATGATAATGGCAGAAAATTTCACTTAGGCTGCTGAGAAAAAAAAAAAAGCAAACATAAAACCTGACATGTAGGATAACTACGATCAGGGTATCTTCAGAAACTTTCTTCTGGCCTAGAAATGGCTATGAAAGGGTCATGGATGGATCTTTGACATGCTGACACTGGGGATGGACTGCATGGCTTGCCCATGCAGGCGCAGCACATGCACAGGAGATTTCTGGTAGAAGTACAGCAGTCTTCTGCAGCATCCAGGGCAATATGTGTCTCCTGCCATCCTTCTCTTCAGCTGGACTTTGAGATTTTAATCTGTTAATCAGTTTATAAAATGTGGAGCTCTTATAATTTGAATTCACACTTCCCTTGATCAGGAGGGGACTGGCCTTCCACTTTATCTCTCTTTAAACCTTCTCTGAAAGAGCATAAGTGGATTCATACCATCAATGGCTTGTCTGAGGTGTGGTCCAGAGACAGCTCTAGGTAGAGTCTGTACACAGCTGGGTGCAAATGCAATCCCTGCTCAGCAGTGGTGCTTTGTTTTGGAGCACCACACATATCTCTTGTTCTAGAGAGTTCTCAGCAACCTAAAAATTTGAGATTGTTTTCATATGAAGCAGAATCTATCACTAAATTCAGCCAAATAGAACCGTATATATTACTGATTCCCTGTGTATTACCAGCTGGTAGAAGGCCATCTTAGGTGTTTTGTAACTAATCTGGAGAACTGTTTCATCTTCTACTGTTTTCAGTGTAAGGATAATGATAAGTGTGCATGATGGTTTGGAAGAAATTGTAAGGCTCTGTGAAACATATAGGCATTACTGATGCACAGGTAAGATGTATGGACAGATAAAAGCTACTTTGTTATGAAGATGTCACTTTTAAAATGTTTTTGCTAGATTTAGGCTAGTCCTATCTAGGAATACGCTGTTAAAAATAGCATTGCAAAAAAGTAATGAATGTTTTTAGCATTGACTCCCAGTGACAACTCTCTAAGAGCTCAACTAATTATTAATAAGGGGGTGATGAATTAACCCCTTTTAATTCAGTGGAGTTATCTCAGAGATAACTTTGACTCCATTGCCTTTTGTGCATTTGACCCATCAGAATTTTCTTTAATTATAAGTGAACCACGTTTTTACAACAAATGGCTTTTAAAAATCAAATGAGGGAAATCTTTGGTATAAGGTTTATATACATAATTATTTCTTTCTTGGACATGACATAACCACATTTATAATCCATTCAAAGTAATAGTTGGCAACGTATGAACTTATGTTTATACATTTTACTAACTTATGAAATTAAGTTTTCTAGTGTAAATTATAGTTTTGGCATAGTGCAGTGATACTGTACGTGCCCCACTACCCACCACCCCATCGTCAGCCCCATGCCGGTCTCCAGACTTTGAGGCTGTTTTAGTTTAAGGTAAGCTAAGAACCTTTTTCCATTGATCTTTTTATTCTACATCTACAAAAGAAAATGCTAAGGCGTTGCTACTGATTTTTTCCCCCCAATATGTGGTCATTATAAGCAAAAAAGAAGCTCACACTTCTACCTTTTAATTGGGCATTTAGCAGGACAATGTTTGAAAGCAATTAATGGGAAAAACATTTTTGTCCTGTTTTATCAATTGGTCTCCAAGAAAAATGCTGTCCAAAGTAACTATTATGTGCAAGCCAGGAAACTGTTGTCCTTTTCAGTTTTTCCCATGTCACAATTTATTCATTTAATTCAGTTCCTCAAAATTACTGCAGTGCCAATTATCTCTCTCTGTGTAGAAAATGAGTTTGGCCTACTTCAGCTTCCTTCATTTTATGCCTGTTTTGGGCTATTCTTCAATGAGTGAGTAATGTGCAATGTGAAAAAAGGGAGGATCTTCAAAAATATGTGAAGTGTCTAAAGTGGCTTTTTGGTACCTGTGAAGAGGCCTCTTGAAGAAGCTTAAAGGACAATAGAATATTGCGGCTAGCAGTGGTTTATTTTGTCCACATGACTCATTTCACACGCACCCAGGCAACTGATGAATGGAGGATTAACACAAGTTTTCACCTTATTGAAATGAGTGATTCAAAGCAAACAAATAGGCCTAACTAGTTTGGAATATGAAATTAAAGTTTCTCTGAGTCCTTTTGTTATGCATCACTTTCAAACTTAATTAGAAATATGATGGCTTTGGAATTACTTTTAACCAACTTTGTTAAATAACAGTAGTTTAATGTTTGCTATTGTCACACAGTCTATTTGTCTGAAATATAAAGACTCACAGGGACTGTTCAAAAAAGTTGTTTCAAAACAAAATGAAAAAATGTCACATATATACACTTATTCTCTTTTTCTTTGGGCAGGTTTATGGGCACACAAAGAAAGAGCTTTAGATGCATTTTTTTATTGTTAGTTGCATTATATATATCTATAAATATTTATAGATGTGTAGGTAGCAGTACAGGAAAAGTGCTTTAGATGTTGTATTCATGGTAACTTCCACGACTCATTCAACTCCTTCAGCTTTGTGAGTATATTCGAAACAGAATGAGGTTACACCATCCAACCCTAGGTGACTTTATATGGTGCTACATTGCAACACTCCACAGTCATACAAGTCATAAGCTCCCAGTTTACAATTTGAGCACTTTCCCTTGAGGAAGGATCGTTTAGCATCTTTGTATGGCATAGTCAATGTCCAGGGCACACATAGACTTTTGAAACAGATTGTGTCCCTTCTATGCCTTCTAAGGATGCAAAACATTGTTATTAACACTTTTTTTGTAGCAGATAGCCAAACAAACCTTTCTGGCTGTGCAGTTAATGGGGCCGTTTTCCCCTGTTTTTTGGAATAATGCTCTCCAGTGCCTGTTCCCTTCAGGTGAGTTGGTTTCTTCTGTGGAATAGCTCCATGAAATCCTGCACACAGTTACACAGAAGCTCCAGGATGTGGTTGAATCATAAATTTTGTCATTACACTCAAAGATTATAAGGGTTGGACTAGCTGATCCTTATGGGTCCCTTCCAACTCAGCATATTCTGTGATTCCATGACTATGAACATGACACCCTGTAAGGAACTTCTGCAGAAGTGTACTGAATTAAATGCAAGAATTTTAGTTTAGGGAGTGGCAGTCCGAGGGAGAAAAAGAGATAGATAGTTCACCTTCTAACCTGTGTCTGATCCTTTTTTTAAGATTTGTACAAATGTAGGAGGGAGAGGGACCAGAGACTGAGTTTTGTTTCTGTTTCCCACACAATCAGGGACACTATGGAATAGCTCTAGTGAGATCCGTTTTTGTCACAGTATTGCAATTCCTGGGTGCACAGGGATGGCAGGGGTTTGATGCAGCATGGAGAGGTACTGCGATCATGGGGTGACCAAAATAAGTTGGGATATGGGATGACCTCTTAGCATTTCCACTGAAAATAGCAAATCTTGGCCATATTTTGATATGCGTCCAAAGTTTTATTCCTGGTTATTGAGAGATGTTTTGATTTGGGTTGGCATCTACTCACTGTTCAGGAAGATAGGCAGGAGCTTTGACAAATTCAGCTGCCAAAGTTTAATGAGTGTCCTTTGAACACATTCAGACTTTAATTTTTCCTTCTCCACAGTCTTTTACCTTCATTGACTGGGACATTTTCTCAAATGTACAAGATTTTCCCATAAATCACTCTTTTTTGACAGTTTTGAAAGCCTCAGTTGAGGCATGGAAATGTGAGACCTTCTCAGCAAAATATCCACAATATTTTCTTTCTAAAGGAAATTTTTAAGTTCTTCTTCCTTCAATCTTAGAAAACAATGACATTTGTGTTGTTGCTGTTCAGACTGATTTCAATCTGAGACAGGCTTTTGCTATGGAAAATCTTTTCACATCTCTCATTGTAGTAAGTGTCTGAGTTTGGGTTCTGTGCAGAAGCATGGAAAACTTCTGGTAAATGTAATTATAGTTTCCCAACAAGTAAAATGATACCTTTCTGGGCAATTTCTACATTTTCACTTTTGCTTTGGTGAAAAGATTTTAAAATTTGTTTTGGTTGCGGAGCCTCACATACATATTTGAAATATTTAATGGAAAATCATTCTCTAATCATGCTTCATTTGGAGGAATAAATTTATTTAATTATTTTGGACTGTGTCAAGAAGATTAACACATTTAAAATCTGATAACTGTATACACATTGTGCTGAACAGTATTCCAATGTAATGCCAAAACAAAACAAGAATCAAAGCAACTTTTTTCTCATCAAGACAAAAAATTCAGATTAGTCATTGTGAAATTCTTAATTTTGGATTTATTGCCCAAACTGTTTATCTGGCCCAGTAAAAAATACAGTTCCTCCAGAGGAAATTTTATGTTTTGGTGAGGGAAGAGTTAAGATTCATGAAAGTGCTGGTGACTGTAAACCCTGGAAGCAGCCTGGAAGCAAACTGGGGAGTGGGCTGATGCTACCAGTCTGTCCCTGGTCTGGGTGCCATGGTCCTCCTGGGAGCTTGGGCTCAGCACTGTCAGGGAAACACTTGGTTTGTCCTGCTGAAATACAGGGCTTTCAGGCTCATTCTCTCTTCTCTCCATGCCAGTGGAAAAACTTAGGGTGGTTTCAATGAGCATGAGCTGGATGCTGAAAACTACTGTTACTCTTCATGCTGAGAGGAAAACCACATGCCCATGAGATACTCCAAAACCTCGTCCTAAATGAAAACAATTATCTGTTCCGACACATTGAGAAGAACTGCCAAGTGATGTGACTAGTTTGTATAGTGAAGATGTGCCATGAACACCTCACTTTTGTCACAGCTTATGGTCATCATGTAACCCACAAATACCTTTTCCATGCTAATCATTACCAAGGTTTTTCAGCACAATGTCTCTGCCCATTTGGGCTCGACGCAGAATAGGTGTAAAATTTGCTCTGAGAACTCTTGATAAGGTTGGAAACTGTCATTTACCATCCCAGGAGATAATTCTTTAATGGAAGCAAATTCTCTACTGCAGATAACAATGAAGTAATGTATAATTTACCAAGGTGTCCTCACTGGACTTATGAATACAACCATGATGGGACTGTATGCATTGTAATCCCAAGTGCTGCCATATCTAATTCATAAGTGGATGGTTGTAAATCCTGTTGAATCCATAATACCCAGACAATATTTCAGTCCTCCACGGAAAGTTTTCTAAAAGAGTGGATAGAGAAAATCCCATCATAGAATGCTTTCTGCCTGAGAGGGTAAAGCATTCAAATGGAAGTGAAAGTAGAAATAATTAAAAGCAGAGAAAGATGTTGCACTACAGCCTACACTGAAACCAAGATTACCATCTCAGGATGAAGCAAACAACACTGCCAGCCTCTGTTGGATGAATCCTAGACATTTCTGTGCTGTAATGATATCTCATCATGATATCTCAGCCAAGATTTTGGTATGAAAAGTCAGTTTCATTTTCTATCAAATCTTGGACTGGAAAAATTCTATGAATCATTGGTCTTGCATTTAGCCTCATGATGGATGTGATAAAGACAACATTATCTGGACTAGGAAGAAATGTTGTTACTGTTCTTTTCAACAATAGAGGCTTATTTCTAATATGACAAATACGAGGAAAGGTTCCCATATTCATTCTTGTTTGCTGGAGCTGTCCACCTGAAGTTGATCTTCATGTGAATGCATAGTGGTAACTACATACCTACGTCAGTGAAACCCATACGTAAGAAGTACCCAATGTAGGCTCTCTTGTATTTTAACACTGACAGCAAATATTTTTATGCTTCCCCACATATATCACAGTAAGTCTTTCTTTCATACCCATTCCATGCAATTCTGAAATCTAAGGATAACTTTTTTCATCTTTTTCTAGGGTGGAAGGCAGCTTTACTGTTACCTGACCAATGGGAAAGGTGATTTTGTTGAAATATGCAGAAATTAGTACCATACCCAGAAACTCTCAACTCTGTGCCAAGAGGGGACACCTTTGCTGAGAGCAGTGACATTGCAGACAGCCTATCTGCACACTGACACAGCTGCTGTCCCCAGACAGAGCTTCTAGATTCCCTGGTGAAACCATGTTTATGTGACAAGGCATAAGCATTTTTCAGACAAGCACAACTCATATCATTGGGCAATATTATACTTCTTTTGTGTTTAACTAGATATGACCCAGGTGTGTTTTGTAAGAGAATGAAATTACAAGAACATGGCAGCTTTCAAACTTCATGAAATTACATCAGGGACTATGACCTGAAAGACTGTCCTGTGTTTTTTCCAGAACTGCCATTGATGGGATTTCATGTTTTTTTCGGGGTCCATTTCACAAGCCAGTGGTGTGGAGTTTCCATCTTGTCTTCCTTCACTTTGCAGATTTGCTTTTCTTTTTTTCTTTTTCTTTTTTTTTTTTTAAATTTGTCTTTTATTTTTTAATTTTTCAGCTTTCACGAGGAAAGAGCAAATCTCAAGGTCAGTGATGGAGTTAAGCTCCAGGAGCAGCACCAGAAGAGAGAAACAGTCTGGAAGGACACAATAAAATCAGTAGCATTCGTGACCAAAATTGTAAATGAACTTAAAAATTTGAAATAACATTTCCCCCCTTACCAGCTCAGAGATTTTGTATCATTAAACCCAGCAGCCACAGCACAACGAGCTCTGCACTGTACTTTTTAGCAGAGGAGAAGAAGGTAAAAAAGTAAAAATGAAAAACTATTATTTTCCACTAAAGACGTTGATATAGCAGTGTTGCCAGAAGCTCTTCTTTATTCATTCCTCTCCCTTAGTCTGTTAACTCAAAAATCCCAGGGCAGTCACCACCCAATCACACTCACCCTCCTTTGAAACCTTCTCCAAATGCACCCCTCAAAACCACTGCCCAGTCCAGGGAGTCTCATCGTGCCTGGTTTATTTTCTCCTACCATGCCACTGGATGCTGTACTGAGTCCTGCTGCCTGTCCAGAGCTGCTGTGGATGCTGCTGTGGGCTGTGAACCAGCAGCTGTATTGCAGACCAGGAATGACAGCTTATCAGGAGGGAGTTAACGTGATTCCTCTCTTTGTAATTTGTAAAGTGCTTTGGGGTTCCACTCGGTGAAGTCTGCTTTCTGAATGTGTTACTGCTCCATCTGAAAGGCTGCACAGTGGAGCACTGCAGGGTCCCAGTTCTTGTGGTGATTCTGATGATTTTCTGGGAAGGACATCTGCGAATGCCTGGCTATGTCTGTAAGAGTGAAAATGGGGGGAAATGGGTAATTTAGCTGATGTGAGGGGTGGGTGCCACATGCTCCAGTGACAGGAGGGTGGGGAAGGTTCACACAGGCTGTAGAGTTGCCTAAGAATAAGCTAAGAGGAGATTTGTTTGCTCAGGGGAAGAAAGGAGACAGTTCTGGTTTATTGAAGGCTGGAGCTACGATTCATCCTCAATCTTCATGGATGCCATCTCTGGCTCTGTTGAGCAGCCCTGACTCATAATCATCTCCCCCCCCTGCTGCAGTCCCCATCCCTCCCCCCATCCCAAATTGGGAAAGGGCTGAGAATTTGTCTCGCTCCAGCCCTCACCAGGGCCACGAGTGTCAGCTGCTCTGTCTGATGACTGGCGCACTGATTATGCACCTATCCAGACACATGGAAACTCCACAGGGAAAAGCTCCCCAATACACACACATTTGTAATCTCTTGTGAATAGAGTCCTAAGTGCCCATTAACTATTGCTCAATTACACGGGAACTCTGCAGAAGTAAATATGGCATGCACATGAATATCAATTAACGCCATTATGATCAGTGTGGTCTTGAGTCAGGAGCGAGATGTGCATAATCTTGACAGAATTATGAAGGCATGCTTCATTTTACTCTTGTAGATTGGAATAGTATGTTATGCTAATAAAAGCTTTTGCATTTTTAAAAATAGTTTAACAAGCTCAGAATAGTTTTGAATCACATCCGCCTCTGATTTCAGTTGTTAAAGTGAGCTTTGAAGATATTTTTTAATAGATAGAGGGAAAAACCTCTCCTGCTCAGCCTGTAATTTCTCAATTTCCCTTTCCTCCTTCAATTGTCCAGCATTCACACAGTCCTATCCTACCTAACACCCCACAGGTACAACCAGAAACTTGCACCGAAAAAGGTTCATAGCTGAAAGACAAATGCAGAGCAGCAGACTGGCAAACCATTTCAGCTGAAAGAAAGGGAGCATCTGCACTGGGGTATCTTATCCTAAATCCTCATACCCACCTGCTCTCAGACCAGGAGTAAATCCCAGGTTGATGCCAACACCTCTAATGTAGCTGAAAGGTGTAAAAGAGCTGCACCACATAACAATGAAGGCTTTATAAGGAATGTCTTTACTGTCACAGATTTTTGCCTCAGGAGAAGAAGGACAAATGATAAAAAAGGTCATCAGGGGCAGGGTGATTTCAGAAACAGTTATGGGACTACCCCAATGGTTGTGGCCTCATTTCTACCATGATGGGAAACTTCAATGCAGTGTCATAAACTTTCCATATAATTTTCTTTCACTGAGCCAAGGTTCCCTGGCACTCCCTCCCAGGTGCTACTGAATTTTGGAAGCCAGTTGTCTCATAGAGACTCTTCAAGCCAAAATGTTG
This sequence comes from Xenops minutus, assembly GCA_035221455.1. Taxonomy (NCBI): domain Eukaryota; kingdom Metazoa; phylum Chordata; class Aves; order Passeriformes; family Furnariidae; genus Xenops; species Xenops minutus. The sequence goes on along the minus strand of JAWWEE010000074.1, from coordinate 7,606,873 downwards.
TATCCTGTGTGTCTTCTCTGATAGAATGTTGACCAAGGAACCTAAAAATAAATTTGCAACACTCAGTGCTTATTGTTTGAAGTGCATTCAGTCCAGCTTAAACTCACATTAATATTTCCATCATTTTGAAAGCTGCCATGTTACCTCCCAGGCTGAAAAACCACACAGGCTGTATCCTTGGGGGGAAACTGACCATCCACATTGTTATTTTATGTCTAGGCATCACTGGAGACCAGTGTGGCTTTGGAGTCCTTGCTAGTGGACCTGGAGGAATTTGCTGTGTGGATGAGAGTCGCTGTCCAGTTTGCTTTATTTACTAAGCAGTAGACATAGCCTATTTCTATACTCATACACTAAAGAGGAGCATGGCAGGCATTCAAGCACTTTCCTGCTATGGTCCTACTGTTTAATTATTAGCAACTTCCCTGGCACATTTTTGTCCCATGCCATCACACTTCAACAGGATGCCCAGACACAATGCAGGCAACAGCATCAGCCAGGAACCACTCCCAGTAGGCAGGATGGAAAAAGGAGGATGTACCCATATGGTTACTAATCATGCCTTGCCACTTGCCATCATGGCAAAGAACAGGTCCTGGCCCATTTTATGTACTAGGATAGATGTAGTTATTGAGGCTGAAATGTCTGTACTGCCTTTAAGTAAATGGAAATTGTGTTTCGTGGCAGTTCTCACAACAGCCTGAGTTTGTGGTGTCAGGGTGATGTCTGACCACTGGAGTCAGAGACTGGCATGTAGAATGAAAATACACATTGGCACATCTGTGTCAGGAAGGCAGGTAATCACACTGGATGCAGTACAGGTGAGCTGACAGACAACATTTATTCAATAAAGGAAACAGTCCAGTTTCTGAGTGTATGTAAACTTGAGCTTGCAATAGTTTTAGAAAACAAATTGGGAAAGTTTTGGAGAACTTCTTTAAAGTTAATATACTAGAAAAATGTGTAACCATTTTCATATAATTATTTTAAATTTTATCCTTTTGAGGGAAGAGCTGGAAGATTTTGGATCTGTGGGTACATTTAGAATATTTACTAATTTTCAGCAATGCATACGATTGTATCTACAAATAAAAGAAAACTATATAGTTCAGCAAATACAGTAAAAAAAGAGGAAACACGAGTAAGTAAATATTATGAAATCTGAACAAATGTCAGCTAGCCAAAAGAATGGAGTATGGCTGTATGAGATGGAATACTGAAGAACAGTTTTTTTAGCCCAAACCTCAGTCTGTGTTTGCAGAAATACATTTTTCTGTAAAGTTACTAGAATAGAACTTATCCATTGATATCCATTGTGAAGCAGTGTGTTTTCTGTCCTTTGTTAGGGCTGTATGCTGCAGACAGCAGTATGCCAAGTACTAAGTCTTCAGCACAGACTTTTCAGGATAAATATTAACCAAACACAGTAATCAGATTTCTTTGCTGTATTGGGTCCTCATTGTCTGAAAACTGGCACCGTCATGGCAGCAATTTTTAACAAACTTTTATGGTATGGTCCTGTTCTGTAAGTGCTCAGCAGGACCACTGGGGTCTATCACTAGTTGCCACATGAGAAAGGCATGAACCTGAGATACTGAGAAGATCTTGTAAGTCAATGCAGTGCCTTGGCTGTCACTGATTTTACCTGGTTTTGGAGGTTAAACCATTCAGACCTTTATCCTGATTTACCTGATCAATAAAGCATTCATAACATCCCCCTTGCAGGAACAGGTTAAATTTAATTAGTTAATACTGAAAAGCACTCTGGAGATGAAAAGTGCTCTGCTATGTGAGTGCTGACCATTAGCCATTATTAGGTCCTCTGTTATTTTTCATACATTAGCCCAACTAAAAGGCAACTCAAAAAGTTTTTCATTTTTTGCAGGGCTTTGCCAATTTAAACCAGCCGATTTGAAGTACATTTAACAAGTTGGATTGGTATATTTTAATGGCCTATAAGCAGGTTTGTGGCAAAAGGGGCAGAAAGTTAATTTCTGTCCCTGCTTCTTTGAATTAATAGAACATAATTTGTAGTGTTGGACAAAGTTTCCAAAGGAAATCATTGTGTTGGCAAGGCTGGTTAAATAAAGCGTCCTACAGGACTAGGTAATAAATAAAAACCCTGCCTTCACAAGGCTTTGTCATTGTCTGGAAAGCAGAGAGAGAGAGACTAAAATAATTAAAGGTGCTTATTCTAGTGTAGTAGCTCAGTAAATGAAGTATGCTTGGATTTTCCCTTCACAGGAGCTAAATCTGTGACCTTCTGTACCAGAGGAAAGAGTCCTTTGTGTTCTGAGCTCTAATAGCCTTACCATGGTTTCATTTCTACCAGGGTCCATGAAACACTTGTTATATTTATTTTCATTACTTTCATTCTTTCTGTCGCAATGAGGCGTTAGTTCAGTTTTTAAGGAAAGACTAGATTGCTTTTGGGTTTTTTTACCTTGATGGGCTGTATGCCTTTATGTCTTTGGTTTATCTCCTGTGTTTCAGAATGTTTCTTTTACCTTGTGGAATACTGTTAGAAGTCTCTGTACAAAAGCAAAAGCTGTGGTTGCTATAGCAATAACCAATCTGATGAAGCTGTGACCTAAATCATGACTGAGAAAAATAGTACCTTTTCTGTATCACTGCAGTTACTGCTTCCTTGGATTATGTTGCCTTTATGCAGGATTTATTACCTAAAATGAACTCTTTGACTCCAGGATACAAGAAAAAGTAAAGTGATATTTCTATAACTATAGAGTTGGGCAGGAACATGAACAACTGATATCTGCTGAAATTTATAGGTGAAAAGGTGTTCTGCTCTTGCTAGCGCACATGTAGCTAGACCTTTGTGCAGCACAATCTATTTCTTGAAAATCTGGGAAGCTTTGACAGCTGGAAGATACTTAAATCAACATAATGTGCAGCTCAGATTTATTGAGCATTGCAGAACGAAGAACTTGATCAGCTTCCTGAAGTCTTTGCTACTGCCATGACATATAGTTACTGAGTAGGAAAGGAGGGAAACATTCTCTATGGGCAGTTGCTTCCTGAAAATTTGGTGAGGGAATTGGTGCAGGCATCCAAAGGTCAATGACCCCTCAGCAATAGGACCTACAGATGAGGCCACTTCTGCACATACTTTACTTTCACAACTGACAAAGGCATGTAACATGGAAACTAGTAGTATTATGAAGGACAGAAGGATTTATCCTATTGTATTTCTGAGAATTAAGTCTATGTTTAGAGGTTTAAAGGTTTAAATCTATGCTTATAGGCTCCCTATATAGTCAATGGAGGGCAGAGATTTATATTTTTTCCTCTCCTAAAATAGGCATATGGGATAGATGGGATGAAAATTTAGAAGAACATCTTTGTCTCAGTACTACAGAGGGAGCATGGACAGCTTACTTAGAGGAAACACCTGACTTCTAGATGGCTGCAGTTACATGAGCTGAATACCATTAAGCATCCAATTAATATGGATAACCATTTATGTTGTAATGATGTGGTGGGAGTGGTCACATCTTCAGTTTTAACAGCAGTAGGTTGCCCTGAGCTCTACCAGAACTGAGAATAAGAAATGAGTGAGCTGCTATGAGGTGTAAGTAAAAACAATGTTGACATTACTTGTATTGGAGAGGATGAGGAATAGGAAGTTTGCAGAGTTAACTAAACCCTCTTTGCTGGGATAGCAGAAGCAAGATGGCAATTGTGACTGCATTTGCCTGGCAAGTAGCTAGCTAAGGGGTACTTGTTCTGTTATTACCCTTCCTGCTAGTCCCTCACCCATCCTTCTTCTACAAAACCAAGTGGATAAAACCTAAAGAACAAGAGAGAGCCAAATGAGTTTGAGGATGCTCTTTGGGAAATTAACGTTGCTGTCTTTGCTGTCAGAGATTTGGACTGGAGATGCACAAACAGTGAAGAAGCCTGGCTGCTGAACTATTTGGAGAGTTCTAAAATTACCTATTTCTTATGGCCACCTGGTCTCTTCAACATCTGCTGTGTGCTTGGCTCAGAGGCTGCCTGCTCTCTGAAATCACACCACACATGACATAATGTGTCAGAAGTAGTGTGACACAGCAGTGACATCTAAAGGGACAAAACCCAGGCTGTCAGCTCCTCTAGAATGCATGCCTTAGAGCTTCTGCAGTTTCAGTTGGTTGCAAAATACAGATTAGACCATTTGTGACCATTTTCAATTGTCTTGGGGGGGATGACCATGGACAATCCTTCATTTCATGAGTGGTCACATAAAATCAGGAATTACTTGAAATGGAAGAACTTAGGAATCCCTTTAATTTTGCAAAAACCCTTTTACATCCTCAGCACTCATGTCTGATGGATGATGGTGTGTTTATGAACTGGAAATTATATGGCTCTTGGCCAACATGCAATATGATAAAATATTAGTGTTGAGACTTAATGTTTCACAACTAAAGAAGCTGAGAACTGACTCTTGCTGGAAATAGTGCCCATGCACAGCCCTAGCTGGGAATGATAATCCAAGTGGCAAAATGAAAAAGGCCAGGGGTGGAGCACCACTAGGTTCGACTGCAGGAGTAATACTAACCATCTCCTGGGCTGCACCCAAAGCAGGGTGGGCAGCAGGTTGAGGGAGGGGATTCTACCCCTCTACTCCACCCTGATGAGACCCCACCTGCAGTGCTGCATCCATCTGTGGGGTCCCCAGCACATGAATGACACTGACCTGTTGGAGTGAGCCCAAAGGAGTGCCACCAAGATGATAAGAGGGATGGAGCACCTCTCCTACAAGGAAAAGCTAAAAGAACTGGATGGGAGTCTGAGCAACTTGGACTAGCAGAAGGTGACCCTGCCCATGGCAGGGGTTTAGAACTAGATGATCTTTAAGGTTCCTTCCAACCCAAGCCATTCTATGATTCTGTGATACTAATGCCAAAATATTCAGCTCTTCCAGTGGCTGGCTGTGGCACTGTGGCCTTTGGGTGCCTTTTGACTGCTTCTTCAAGCAGTCCCCCTCTTCCCTCTCCACTTTGCCTACCTTCAACAACCTTCTGCTTAACCTATGGTGAAACTGCATATCTCTGCCATAGGAACAAGACTGGAAACATCAGGAACATCAAGCAGTATTTTAGGTCCCTAGAAGAATAGGGACTTGTTAAAAAGATTGTCCATTTGATCATTGGGAGTATGTTTTTGTTAGAGCTAGACCTGTTTGACAAATTTGTGTGTCCCTGTGATGAAAGGCTGACCTGCCCAATAACATTTTCAAACACAGCCCCAGTCGCCATCTGGGACCCTTGTTCAGTTTAAATCAGCTAATGCATATCCATTTCAAACTACCAAACAACCTTCCCTTTGCTTCCTTCTTGCATTGCTTGTTTTTTCTCTCTTGTTAAGACATTATTTTAAAAGCATTTTGTAGTATTTTGAAGCATTAAATATTTTTAAAGTATTTAAAAATATTCCTAACCTAAAGTCCACTTTGATGGCATTTGGAGGGAGCCGGAGATTGCAAATCTTTACAGCTTTTCTAATCCACCTGTTTTATTCTATTGCATTAATATTCTCCCTTCCTGGAGCAGAACAAATAGGTGCAGAGATTCACCTGGTCTTGTGTTCATCATCCCCTTTGGGGATCTTTAATAGTCAAATGCTCATATAAATGAATATAGAATGAGATACCTTCTTCCAAGAGCTGGTACTCTCCATTTTTATCCACTGTCTGTTAGAAACTGATTTTCCTTCACTTCTCAACCTCTTTCTTTATATTGTGGCTGCAATACGCCATTTCAGAAGTGTCATCACCTTTATCTTTTTACATTCTGATGTAGTCTGTAATCAACACTAGCTTCAGCAACTCTCATTACTAGCTCTTGAAGTGATTCTTCAGACTCAGCAAGAACAACATCATCATCAGATTACAGCATCTGCTTCCTCCAATTTCAGCCCTGCCACCGTAGCCAACAACAACGATGCACATTTGCATTTCAGTGCGCAGACAGAGCTGATGCTGTGCCACTGTGCAGTCCTGACGGACTTTCTTCCTGCCCATCAACCACTGTGCAGTGTCCTTTGTTGAATCTTTCTTTTCACTCATGTCTGGTCACGTAGTGCACAATAAATTATATAAATCTATAAGAAAGGCCCCACAGATAATGAGAGGCTGCATGTAGCATTCAACTGCTTCTTTCTGTTCTACAGCACAGGTCTTTTTGTGCTAGTTTTTGCTGTGATTTTCTTTTCCCCAGCGTTATTCTAAAAGCTGATTTAAATCATTGTCAGGAGTAAACTAGCCTGTGTTTTGTTCTTTCTGTGCCCAATTTTGCTTTCATATTTCTCAGCCCCTTTCTCCAAACACTAAGCCCATTTTTTCTCTGTGTGTTTGAATAGCAAGTGGAATTATTTGGCAATGTGCACATCCTCTCAGACTCCCCTTCTCTGAGCACAGAATGAGTTTAGTGTCTCTCATTAAGTCCCTTAGCCGCTGCCCTGTTTTTTCACAGAAGTTTGCAGATCTTACGGGAAATCTTGATACCAATCTAGCGTTAGAGTGTTCTCTTCAGGTACACAAAGCAGGCAGGCATGAGAATGTCTGAAGCATGTAATGATGGCTATTTGAGTTAAGGACCCCTCTGTCTTCCTGAATGATTAATTCAGATAAAAGATAAGAGGTTCTGATGCTGAAATCGTATTCTGATACATGAGAAGATGTAATCTGGCCTTTTTGTTTATTTATTTGATAATAACCAACAAACTGATTTAATTTCCTTTATCTCTGCAGCACTGAACAGGAAAGAACCTTTTAAAACAGTCAAGAGGATTTACAAGCCTTGAATGCAGGGTCCAGTACAGAGCCTGAGATGCCCATCCTGCTGCAGGTCTCAGCGTGTGCATTCCAGCCTTGCTCTGTCCTGCAGGGACAGCTATTCCTCCTGCAGGTAAATGGGCTCACCTGAGATTCACAGGTGGATGGATAGGATGCTGTCCCCATTCCTACCCTGTTGCACCCTCTTGCAGAGACTTGTGGCTTGATTGTTGTTAGGCAGAAGGGTTGCCTAGCCTTAAGCAAACAAGCTGAAATTCTCTTCTGTGTGTGTATAGAGAGCACAGAAAAATAATGTGCTAGCACAGTTTCACTGATCTGGAAAAACACTCCCCAAACTAAAACACTTAAAACCAAGTTTCAGAGCCTCAGTGCTTGTTCAAGAACGGATACATCCTTTGTGTGACTTCTGTGAGGGAGATGAAGCACTCCAAAGCTCAGCAAGTTAAATAACTCAAGACAATATGGAATACTGATTCTTAATTTGGAACCAATATTGGTTCATAACCAAGCAGGATGGAATTATTATTTATTTAATTAATTATTATTAATTTTTGCAAACTGTAGACTTTAAGAAGTTTAGAATTCCTCCAAGGCTGCCAGAGTAATTGCTGCAAGCACTTTCAATTCTAGTTAATGTGATTGAAGACCTCTTCTTGTAGAAATTAAATTATTAGATCCTTCAAATTCTGAAGTGGAGAGCCCACTAGGAACACCCAGTCTTATTTCTCGTGCCATGCAGGTTGATGACTTTTGACAGGGTCCATTTTCAAGTTTCTTTTATTCTTTTTAAACTGTTTCATTTTCTGTTGAGACACTGAACCATTAAAACCTCTCTGAATAATTCTTTTGACTTGCTCGGATTTTGCCATTTTTGTTTTGTTTCCAGAGGTTGCAATATTTGCAGCTTCCATTATAGTGAAATTTTGTCACACCAGCTGAGCTCTTGTGAAATCAAAATACTAACCCAAGGTAAATTTTTTATGATTAGGCAATGAATGCTACTTCTTTTCACATCTTCACATGCCCAGCCAAATTATGAGCAAAGTTAAGCCATCCTGTAGCTTAACTCCCAGAAAAAAATGGGGAAAAATTCAGTATACAGGTAACTAAGGTCTAGCTTTTTACCTTTCTTCTAGAGATTTTATTAAAGGCTGACAATTTGCGCTTCCAAGTGTAGCTCTGCTTCATTCCCAGCAGTAAAGTATGCTAGAGGCATATCAGTACAAGTGTTAATAAAGTATTAATAAATCCTCACTATGTGGGAGTAGTATTGCAGGGTAGGCATTGACAGAAAGTGTTAGGTCACTTACAAGGGCTGGCTGGGATCCACATGCTCACCTGTCATCCCTGGGTGACAGCTAAGAAATAGGTACCAAACTTTTATATAGGGGGCTTTAACATCTTCTTGGCATACTTCTGAACATGAACATCAATTCTTTATGCATTATTCCAAATATTCTTCTCATGTAAACATTGCTTTATTTTGCAATATTTGTAAGAGGCAAATTTACCCACCAGAAAAACAAGTCTAAGTAAAAAAATACTAAAAGAAACGTCCAAACAACAAAAACAAACAAAAAAACCCAAAAAAACCAAAACAAATCACCACCCCAACACCATCCCCCCCAAAACAAAACAAAACAAAAAAAAAACAAAACCAAAAAGTAAACAAAAAAACCCCAAACAAAGAAAACCACCAACACTTAAAAGTAGGAAGAAATGATACAGGCTGGTGATTGAAGGGAGAAATTCTCATGTTCAGCAGCATGTAGAACAAACTTTGGCTACAAAGTGAGGACATCTGAAGACTTTGGCCTTCAGTGTATCTTCTTCTGACATTGTCTTACTATAAGACCCATGCCTGAATGCAATATCCAAAAAACCTCAAGCTGCCATTTTCTGTATTTGGCATCACAAGAAATATCAAAGGGCTTTTTGCAGAATTTCTGGCCTGATTCAGGTAGTTCCAGAAGATTTGAGTGAGGTTTAGATAAGCAACCTGAAAGAAAATGTAACTATAAATATCTATTGTTTACCCATCCGTCTAACAATATCTGGCTTATTACAAAATGACCTTGGGGTTTGCTGCAAACTGTTACTGTTTTTCAGTCTTATGGGGTATGTTACCTTCCCAGGGCTTGAATCACTGTTATTGGAGGCTAAATTTCTGAAAACCATTGCAGCTACACTGAGAATAGAAGAACGTAATGCTAGCAAAGTCATAAAAACAGCTTAACAGACAGTGACAAGAACAAGGGAGTGTGGTATCCACATGTGGAGCTACACTGGTACAAGGAGACAAAGAAAGGTGAATTCCTCCTGTTGGGTTAATAGCAGAAAATCTTTGGTGATCTCTTGGTCTTGCTCAGAACTTTAGACTTTTTCTCTGAAATACACTGCCCTTGCTTTTCCAGGCTCTGCCTGTAGGTTCATTCCACCACAGTGAATTGGGTTATACTGGCACAGGATTAAAAGGATAGAAAAGAAAACCAGCTTTTATTCACAGTAGCAACTGAAGAATGGGTTGTCATGAAGGGAAAGAACATTCATGGTCTTAAAGCTAAATATATAGTGTAAATCTATTGAATTAAAAATTCTTCTGATTTAGAGACCAATACTAAATGTACTGCTGTAAATTCATTGTCAGCTCATGTCAATACTTCATATTACTGGTTGATAATAATTTCTATTTATTGTCAGAATTAAATGTATTGATACAGAGTTGGGCAGAAAGTGTAAAAATTTAAATTTGTATACCACTATGCTCAACAGAGTTGTAGTAAAGGGCAGGTTGCACAGAAGGATGTAAAAGCAATTAAACACAAGGTTGCCAGTAGGCAGAGAATTAGAGAATTCTTCACATGACAGAGACAAGAAGAGGAGGTCGTTAAGGCACATGCCATTTATTTTAATATTGTTCATGATCTGTATTGTACTAAAATTATAAATAGACTAAGTGTGAGTGACCCAGAACAGTTTGGCTTCTGTCCTAGCTGGATTTAATCGCAGTTCACACTGTCCTCCTTCCTACTCATTTTCTGCCTTCAGCACTGGCACTGCCGACATCTGAGATTTCTTTCTCTCCTGAGACTTGCATCAAACCTTTTGTTTCAACATTTAGCTCTTGGAGGCATGTGTTTTCCGTGAAATGTGAGGTTTTTGGGGGTGTTTAAGGAGCACCTTGTTTTGCCTAAAGATCCTCACAGCAGTGTTTCATGCCTATAGGTATGTACAAAATTGTACTGGTATGACTATCCTGGGACAGGCATTCCATTATAAGCTGATGTTTGGGCTAATTTTTGGAGGTAAGTTAAATGGTAACTTTGCCTAAGCTACATAAACTAGGTCCCAGTGTGAGTGGTCATCTGGAAGGAGTTATATAGAGTTAGCAATATCTTTTAAAATTTACATGTTAAATTATGACAAAAAAATAATCCCACGTAGGTAAGACCTACATTTTTCTTTGTTAGGGCTGTGGAGAAAACATGACTCAAGTGAATTGCAAAGGCTTAGATACCAGAAGGCAAATAAAAATAAACCCAGTTGCAGCATTAATATTTTTTTCAATGTCATTATTTTTGTGCCTATCTCAAGGTTTTAGGGGCCTGAACTCTGAAATTGTGAAACCTCAGGGATGACAGAAATATTAACTATAATTAGATAGCATAATCTTTGGGACAAGGACTGCCTACCTATGTGTTCATACAGAACTCAGCAGCAGGGGCTGCTAACCAGATACAGCTTTCTGGTCCTACCACAGTGCAAAGAAATAATTAATATTAATACAACACACCCATCCCACTTCTAGGTGCACATCTGCTATGTGGCTACAATCCCCACCCATATCCCCTAATCAGACTGAAGTACATCTTCCCACAGTTTGGTTCTATTTTGGCAGAAGCCCCTACCTTGGCATTTTGTGACTCTGTGTCACTCTGAACTCTTCGGGACAAAGACTGTCTGTACCTTTCGGTGAGTCTAAGCAATATACAGATGCTTTGACAGGTGTCTTTACACACACACAACCTGCTGTGGGCTTGCATAGGAAGCTACATGAGAAAATGAATCATGCTAATTCCTCTGCAAGGAAAAGGGCAAAAAATCCAAATCTTGCCACCTGCCTAAATTTATCTTTTGTTATTCGTTATAGGATGAATATTATCCTTGTGCAGATGGTTCAGCTAAAATCCTGCACATACTGAAATTACATTTAACTAATTATTATGTGGCTTTAGAGGTGTCTTCAATATCCCTTCCAAACCATTCTATTATTCTATGATGCTGCAGTCCATATTCCATGTTTCTGTAGTAATGAACGATTATATCTTCAATGTAAGGAGCTGGATCCTTTTCCCCAGGACTCTATAAATACACCAGAAGATACAGAGTTTGATGGAGATCCTGTGATCATCTCACTTTTATGACAGATCTTGGGGAGCAGTATTTCCTACTACAATATCAAACACATCCTCCAAGAAATACATATGGGCATTCCTAGGAGCCACATATTTTATTTCAGGAACACTTAGAGCAAAAAGTACACGACCACCCTTATGACCCTGGAGAAGAACCTGTCGGGTTGCTGAACTGAGGTGCTCTTCATGTCTATGTAAGAGTGTCCTGGAACTTAGGTTATTTGAAACCTAAGTACCAAAGCTGTACCCAAAACCTATTCCCTCTCTAAACAGAGATGTTTCAATATTTCTCAAATGGAGAAATAAATATTTGTTAGTTATATCAGCATTTGTTTTGTAGACAGATTGAGCAAAATTTTATCTCTTTTCATGAGTCAGTAAAAACAAAAGTGAAAAGTAAAACATTTATTACAGTTCTCTATTGAGATATAATCTGGTTGCAATTTGATCTAACAGTCTTCTAACCTCTTATTTTTATGATAGGCTCTTTACAAACCTTTAAAGGTGCAAAGCTATCAATTCAGGGGTTTTAGTATTACAGCATTGTAGGACTGACCCCAATAATTCAAATGTGATTAGGAAACTTCAAACACATGTATTTTGTGCCAGACTGAGTGGGCATGGTTAGTATAAAGAATATTATGAACTAAATTAAAGCTTTGATGAACTCAGCACCTTTATCTCTTCTGAACTCTCATGTTTGTCACTTACACTGAGAGCCACTGTAGTGGGTTGTTTCAACGACCCCACTTTTAAAATAGCCCCACGATAAAGTTTATGGAAAAGGAGCAAAACATAGTCCACTTTCAAAAACTGGAAAGGCCATATGTAGAATTTTTTCACATCATTGTGTTATCAATAATAGTGCAGCATCTAAGAAAAGTCTTATGTGTTGCACTTTAGAATTGCTGTCTTTATACTGACTGGGGGAGGCTGAGTGTTGGGTTTTGCTGTGAATGATTTCTTCAACAGTAATAAAAGGTTGTATTAAAATGCCAATGCAGTCATTTAAATGGTTGTTTTCTAGCAAATGGATGATATGTGGAGTTTGCAGTCCTTAGCTGTTAATAACAACTTAGCTTGTTCTGTTGATGAACAAGTTAAAACGGCAATTTGACAATAATTCTCCGTTATCAACCAACATTTGCCTTCTGTTTAGTTTGTGTAATTATCACAATTTCTCAGTCTAGTCTGGGGCCTCGGCAAAGATTATAGCAAAAGACCAAGCTTCTCAAAGACTAAGAAATACTGTTTCTTTTCCTCTTCAGGAGGAACAGCCCCTGTAGTTCAGCTACTCTGGCAATGCAATTTCCTTGGGAATCACTTAACACTTGCTTCTCAGGTGGTTGATGCCCAGCACCAGGGGCCAGATTCTGTGCTGGCAGGCGCACAGGTCCAGCAACGGAAGAGACTGCATGGACCTCAGCCTGAGCCTTGTGCAGTGCAGCCTGTGAGCCATGGTGGTCAATGTACCTGCTGATGCACCCGCTGTTTTGACAGGTGGAGAGGGTGTGTATGCATGTGCAAAACAAGCTATACTATGCTAGTTACAGATATCTCACCCTAATGCCAGGAAAGTAGGAGGTGCCAACCATCTTAAAGGAGGTGAAGCTGAACAAGAGCGTGTAACCCACAAAGTGGACAGTTAGGAAGAAGTCTTATAGAGTTGTGGAAAGACTGGAGAACCCAGAAAAACTGATGGACTGTGAGAAAAGCCTTGACTCCTAATGGACATGTTTATGTGAGCAGAAGGAGCAATGAGAAACACATGGTGATGCTTACCCTGACCCACTGAAAACCTGGAGATATCTACATCTAACTGCTACATGGTGGGATGACATATCTGGGTTGTTTGGGCTTTAGTGATTACCAACACTTCGAAAAGTGCTCTGGTAGCTGTGCTTATGACTAGATGATGATCATCATGTTCTTAGTGCCAGCACATGCCCTGAGGCAACAGACCAAGTGCTAGGGCTTGTGTGCCAAAATGAGGAAAGTTAATTCAACACCCTTGATAACAACAATAGTACTTTGTGCTTTTGATCTTCAAAGCACTTTGCAAACATTAGCTAATTAATTAATCCTTACAATACTCCTCTGCTATTATCCCCATTTAGCAGATGGGGAAATTGAGTCAGAGGAGTTAAATGACTTGCCCAGGGCTATGTAGAAGTTGGCATCCAGGCTGTGATGGGGAATTCCTGGCTCCTCCTTTCAAATCTCCAAAACAGCTGTGGCTGCTGCTACAGACCTGAGACTGCCTTAAGTACAGACGCTGGAGCGAGCAGCTGGGCAGGAGCACTGACTCTGGGGTGCACCTTGCCCATCAGATGTGGACAGGTCAAAATGCCACCTACAGACTTGCACTGTGGTGCCAACCTTGAAGAATATTTGGATTTGTGAATAATTTATTGTGCTCCTCTGTCTACGGAGCTTCTGGAAAGAAGCTGACTCATGTCAGCCTGGCCCTGAGCTACCATCTGTCTGTGCAAATACCCATACTCACCCCTGACCTGAGGGTCTCCTGAAGATACTGCTTTCATGCTAGACAGGGAAATATTAATCCTGCTTCACAGTCAGAAGACAGGGAGATGGAGACAGAGGTGAGGAGAGCTGAATATAAGACTTAAAATCTTTGTTTTATGGAGTTCTCATACAATGAAGGAACTGAAATCAACAAGGATGTGGACAGTGTGTTGAGGGAATCATGAGAGCTCTTAATTTTTACTCACCCAGGTATTTCTCTATCTGATAGAGTACCAAGATTATAATTTTTTCTACTTCTTAAGGATAGGGTTGCTCAAGATCTATTACAAAATCAGGATAATTACTTAGTATCAAAGGAATCATTATGCTATTTTAGCTCCGGGTAATCTAGAAAACTAGTCAATACCACTAGACAACAGTTATGTATTAGTCAAATAAGCCTATGAAAAGTAATTGTAGCTTTAAAATTATATTGTCATTTGCAGTGCACGTTTTGCAATAGATACAGCAGCACAAAAATACGCTGCTGAATAAAGTGAAAAAATTAATAAAGAGAATCTTTCACTTCTACATGATTGTCAAAAATGTTTGCAAGCAGACATATGCCAAAGATACTGTGTTAGAAATGTACTAACTCTCCAAAGCATAGAAAGGATATCTAAGCTAAAAACAAGAGTACCAAATATTCTCCCAAACCTGAGGGAAATTAGCACGGAATCAGAGTGGGTGAGTTTGAAAGACATCTCTGGAGCTTATCTAGTTCAACTCCTCTGCTCAGTGCAGGATTATGTAGTGCGGGTTGCTCAGGGCTGCATCCAGTCAGGTTTTGAGTATGTCCAGAGATGGAGAGCCCACAACCTCTCTGGGCAGCCCATTCCATGGTTTGACCACATCCACAGTAGAAAAAGGTTTTTATTTCAATGACATTTATAGTTTGTGCCACTACCTCTTGTCCTGTCATTTATCACCCCTATGAAAAGCCTGGCCCCACCTTTACTCCCCATCAGCTGTTTATATGTATTGATAAGGTCCTCCTTGGATTTCTCTTCCAAAGACTAAGCAACCAGAGGTCTCACAGTCCCCCGTTGCTAACAGGTACTCCAAACCCTTCATCATCTTTGTGGTCCTGCACCGGGCACACTCTAGTATGTCCATGTCTCAGTCGTACTGGGGAGCCCTAGACTGGATCCAGCACTTCAGATGCACTTCACCAGTGCTGTATAAGAGGAAAGGATGGCTTCCCTTAACTCGCTGGTAATGCTCTTCCCAGTGTAGCCCAGGATGCTGTTAGTCTGCCCCAAGAGAACATTGCTGGCTCATCTTCGGCTTGCTTGCCAGAAACCTCAGGTCTTTGTCTGAAATCCTGCTTTTTCAGCTGATTACCCCCTGCCTGTGCTGAGATATAGGGTTGTTATTCCCCAGGGGTTTGACTTGGCATCTTCATGAGGCTAGTGTCAGTCCAGTTCTCCAGGCCATATAGGTCCATCTGAATGGCAGCACAATTGTCTGGTGCATAGGCCACTCCTCCCAGTTTTGTATCACCTGCAAGCCTGATGAGTGTGTGCTCTGGCCCATTGTCCAGGTAGTTAATGGTGAAGTGAAACCATACTGGCCCCAGAGCAGCTCTTGGAGTACACAATCAGCAGCTGGTTTCCAGCTGAACTTCATGCCACTAACCATAACCCTTCAAGTTCAGCAGTTCAGTCAGCTTTCAACTCACTGCACTGGTCTTTTCAGCATGGAGGTATATCAAGTTGCTTCACTGTGATTTCCCCTTCAAAAATCATGCTCACTACTCCCCACTTTATGATTTCCAGAATTATGATTTCCAGGAGCACTTCTTTTATTGAGTTGGATGTTCTAATGCTCACCAGCCATGAGTTCAAAATGTGCCAGCTCTGGAAAACAGAAGACAAGTGTGTTGCTTAAATGAAAGTAGATATATTTCTTGAGACCAAGCTCTTTGCTGTCATATTTAAGTTGAAAACTGTATAGTCTGCATAATCTTTGATCTATAACTTGACATGACTGCTGAGAATGGTTTCCCACAGAGATGAGAGAGATTTCTGAAGTAATGCAGAATCAGTGTCCCAAGCACCTATGCTTGCCCAGCACACAAGATGATTCGAGAAGGCTGCACCTTAACTGGGCTCTTTGCTTTCTCTTGGGACCCATCATCAGTTGGCACAGGATGGAAATGCCTGCATGCTAACATCACTTTTGTGAAAGACCATAGTCAAGGTGACACAACCATCTCCTCATTTGCAGGGTTGATCTGTGATTATCAACCATGCATGAGAACATTCAGAGATGTGAATAACTCCAGACACTTCCATGTGGCTAGAAGGACACATATCCCAGAATCCAAAAAGGAGAGAGTGAGATTCCTCTTCAGGGTGCACAGCAAAGGGGCAGGAGGCAGTGAACGCAGATTGCAACAGGGGAAGTTCTGAGTAGATAATGGCTAAAAAATTCTGACAGTGAGGGCAATGAGTATTCAATTCAAACTCTAGAAGAGGGTTCAGGGAAGTTGGGGAATATCCAGCTTTGGAGGTATTCACAACACAGCTGGACATGGTCCTGAGCAACCTTATCTAACTGGATTTGGAGGAGGTTGGATTAGATAATTTACAAAGATCCCTTCAAACCATAATGGTTCTCTGAGTCTATGAAATCCAAGTTTGCATTAGAACTCCACCCAGCTCTGCGGGAGGAATGTAGCACAAATAGGAATGTAGGACACAGTGCTCATTTGCTAATATTTCCCAGACCAAAGGGAAGGGAATTTATACCTTATCATTACACAAAAGAGGGACAGGCCAATTCCAAAATAAATGCATCAAACTTGGGGCTATCCCTTGTATTACTCTAACAACAGTTCATCTGTTTTGGTAATAAAACTACTTCCACTAAATAGTCACTTCTGGCATCACAGAAATGTAAGACTTACTTGGTATTAAATAATTACTATAAATCTAAATATAGTGGGAGGCAAATAAAGTACAAGAGAAGTTAAGAGCTTTGCAAGAGATATGAAGTATGCCCATTATGAAGAGCTTTCTGAATAGAATTTGTAATGGTATATTCATGTTAAAAGGAGTTCAGTATGTTTTAGTGGGAAAAAATAGCTCCTAGTACAGATAAAAATAGATTGTCCTGGGATTTTCCTTTGTTAGAAATTAAAGTATCTCACAAAATTATTAATAGCTGTGTGTCTTCACAATGTTAGTGACTTTTTCTAGGCAGAGATAAGAAGGTTCTGATATTTCTTCTTCAGCATTCTGACAAGAAAACAATGGCTTCTTCACTATTTATTGTTTTAGAAAGAAAGAGTGATGCTCAGCTGCTTCACCTCAGAGGTGTCTGATGGCACTTTCCACAATCAGCACTGACAGTTCAAGGCTGAAAGGTATGGTGTACATTCTAGTTACTCAAGGGTTAAAGAAGGTCCCATAAATAAATTATGGATGCATTTTTAGAGCACTTTGCTAAGAACAAGAATGGCAGAAAATATCACAAGGCTGTCAAATCAGATTAAAGCCCATGTGCTCTGAGTAATCTGTGGGGAAAACTAACAAACTGTATGTTTGTCATGTATTAAAGATATTTTCTTAAAAAGCTGATTGGCTGAATGAACATAGAAATCCACCCTTGCTTTTTCCCCTCTCTCATGGTCTGTCTCTTATGTTTAGTTATAAGTATAACTTACAAAATAATTGCAGTCAGCAGTATATCCCAAGTGAGCAAAGATTCTGTGAAGAATAAAGCTGTGGAATTGAGCATACATGTTAAGGTCTGTGTGTGGATAAAAATTTATAGTATGTATATAAATTTTCTCAGAAAGATTTTCTAAAACCAGTGACTTGGATGCCTTGAAAACTTAAACTTACAACTGCTGCTGTTTCATAGCACATAGGCAGAAGGTTTGCTCTTGATCTTCTCATACCAGATTTGGAGGAATTTACACAAATCTCTCAGAAGGGCAGAACTACTGCTACAGCAGTGTGCAAGCTGTTAGTTCATTATCCTAAAGATATAGAATTCACATCATGTAACAGAACAGAATCTTACCTAGTAATTTTACTAAGATGGATGCAAGGGTCCTGGAAGAAATGGTAAACACTAGCTCTGAATTTCTAGAACTGTCCCAATTGGCTTTTATCCTGGATGCATGTTCTGTGTCCCACTAGATTGCCTGTTGGACTAATACCCTGGGACACAGCCCTGCATCCTCTATGCCTTATTTTCCATGGGAAGAAAGTCAGTGGACCAAAAAGATCAATGGTGTGGCTTGGCCAGGCTTTTGTTTGGGAAATGGGGTGCTTAGGTGTATCACAGACTGCCTATGCCCAGCTGCTTCCATGTAAATTGTAGGCATAGCAACATATCACTTCAACCACACAAACAAGAATTAATTTTTTCCTGCATCACTTTTAAAGATGAGACCTTCATTTGGCCATAAAACCATCTTTCAGCCTCACGTGCTATTAGACTCAGCTGGAATCAGAGGCAAGTCAAAGTAAATTAAAGACTTCAATTTGATAGACGAAAAAATCATCAGAACAAGGGCAAAAGAAATAACTGAAACCCTCCCATTGAATAACACCTTATGATATGGCCTCTTGTAAGATGTGTAATACGTTAAACACCCAAGGCAGAACCTAAGGGGGTAATTAACTACCTTGTAATTAGAACAAGATGACTATGATGTTGTTAGACGAAGAGTAAGACAAGGATGTCCAAGTGAGCCATGAATTATCTCTCTATTGGACTACATTGGAGACATATGTGAGATTTGGACCAGATCCCAAAGAGTTTTCATGCCCCTATCTTTCTAGGCATGTTGGGATCAGCATGTCTCTCCAGCTAACTGATGGAAGTCCAGGATGATGGTTATTACGAGGGAAAGTCCAAGCAGAAGTGTACCAGTAAGTACAGCAAACCCAGGAAATTTTATAGCCTAGCTGGTATGATTCTGAGTTTTTCTCTAGAAGAGGAGATTTGAATCCCACTATTGTCTCACATAATGGCTTTGTTTGTTTGTTTGTTTGTTTGTTTCTGAGGTTTTTTTGGTGGTGGCGCAGACTCTTTCTGGTGATATTTTTTAAAAAAATATTTTATTTTTTTATTTTATTTGTTATACATATTTTTATTACAAACTGAGCATTCAGTATTGTCTTTCATTGTTCACTGTAGGGTGGCCCAACTCCAAAACCCAGTATCTCCCAGTGTGAATGCAGTTTGTGTATCAGAAGATAAATAGTTTATAAAACCTAAGGCATTTTCTACAGCTGTACATTTGTTGCAAAAATGCTTTTTGTGTTCTGTATATAAATTCTGTGTTGTGACTTTGTACAATGAAACTATTTTATAAAACACTGTCAAGGTAGGGACTTCTGAAAAATCAAGGCTAATCTACTGAAGAGAGACACACACGTAGATTCACCTTGGGTTTTTTAAAGCACCGACAAAGGTTTAATGAATATTTCTCTTTGAATTTCATTTGCTTCAATGAGATAAGGAATTCTCCCAGTAGTGTTTATGCATATAAACATTTGTAGGATTGGGCCAGGTTTACGATCCAAAGAACTCCGAACAGACTAGACCTGGAGTCACCCATTGTGGAAAATACCACTCAGTACCCACGGCTTTCTTGTTTCACTGCACTTGAATTCAAAGCTCAGGAAAACTTCTGAAACAAAATTATTTTATAATATCATAACTACAAAAATTTCTATCACATTTATAATCAGATGCCCAAAATGGTATAAACAAGACAACTAATGCAGACAGGGGAAAGAATTGAAAGATTTTAAATGAATAAAACAGTCATCAGCAAATGACAACTTGAAAATAGTCAGCACTATGAAAGACAAACATTAATCAACTGTTTTTTTAACAGAAGGGAAAAAACACTGTAAGTAAAAGATTTGATCACTTTGGTTGACAGTTCCCACGTAATTTAAGATAAATTCATATCACAGGAATGGATTAACGAAGTAATTTCAAGTACAAGCATTTTAGAAATAAGTAACCATTCTCAGTCTCATAATAATTGTTTGACCAGGAAAAAAGGAAAATTGCATTGACATATTCAGCCATATATTACTTTAATTAGAGTGGATGGGATAAATTCATTATGCCCACTATGCTGAAAGCTTTGTTGAAAGCTATGCTGTGAATATTGTAAAGGCTAAAGTTGTAAGTGCAAAAGAGCTGTCATTTTATCAAAAGTATATGTTTTCAGTAAAGGAAATTGCCTAGGAGAGAAATGCAGGTGCTTGAGCTGATGGAAAGGATATGAATCCCTGGGATATTCAATTTGAAACCAGCAGGTTTGAATCTGCCTTACCATTCCTCTTTAGGATGGGAAGCTCCCCAAACCGCACTTCCCTATGAGGTAAGTACAGCAGTGCTGCAACTCCCATCCCGCACAGGGATGCACGGATAACATATTTTGCTTAACGTGCTTCTAGGAGGGCATGTTGAGCACTCAAAGGAGCATCTGCTTGTTTCGGGAGAAATGGCACCATGGGAGCTGTCTGCATTCCCGGGTTGGTTGCATAACTCTGCTGGTAGCACTGTACCACCCTAACTAGGCCACCAACACTCCTAGGGTATGTCTGTGCACCGTATTATGCAATTTCATGCAGTGGCACCCAGACTCAGGCTAAATGATTCTCTCTACTCAAGGCAGTCAACCTGTGCTATCACATCACCCTGCCTTATGTGTTTTAATCTTGTACAGGTTTATTGAAAGTCAGCTGGGCATTTCTGCATGGTACTATGCTGAGCAATATTGTAATTAACCTGGCATTATGCAGGCATGTTTGCTTCCTAGTGCTCTTTCTAGAAATTATCCCAATAAACAATACAGAAAAGAAATAATACACTTGATTCTCATAATGGCAACTGTTAACAGCATCATTTCTGGAAGAAATGTATCAGTTTGCTGCATGAAATGAATTACTGCATTTCTTTCCCCAAAGTTCAGACTTGTTCAGATCTTGAATTTTGGCACAGCAAACTGAGGAGTTGCAGGTTTCTACTGAAATATCACTCTTCATTCCTGTTCTCAATTGTGTTTAAATTTTTCATCTATTACAACTATTCAAACTTTTTCCAGTAGAAAATATTCTTCATATAAAATGCCCCCTCGACCTCAAAACATACTCCCAAGGCAATTAATGGAAAGCTTGCCACTACTTAAAAGGAGAGATTTGCCCTGGAAAAAATCAAAAAATTATCACAAGGAATTGTGTGTTTTTTGATGAGGCAAAGTTAGGCTCTTAGCTATTAAAAAAATCATACAGAAAGCTATATATAAGTATAGAACTTCTGAGAGTAGGGGACGATATAACAGCTGCCCTTAAGAGTTTATAATTTAATTTCTGTCAGTAAAGACAGAGAGTTAGGGTGCCTGGGGAACAGAAAAAGAGGAATACACAGACCAACCTGCACGTTGAATCCAGGCCATGATGTGGTTTGTCTGTTGGTTTTGCATGCAGAGATACAATCACTTCTTAACCACCTAAAGCCAGTTAAAAGATTGTCCATCCCACAAAGATTGATGCTGTTAAGATGGATCAGAAAAAAAGAAGCTCAGGACTTGAATCAGCCTGGTGATTTGGATGACCACAGCCTGCACTGGGGAGGACACCACTGAAACTCCTGACAGTCTTTCTCAGCTCTGCCTAGGGAACAGAGAAATTCCCTCCCCACCCCAAATGTGGCAATCGGCTCAACAGAAGCACAGGAGCAGGGGAAACTGGTGTGGTCCTGAGGTGCAATTCAGTCTACTTTCTATTTTCCTGTGAGAAAGACAATGTATTGGGTAGCTTAAACCTATGGGAGAGTTTTTTCATCACAGGGACGATCCTAGAAATTCCTCCTCCAAGCGATGTAGAAGAGGGAAGGTGACTGGTGACACAGTGATGCAAAGCCAGCACAGACATTCAACGACTTGTTTTCATAGATGGCAAATACCCAGTGTCAAACAGAGGTTACCTTCCTACTAATCAATTAAGTCTGCCCCACATAAACCCCTAGCTTGTAGCTCTTCTGCCATTAAGGAGCCCATTAATTTAATTTCTTAATTTCCCTTAGCCTCCAGAGCACAGTGACCAAATGCAAAACCCTTACTGGAACCAGTTTCTGGTCCACAAGGCCTACCCAGAAACTGTTTGGAAAATGTGCATTAGGTTAAGACAAAACTGGACCTGTGAACCCAGCAGAGTTTGGGCAAGGTGACCACAGGGGTTCCTCCCAACCTTAATTTTTCTGTGATTTGATGACTATTGCCAGTATGGGCCAGCAAGTTCCAGTGCTTGAAGTAGTCCTTGGCTCAGCTGTATAGTTGTGCCCATAGAGTCCCTCATGGGGAAAGGCACAGGCTGTGCTGCCCTGACCCACCCTGTCCTGGAGTCACAGCTCCATGCAGGCGAGCATGGCCATGGACTTTTGCTCATTTTCTGTCTCAGTGGTCTGGAAAAATGAAAGGCCAGTAGAGTGGGAGAACTCCTGACAATGCAAAAATCCAGCTACAAGAAAACACAAAATGACCTGGAGTGACTGAAAGAATAAAGGCAGGCAGATGCAATTGTGGAGATTGAGAGACAAAGATGGGGAGATGAAGTTATGGAGATAAAGGCAAAGAAGAGGTGTGGAGAAGGAAAACTTAGTTAAGGTCTTTTAACACTCTAAGTGTAAACTGGTGAGCAGTGGTTGAAAATATAAATCTAAACACTTCTTGTGCTTCTTGGGAATTCAGAATACAGGTTTTTTCCCTAAACAATTTTTGGGTTGGTTTCCAGTACAGAAGATTATCTCTTCTCAAATTTTCAATGCAAAATTCAAAAGGACTGATCTCAAATAAATATGCACAATAATTCTTTCTAAGCGTTTAGACAATATTTACTTTCATAAATTCTAGCCATAAGTAATATATATTCTGCTTGACATAACATTTTAAACAGCTTTTTTTCAAAAGTTAAGATTTTTAAAAACATTTATGTCTATAACCTGCCTCACACCTCCCCTCTCTCAGTTCTTCTGTCTGTGTAAGTGAATGCCTTAATGGAGCAGGGAGGTAATTGCAAAGTACCACAGACATTTCGTTTCCATCTGCTAAATCTGGAGCATTTTAAAAGAAGGTGATACTGAAGCAAACATGTTTTGTACTGAATTGATGCTCAGTGGCTCAAATTTAAAGAAAAAGTCCTAAGAGAAAGATTTTAATATTTGAATTGATTTTTTTTCCTCTTCTATCTCCCCCACCCAGATTCCACTGTCAGGTACTTGGCACTCAGAGTTATTTTGGAAGAAGGCACAAAGCTGGTAAAACTGTACCTGGATGACTGTTTTGACTATATCCCAACTACGTTTTCCTCTTCCAGATGTGAAACAGTTGCACATGCCATTTCAGTGTCCCTTCCTTCAGGAATCTTCTGGGCTTTCATCACTTGCTGACTTTTGGCCATGAGATATGACTTTAGAAAAAGGGCAGATTCAACTCCCTTTTTCCTATGGAGTTAGTGACAGATCTCTAGGCACTATGAACAACTGCTAAAATGTGAGGTGACATAAAGATCTTCAAATAAGACTGATTCTTTCAATTTTTTCAATACAATGATTTTTTTCCCCCCCAAAAGAAAACCTAAACAAATTTAAATAAAGAGAAACACCCTTTAGGTACATTTACAATAAATAAAAATAAATGCTGAACTGTGGTTTGATCTGAACAATATCAAGCTCTGTACCCAACCTGGGGCCATGTAGGTAAATTTTAAACCATTACCCACTCAGGCCTCTTTCTTTATATAACATCCAGAGGCACTTTTTTTTTTTTTTTTTAAATAAAAGAGACAATGTTTCTGCTTTGGAGACGTCGAAGGTCAAAGAGCTTCACTGATTCATTGACACTCAAATCATTAATTTCTACTTGTCCCCTCTGAAATTCACCCCAACAAATATGAGTACAAATGGTTTATTAACCTGCAATCTAAATGATGAGCATGGGCAGAGTGGTGCCTCATATTTGGAGTAAACAACAGGAAGAAATAATAAATGGTACATTAAAACAAGTCACCCTTGAATGGAAAGGCTGCAGTTGACCCCAGGCCTTCGGCTGGCAGCTCTTTATATTACAGTGAAGACCATACACTAAACTTCTCCAAGATCTCTGTGAAAATGGAATAGGTTTCTAAATTTTCATGTTGAATGTTTACATCCCCAGATTTTATGGCCTCTGAAGTATCTTCACTGTTCTATATTGTTTTCAAAGAAAATAATTTCTTTAACTCAAATTGTATCATGCATTCACCCAACACTTATGTGCTCATGTAGAACAGCTTTGGAAGGGAATGGTAAGTGGAACTTGGTTTGGGGGAAAAAAAAAGTAATAAAAGCTCAGACATATACATATTTATACAGATTTCTACATTTGTGTGTTATCATGCAGAAGTTTCCAGAGGCTTCAGAACTGTCAGGTATTAATAACGTAATGTCAAGGTAAATTTTAAAATTTTGGAAGCCATCACAGAATTTATATAATTGCTGGTGTTTGCATCTGAGTGAACACAACTTTCTGCATTTCTCTAGTTGCATAAACAGTAGATGCCATATTAGCTGCAGTGCAAGATCTCTTCCCATATAGGATCAGCAGAGTTCAAGAGAGATCAGATGAGGTGAAAAGGTAATTCTTGCCATATTTACAGAGGTGAAAAGAGTGTGTTCCAGTCAATCCTCTGTCTAAAAGGTGTATTGCGGACAAAACTCTTTATGAAATTAATTAAACCAACTCATTCTACCTAATTAACCACCATTAGAAAGCTGCCATTTTGAATTAACTACAGAACTAGTACTTGAAGGTGGCAGACTCTATAACTAACTTAGTCTTCTATAATGCTGGAAGGAAAAGTCCAGTTTATTACACATTTTCTGACTTTATTTTTCTTGTGTCTTAGTGAATTACCAACATAAAGTAAATATCAGACAGAAAAAATGTGATTGAGCATTGTCCCATGCTTAATGGCTGCCTTCATTTGCTTCAGGGTGTAAGTGCAATAAAATCCCAATCATGTCACGTTATCAACAAATAATCTGTATAAGTGATCTGGTTTATAGCAAAATTTGCTGGCTGAATTCTAGGGTTATGATCCAACAACACTGACTTACAAGGAAAAGTGAGAGACTTATGATGTTCATGTACTAGAACAGGCACATTTACCTATTGTATTCTTTCAGAGATAATCCAATTAGGAAAAGTACTAAACCTTCAGAATGCTTTTACTAGTTGTAGTGGGGAAATTAAAAAGGACCACAAGGGACAACTCAACCTGGCAAAAAAAAAAAAAAAAAAAAAAGAATTCCTCTGCAGAGATATTAAAACTTTTGGTTCTGTTTAGAGCACCTCCTATTATTTTTTAACTTTTCTTCCTTCCCATAAAAATGGAGTTGATGAAAACGATGGAATTAATTTTGTTATCCTACAGCTCTTGTGTACACTGTAGACTGTGTGGTTGTAACCCTGAGCTTCTTAAATGCCCAACCACCTGTTGACATACAGTGCTGGAACAGCTTTGATTGGTACCACCCCTTTGGGTCTCTCACTGCCCTGCTGGCAGGGGATCCAAGAACAGTCAGACCTTTGTGTTCTCTGTCCTCATCCATCCCCTTCTTTGCTTATATTGCCCTTAGGTGTAATATACTTTCTGTTCCATAGGAGAGGCAAGCCTCATAAGGGCAACTCTAAGCTCATTACAGTCAGTGAAAGGGAGAGAGGTGCTTCTAAAAGAAAACTCACCTACCATGGAAACATTTCTGAGAGTGGAACATGCTATCTAACTCTGCTGGCTGGAGAACATGACTGTTTTAGACCTGTGCACCTGAGTGCTGGGCAGGTAAACATGAGATTACTCAGAGTTTTGCATGTGTCTATGGCATACTGTGAGACCAATGTTGTGGTCTGCAAAAACTGTCTTTCCCTTGCACCTTTTTCTGGGATAAACAAATTTTCCTTTCCTACACACTCTATTCATTAGTTTGTTTCCTACAGTGCAATAGATCAGCCTCACACAAGTTAGTGAAAATAAAGGAGTTTTGATTAACATCAGCACACACAGATATTTCTGTGTTGTACCATCTTATACTACTCAAAATAGTTTGGGGTCGATTCCACAGTTTGTGCAAAGTTCATTTGTGCAGAGACCATATTCATACTGAGCTTTATACAATGCTCACCATAAAGTCAACACGTAATAAGTTAATAATAACAATAGAATGACATATTGAAAGTCTAAAGGTTTACACTTTAAAGTTTTTTCTTCTTCAGACACTGTGAAAAACACCTTCCATACTATATTTTTTTCTGAAGTCTTAATCCATAATTATGGAGAACCAAGGTACCAATGCCAGAGTAACAAGATTAATGCCTTTTTGACAGAATTTAATAATATGGTTTTATAATATTTAATTTTGTTCATAAAATATCTCTCAGTAGGAAACTTCTTTTTACTTACCTAAACATTATTGCTTTAAAACAATTTAATTCATATTTCCTGGCACAAAGAATTTATTATGAAGGCTTGTTGGGAGCAGGTTTTTATAGGCTCGTGCAGGGATTAGCTTCAACTTAATTTGGATATTCAACCAATTTTGACAAGTATAGTCTGCTGTGGGCTAATAATACAGTTCTTAATTCATTTATCCTCTCTTAAATGCTCCAAGCCCTTTAAAATCATGTTATATGTGTAGTCTGGATAAAAAAAAAAAAAGACAAAACAAACACATTTTAGTTTTGGTTTTGATGTCTGGAGAAACTATCCAACCACCAGTGCAGCTAATAATGTTTTTGCCTGAGTCAAATGAGGGTGAGGGATGTTATGTAATGTATTAGCAGAGAATGTCACCCTCAGCAGCAAAAATGCAATGTGCAGTACCAAGCTTCCTATGCAGCACAAGGGGTAGCAGAAAGCCCTGCTCTCTGCTGTGTACCAACAGCAAATGACTGCTGTTCCAAAACCGATTTCCAAGCAGCAAATCCCTCTATTCATGCCAAACTGTTTCTCGAAACAACCCCAGAGATGTAGATAGTTTGCAATTGCCATGCAAAGTCAAGCTTATCATGCACCTGCAGCTAGGATCTGGATCTTACCCAGGTCCCAGGTTCTGGAGGCACCAACACAGCCAGTGGTGCTTGTGTGAGGGTAAGTGGGACCCATTTTTATGATCCTCCAGAGAGGAAGATCCTGGGGGAAAAGTCCAAAGAGTCCAGCTATTGGGAAGGTGTGTGGAGCAGCTGAGATCTACACCTCTATTTGATCTAAATATTCTGTGTGTGATGGACAAGTGACAGCTTGAACAGTCACCTGAGGGCTGTGGGCTTGGAGGCCCCAGGGTTTTTCTAGCCCCACTGTTAGTTATCTACTTGTGTCAGTGGCAGATGCAAATAATCAAATGCAAATCAAACCCTCAAATGTAAATGGAGACCTTCTCCAAACATCTCAAGTTTAATCGCAAGGTTTTTTTCCTTTTAACTCCAAATAGATACTATTGTGTTTCTTGGTACAGGAAAAAATAGTGAGGGTATGCAATAATCTGAAACAAACACCACCATTTCCATCAGATTGGAAAGAACAAAAACATTAAACTTGCAAACCTTAGTGCTGCTTATCTGGAAAAATGCCATAGTCTTTTCAGAGCTACAACTTTATCCGCTTTGCAGCTAATCCTTCATGGTATTGTGACATGGCATCACCACATGGCGAACTTCCACCTGCACAAGAGTTTTCTTGTGGGGAAAAGGATGGCTTCAGTCATGAGGAAAAAGCATCAGGCAACACCTGAAGAGGCTTCACAGATCAGGGAAAGTTTTGGCAGTACATCCAATGGATGCCCCTAAGACTGACTGTGTCTTTGTGTGAGAATAAAAACATGGATCCAGTCCTATTCACATCAATTCAAAACTCATCCACCTGCAGAATCCAAGATTTTCTCCACTATGAGATTGAATTGCAAAACTGAGACCCAAGCATGTAAACCGGACATATTACAGTCAAATCTGTGATGAAAGTGGGAAAAAGTCTTTATCCTTTTCAGTTTAGGAGCGTGTGTAGCTGTGCGAATATATACACAGAGTCATAAAAAGAAAGGCGGAGTATGTCTAAAAGCGAGTCAAGACTTTTTCCTTCAGTATTACAAGTGATGTGGAAAATATCCCTTGCAGCTACTGTGGGATAAATTGCAGTGTGATCAGAGATATGGATCAGATGAGCACAGAAATCTGATGAGTTTAAATAAACTCTGGCCACCTTTTCTTCTGACTTTACCTCCATAGGTTTATTACCTTCTTGCAAATCATAACAGTGCAATTGAAGGAAAAGAATTGTTCTTGTCAGAATGTGTATAAACATTTGTCCAGAAAACTCATGCCAGTAAGCTTGAGTAGGAGCTTTTCTGTCTGTGCTAAGAAGAGGAAAAAGAAATAAAATCATCTCATAGGATCATAGAACCATTTAGGGTGGAGAAGACCTTTAAGAACATTGAGTCTAATTGTAAAATCTATACAACTTCCTAAATTTTGATTGGGAAAAATAAATCTGAATGATTATTCCTCTTTACTGGTAAGCCAGAAATTAGTGGACACACAGAGGAATCAGTAATCAGAACTTTCAAAGCAAATATAATGAAGGCAGGTTTTTTTCACTTACCACGTTGTTACACTGTGAAACACGTTGCTGCAGGATTTCCTGGATGTTAAATGTATAAAGCAGATAAAACAAAGGCCATTAGCAGAGTCCTTCAAACACCAAGAAACAGCTAAATCCTCTGTCTCAGCAAGGCTGTAACCTGCAGACTGGCAGAGCCAGGAGCACACAGCTCAGGAATAGGCACTGCTCTTCTCATCTGCTTTCTGCTGGCACCTACAACCAGCTAATGATACCAAGCACAGCTCTGGGCAGAATAGACATTTCCCTTAACCCAGCTGAATGATTTTTATGTTCTTCAGTACAGTTTGATTTTCATACTGCTTACTGTACTGTATTTTTCCTTCTAGCAGAAAAGCTTCCATTTGGGATTACTAGAGTATTTTAGCTGTCAGGGAGGGATTCTCTACTCACAAGTGAAAATCAGCTTTGATATACCTGAATTGATCCTTCATAAGTTTTTAGTATGCCATGGGTGCTCTTAGTGACACTAAGAGTTTTTGACGAGCACCTGCTGCTCCATACTAATAGATCATAAAAAAATGGGGCTCTGGAATTCAACCATTTACAAAAATAAAATAGGAAAGACAATGTAGCTGGGTACACAATGCAGGAGAAGAAGAACATGTCATTTTAGCTGTCTAGATAATTAGACCATGTGTATATGTCTAAATCTTAATATCAGTGACACTAATGTTTTAATTAAAACCATACTCATGAATTTTCCAAATCCAGTATATATTTTTACTTACAGTCACTTCTATTTAAGCACTACATTATATTTTAACATCTTTACTTCTTGGCTTACTACTGCGTAGCATGAAGGTCAGTGCTTAATGCAGGGTTGCAGTAGATACACTTCTCCAACTTCGCTTTCACTGTACCTTCAACAAAAATCTTCTAGGAAAGCTGCCATTCCCATTAATGACAAGTTTCATATGCTACTTGGTCTTTGTCTCACTAAGTCCCATTCACTGTTAGAATTCAGAAAATGCCTCAATTAGTAGTTTGAGAGATGTTATTGTGGGAGATCTGTGAGGAGAGATGCCAGCAGATAAATGTGAGTCATTTTTCAGCTCAGGAGGCTTCAGCTCTGATTGCACAGAGTGCTTCTAGTTAATCTGTTTCATTATTTCCGTGTAGGTGAGGAAGACAGCAGGTGAATAGTAAGATACAAAACCTGGAGTAAAAGTGGGTGTTATTAAAGTGAATCAAAGTAACAACTGAATTGTCAAGTGCACAGGTAGATTATCTATGATTCACGAGCCTGTATTATTTTTAAAATGCCAGAATTCCAGGCAATGAGTATATGGAGATGCTACTAAATGCCAAAAGTTTCCTCAGATCTATAACTTTAAGTGTCTGATTTTACACAGCTCTGTGGAAGTCTGAATGCTGTGCTCACTCTTCTCTGAGCAGGGGAGTGGAGCAGAGACCTCTTGAAGTCCTGCCCAGCCTGAATGACTCTACAATGAGTGCCTTCTGTTTAATATGTTGTCTGCCTTGGGGATTAAAAAAAAATAAGTAATAGAAATGAAATTTGGAGTTGACTCCCACAGTAAACACTGAATGGACATTAGAATTGAAGAGCTTCCAAATAGATCAGAATCTGGAAAATATTGATCACAAATACATTTAACTGAGATGATAAAAGTATTTCACAGTCATCTGACATATGTGGGAGTAACTTGAAGAATGAAGTTCAGATCTACCTTTCATCAAGTCAACATGGGGTCAACAATAACAACCCAGCAGTACCTAACCACCTGCTAAAAAAAGGAATATCGTTGATCTTCCAACAGTATCTGCTTCAATAATGACACAAGAAACTCTGGAGTTTTGTCCACAGTATAAAGAGTATGATATAATAAGTGCTGCACCTTCTTAGATTCATTTTGGGATTCATGTTTTGCCAGTCTTTTTATCATAAATTATCAGAATTCTCATCTTTCTTCAGAATCCTGATTTTTTGCTAATTTTTTTTGTAAATATTTTCATCAAGAGTTTCTAAATTTTACAGACCAACCTTAAGAAACTGTTTTTTTAAGCATGAGTTTTATAGGAAGAAGAATGAGAATATTTAGATGGCTTCTGCATTTTCAGGAATTAAGAGGAATTCCTGATGGAAAGGAAATTATGTTCTTCCATTGACTTCAACAGGAAAAAAGTATTTCACCTTGAGACTGTAAAGAATTACTTAGAGGGGAAATATACACCAGTAGGGTATTAAAGAACAATTGAAGCTAAAACTTTCTTCAGAAAAGTAGTGGAATCATCAAAATTCTTAAAAAAAAAAAAGATATTTTGTTTGTTTCCAGCTGTGTAAGCAATTCAATTTAATATCTGTATATAAGAATTGGATGTCTTCTGGCTAGAAATTATGTTTTGTTTTAAAATGTGAAGATAGGCACATAATGCGGTTAATGTGATGTAAACTGGAGTCTGAATTTGCAGTAATTTAGCTCATCTGTGGTAACTGCCTGTGGGGAGACTTGTACATGGTTATAAATGTGTGGTAATTTGAGGTTGCCTATCCCTCTTCTGAATTCCCCCTTTTGGAAGTAAATGATCTTACATTTACTGATAGGTAAGAAGGTGCACAGTTATTACTAAGTAGCCAAACACTTGTGGCAGCTTGTTTGCATGTCTTTAAGATCAGCTAATTACAGAAGGAAGAAAAAAAAGAAGTCATTAGAGCCATAACAAAGCACCTTATCAAGAGAAAATGGTTTTATTTGTTGAAATTTAACATTTGTAGATTTCTACCCATGTAAATATCCAAGATTTTTTGCCATTCTTCCTGATTCAGTAGACATTATTTCACAGACATTATTCAAAATTTCAATACTTTTAATCTAGAAAACCAAGTTCTACTCCAGACTAAATATTTCTTTTTACCTCTGCTCTTTCTCATAGCTGGCTGAAGTGAGACTTTTTTATTTAGACTGAAAAAAGCTATTAGATTATTAATTGTGAACCCAAATCCTATCTTCTGCTTATCTTCCTGATAGGAGACCATTTATCCTTCTGCAGAACAGATGGAGGTCTACTATACCATAATAAAGAGTATCAGACTCCATTTATAAGGTATGAATGTCATCATTTGGCATGAATTAGGTTTAGTTGTCTGTTGACCAGCCCTCATCAAAAGAAGTGTTTAGGAGTTCAAGTAGGATAATGCACCAGCACAAAGTACAACAACATCCCTCCTGGAACCTAGTAGGATCTGTGTTCAAAGCATGCAGGTAGTGAACTTGGGTTCTCCTCACCATGGATATAGTGACAGCAAAATATTATGTGGATTCAAAGGGAGACCTGAAAATAACAGCACTGTCTGGCAAGCTTGGAGCTGTAATGTCTCTATTTCCTTTCCTTTCCCTTCTGGAGGATCTAACCCTAATAACAGGGAGATTAATGAAAACAGAGGAAGAAAGTTTGAGAATTAGCATCAATTGAAAATTTCAGTATTTAGTTTTTACAATAAAACACCAAATGTTATACCTTTTACTTTCATGACAGTTCAAAAATTCTTTAACACGGCTTTGCACTCTCCCTCCTGTAACAAAAATTGTTGACTACCTTTACCGGAAATCTCCTTTAATTAAAAGTGGCCACAGAGTTAGCCTTTCATACAAACATTAAATTAGAAGTGTCCACAGGGTTGCATACAAATCAGAATCCACAGTTGCCAGCCAAACCACACACCGTAGATGTGGCTTTGTAGGGAGAACGCAAGAATTTTCATTCCAAAACCACAGGTACCTTCTACTATCTTGCTTAGCTCTACCAGTAATGAAGCTGACAGCTTGCATGAGAACCATGTCCACACTGTGGGTAAGACATCTAATATCCCATTCATTTGCTGGTCTTAGTGAACAGACAAGCATGCCACAAGACATGATGTTACTTAAATTTAAAATTGCCAATCATTTGTGTAATTCATGGGGCTTTTCTCTGTTCTCCTCTAGAAACAGCTCACATACATGTTTCCCAGCTCTCTGTTCCATTGATGCAGAATTACAGAGATGGGGAGAGAAAGTTCAAGGTGAGGTGTCCCCTCTTGACATCATGTGCTTCTTAATTTATGGGGTTTTTAACAAAAATTGTAAAGTAATAGGTGAGTCTGGAGAATAGGCAAAAAAACTACATCTGGTCCAGTTCTGCTGTGATAAGTTCATTTCATCAGAGCAAACTTTCCACAAGTGTGAGTGAAGTACCTCCAAAGCTGGGGAAGAACTGCTCCACCTCCTGCACACCCACCAGGCTTATCAGATCAGTCATGCTGCGGGAACCTGCCTTGAAGTGCTTGGCCTCATAAGAATCTTGAACACACACTGGTATCAGATTCTTTCCTGGTGTTTCCAAAACACTGGGAGAGAACTGATCCCTTATTCCTTTTCAAGTTGTTCCTAAAGTGGTGCAAAGCTCTTTTTGAATGCCTCGCTCCCACTCACCACAGCAGGTTAAGCAGATATCTCCCCTGCTCTACACACACAGCGCTAAGGACGAGCAGAGATGTCTCCTGAACATCAGAGATCACAGACAGCAGGAACAAAACAGT
Organism: Xenops minutus; assembly: GCA_035221455.1. Classification (NCBI taxonomy): domain Eukaryota; kingdom Metazoa; phylum Chordata; class Aves; order Passeriformes; family Furnariidae; genus Xenops; species Xenops minutus. The sequence goes on along the minus strand of JAWWEE010000074.1, from coordinate 7,573,906 downwards.
ATGTCTTGTGGGGAAATAAACATTTCGTAATTGCTAATGTTTCCTTTTTGATAAGTGAAAAGCCTGAACACATTAAATAAAAATAAAAAAAAAAGGAAAAAAAAAGAGATTTAATTTCTAGTTTAAATACAGCTGCAGTAATTCTTATACACCACACAGCTGTTCAGAGGCTGGCAGCTGTCCATATCCTATGTGTCCTATCATGCATTTTCCAGTATTGTCCTCTTGACACATAAAGACTGCCTTTAACTGTTGGGAAAAGATAGTAGTCCTTGAGTTGAACACATCCATGTCTCATCATTGCTGGCTTTTGTACCCACCAAGCCTCTTCACTTACCTCCCTGTGACCACAATCCTGTTAGAGATGAGAATCATGTGGGGTTTTTCTTTCTTTCCTTGACATAATCCTCCATACTGGTGGCAGACCCCAAATTGTACACTTGTTTGTTAGACACTAACCAAAATCATAGCTAACACTCATTTATACTGATCAAATAACTGGGATGTCAAATGTTTCTACCAAAACACCAACAGATGTGCCAGTACCACTGCCAGTGCAGAGTCGGAAGAGAGGCTGGTAAGTTTTTCTGCCAGTACATGGTGTCATTCTGAACTAATTTCTCAGAGAATAGAATTTCTATTTTTATAGCAAAAATAAGAATGAAGAACATCTTACCCACTATCCCAAGCATTTTTTTAAATAAGCTCAATTTTTCCTGACGACTTTTATTCCAAGGTAAAATAGGGGTGGTTGCAATGTTGTTCCTCAGACTGCACGGACAATATGTATTATACTGTTTAGCTAAAGGCATCAGGCAGCTTTGGGAAATGTTTCCTTCACTCTGGCTTCTGACAGCTTCCAAAATCCAAGATAAAAAGTCCTCACAAGGTGCTCGTGCAACATTACAACTGATGAAACTGAGGGCTGGAGACACAGAGCTCTCCATGTCATATGACATGCTCATGCCTACTCAATAGATTTTACTCTAGGGAGACAAAAGCACAGGTAAGGTGCAATATGACTCTGGGTAACCTGCCTGCACCTCCTTGGCCAGGATTTGGCACTCCTGATTCAGTCAGTCTCTTGTTGCCCATACCTTTACAAGGCCCTTGGTTGGTGCCAGCTGATGACCAGCCAGCTCAGAGCGCAAGCAAAGAAGTGCAGTGTTTTCATCTGTCTTTGTAGGTGAAGGTTATTTCCTCTGTTATGATGAAATATAAAAATTACCTTAGAAGAGTATTAAGGTTAAGCAATAGACAAGCCAAGCTTTGCCACCTTCATGCATGGCATTGAATTTATTTTTTTCCATTGTACTTATCTTTTTTCTTTTTTTTTTTTTAAACCCAGAGATTAACTTCTGTATCACTTGCTAGCCCCACCTTGCCTCCTCCCATATTTGTATATTCTAGCATATCAAAGCAAGATGTTTTTACATGATAAGTTCTCTTCTCTCTATGCAACTTGGGTAAATAGCTTTCCCAGAAATGTTTCACTCACTACTGTGTTAGATACGTCACCTGTAGTTTGTAGTTGAAGTTGAGTTTTACTGGGTAGCTACTGTACAAAAGGCATTCCCTGGCTCTGTTTGCCCTTAATCTGGGAAACAGTAAGAATAGCCACAAGTTACTATTCCTGTGTACCCAAAGATACAGAAAAAATATTAGTTCAGAGACAATATGTTATCGTATTTTATAATACATGTGCCCTTTTTAGCTATTCACTCCTGGGTACAGGGAAGTTCATTTTTAACCTTAATTCTGAGTCCAGTACCTCTTGGCATATGAAAGTATGTAGCACTGAAGTCTGTTTACAGAGTTATTCATTTCCTGGATTTTTTTTTTATTTTTTTTTTTTTGAGTGAAAGAAAAGAGGCCCTTTGGAGCTCAGCAGGTGAGCAGCTCATTGCGTGTACCAGCTCTTCATCCTCTCTCACATGAATATATTACATATTGAAAAGCAAAAATACATTTTGGACAGACTCCATACTTGGATTTTCAAATGCTAACAAGATGGTAAATGGGAAGAATTTCTTTTCGGAAGAAAGCTGCATACCTCTCTTAGCCAAAAACTAATTTCAGACACTCTAAATTTGACATTTGTCAGCCCTGCTTTTCCTCAGGCCTCCCTAAGAAGGTGTTTTTATAGAAAGGGAATTAAAACTTTCTGCAAGAGTAGTGGAGGTGGGATTGACCTGATGGCATCTTTCAACCCCACCTTTTTCACAGTTGCAAATTTGCAATTTCTTTGGTATCGCAGGGAAGATGTTTTGTTTTCTTTTTCCTTTCTTCTCAGCTGGTAAGCCTTCAGACAAGTTCACAGCAGATACAGTTGCTGTCTCAAAACATGCTGCAGCAATGGTTTTGGTCTCACCTAGAGGTCATTCCCCCAGAGATTCCCTCTTGATTTTTTCCTGACAGACACCAACATATTCTTTGCTCCAGGCTTTCCTTCATGTTATTTAATAGGCCCCTGCAACCAATTCTTCTTTTTCCGGGTGCTTACACCCTTGGCTTACTCATAGGCACTCAGCATGTCTCCCTTTAGCTATACATATTCATTGTGTTTAATCTTTTATCATAAATCAATCATTCCAGTGCTTAATCATACATGTTATTTTCCCTGAAATGCTCTCCTGCTCATGTTCCTTATTCCAGTCAATGTTATGTGCCCAGAACCACACTCATTTTTTTAATTGCATGACCAAAGAGGCATCCAAAGCAGGACAGTCATCTTACGAATATATATAATGGGAGTCAGCTCAACTAACAAGATTGGTGCATCATCACTCTCTTTGGTAGCTGCCAATCAGCTGGTTATTTTGTGTAACTTCTTTAAAAATATGGATTCGAGGAAGTAACTTGGAGACAATCATGGCAAATACCAATGCTTCATTTCAGACACGGACTGACCCATGCAACCCAAAACCTCACAGATGGTGTAGGAATTCGGATCCAAATGTGAATTTCATGGCTAACAAGATTCACTTTTCTTTGAGGCATTCAGCTTTGTAGCTCTCCTAAAGAAGTCAGGCTCTTCCCAACTTCCCAATTCCCCAGCTCAAGTAACTTCCCAACTCCACTAAAATTACCTGACTGATCAGGACAGAAATCATCCATAGGCATGTAAGCCACAAGGCTTTCCCTTTGAGTCACAAATTAATTACTAGGAAAGAAGACATAGTAAAAGTAAAAGAATGAGAGAGAAGAAAGAGGAGTCCAGGGGTAAATAAGACACTGGATGAGCTGCATGTTTTTGTCTTTTCTATTGACCTGAAGGGCTGAGGGAAGGAAATGAAGGATCCAGTTTTGATGCTAGACTTCTTCCTGGCCCTGAAGAAGAAAGACTTCTTTTCCTATTCTTATTTGGAAAGACTAGAAAAGCAACTCATGAGTTGTCCAAACTTGGTCCCTGAAGGCACACAGAAATGACTGTAAGTCCACTAGCTCTTGTGGAGAGATTGGGCAGGCTCTGAGCACAGGGCAGTGCTCCTGAGCGTGTTGCTATTGCTAGGGGAGATGCTATCCCAGATAAGGGCACAATGCAAAGAGCGCCCTTACAAACAGAGATGAATGTGAAAAGGAGACCAGGTAGACACAGATGAATATGAGCACAGATGAAGTCTGACAGGGGAGCTACTCCTAGTGGCTTATGTAAGCTAAACAATTTCACCACCTTCAAAGGCAAGAAGGAGCCAGGATACTTCTGTTTACGGTTTGGGGGATTTTTTGAAATCATAAGTCTTTCATTATATAATGCCTAAAGCCCTCAGTCACAGCAATCAAGGCCTGCAATATCCGGTGTCATGTAAAGAAGTACCTTCTGTATTGTAACAAATATCATCAAAGGGCTCACATCTAAATCATATTAGTCAGAAGAATGTACTGATTATGTCTCTGATGAGTACATTTCCTTATCAAAAATTCTATGTTTCTTGCTTTGATAATGATCTTGTTTTCTTTTTCAAGTGGTCAGTCTGAAAAAAGCATCCCTAAACACAAAGGTACTCAAACGTGTGCTTACCTTTTTAGCCTGCTTCCTGTCCTTGGAACCAGGTGGTTTTCCCCACATGCCGCAGTGCTGCTGGTTCTGAGGTGCCCCCCTGCAGTATCAGTGAGAGTTGTGATAACCCTTAAGGTTGCTTCATTTAGTGGGTGGTCACAACAGTCTACAAATGTTCAGCAGAATCAACTTTTTGGCACATTCTTTTTTCAAATATGTGCTACATATTTCTATAAGTACGCTGCTGGTCATTTTTTTTTATGACCAAGTACCACAGGCAGAAAAACCCAACAACACATAAGGCCATAGTCTTAAAATATAAGATGGGTGCTAATGAAGCTACAGCTAATTGTGTGTTCATTTGTTTGCACATAGAGTGATGAGATTCAGCCTGTTAATGTCTCATAAGTTGGTAGTGGCGGATGAAGTCTTACCTAATTTTGGCCATATGAATCTCTACAAATATGACCTGCTGGAGGTGTATATATATACAAATATGACCTGAGCCTTGCAGGAAGTCCTCTTAAATCAGACTTTTCAAGCAGAAGACATTTTGCACTACCCTGAAAGTTCTGCACTGTCACCAGGGGCTTTTTCATCATAAATATTGAGCCATAACAAAACAGATGCCACTTTATGGTTCTGCATATGGTGATGTTTTAATGCAATACTAAGAGCCCAAACTGCAAGAAAGGCAAATCCTGAAATCTTGTCTTGCCCATTTCAATCAATGAAAGACCTTCAACCTGCACTCTTTGTCTGTAGTCAAATCTTACAAGGTTTGACATGGTGCTGTGCCTTTGTGGTGTATTAAACTGGTACTTCTTCACATATTGTATTTCAGAGGTGCTGCACTCTGTAAGATCCATCAGATACATCATCCCTAACCTGTCAAGATGTGACCACCACTAGCCACTGAGACTGAAACAAAAAGGTGAGAAAGCTCCAACAGTAAAAAACAAAGCATAAATCCTCAGCAGCTTGTTTGTCTCCTATAAATACTGAGGGAAAAAAAAATTGAAACTAGCTTCTTGAGAGAAGAAAAAAAGCTGAATAAAGAGCAATCTCTGCTAGTGTCTATCACTTGACAGATGGCATACTAAGGAATATAACACCTACCTGTGACTTAGACAGAGCTATCTCAGGTCTGTGAGGGAGCCTTTGATGGATATTTTTCTGTCTGATGCACTGAGATTTAGAGAGCATATTTGGGTTTTCAAGTCACTAACATGCTCTGAAAATAACCTTACAAAGATCACATATTTTGGGAAAGATCTGGCAGACTTTCAGCCAGTTTTCAAGATGTCTTGTATATGCAAGGGGAACTTTGATTTCATGATTAGGCTAGATTTATAGCAGCAGTAGCACCTATTTAAATATTATGATAATGGGTGAAAAAAAACTACTTTGCACTGCGTTGAACTGAAATGACATCTCTTAATACTGTTCAGTTCAGAGGTGATTTCTCTCTTTCAGTATTTATGGGTATTCAGGAGGGGTTTTTTAGACATAGCACACATTTCAAGAATGAGTAGCAAGTATATCTCATCTTTTAATGAGCCCTGTGTCATATAATTTTTAGGGTAATTTCATTCATAGAGGCAAATTATACTACTTTTCTTTCAAAACCCATATGAACTTTTCGTCTTCATATCTGGCCATTGTGTTGTTTCACAGGTGAGGACTGAAGCCTTTAGTGAAGACAGGATTTTGGCATTGCAGTGTTCAGAAATTCAATATATAGCCTTGCTGCTGTCATCAAACTGGCAAAGGAAATGAGATCAAGCTCTAAGTAGTCATTATCAAATGAAATTAGTTTTTAAATAAAATATTCAGTCATCCTCAGATCAGACTTTAAGCTAAGTGCCTGGTTCTTAGGTGTTATGGTAGGCTTTTATTCACAGTATTTACTGATTTTGTACATAAAACTGTAAAGTTTAAGAGAAAATACTGACCCGTCTTTACTGAGGGGAAAAAAAAAATCACTTAGATACAGGAATATTCATAGGTGCATTGTAAAAAGATTAAAAAAACTTTGTCCTGGCATTATCTGTTTGAATTTTTTTATCTATGCCCCAAAATGCATTGCTTCAGGTGTGTTGTGTGTATGGCCATTAACTGTTGTTTTCTATAAGTCATTCTATTTAAGGAAACAAATAAAACACATAATCATGTAAAGTTCAAGGAATATGTGACACAGATCTTCTTGAATGTCTTTTCTCAGCCACTCACATATAATTTTCTAAGCCCTCTGTTTTACTGTCAGGCTATGTGTAAGAATTAGGAAAAACTCGTGTATTTTTTAGAGATGATGTGCAATTAATATGTTAATTGAGAATCCATGGTGGACTTAATTTCCAGAAAAGCTGATGAAAACCAAGTCCAGTCTGATGCCCAGATGGATGAAAACTTCTCAGGTGATTGTAAAGGTAAATGTTTTATGCAGAGTAGACTCAGTATCATGTTTGGGTATTCAAAGATGCATTTTCCTGCTTCAAGGAGAATCTTTATTTAATGTTTATTAAAATTTTGTGTCAAAGCTGCTTTCAAATCAAAAGTGGATCTTCAACTAAATTTTTCATGCTGAATTATTTTTTCAGAAACCATCAAGAGTTAAAGTCTTCTATGCAAACATAGATGTTTCCACTGTAGGCACAAGTCTCTGAGTTAATCATCTGTGCTTTTAGAAACAAATTCTTGGCCAATGTGGTCCATCTCAGCTTTGTAAATAGAGCTAATAACTCTGAAAATGTCCTTTTCCTTCCATGACCACGAGAGCTATGTGGTACACAGCTATGTAGTGTACATCTTCACCAGTGAGACAATCCGCATGTAACTGACTTAAGGAAAAATAACTTTCCACCAAAGTGGAAAGGTACAGAACTTTTGACTTTTCTGCTAGAAAATTAACTCCTCAAAGCCTGAGTTTTATCTGCAAAAACACAAGGAAACTGAAGAATAGACTAATGACTTTGAATAATTAAATTTTCACCATAAATGAAAATGTTTTTACCTTCAGGGAATAGCCACTTAAAATAAAGCAGAAGTAAATATTCAAAATATTTCCCTATGTAGATGTAATGATGTATCACAGTTTTCATTACTCCATTTTTAGATGGAAAACAAAAAACCCCTTTTGCTTTTTTTGAAACATATTCAGCCTGCTAACACTGCCAGGAAAGCAAAGTTAATAAGCCAATTTGTCTTCTTTTCAAGGAGACATCCCTGTGTTTTATCTCAAGTTGCTTTTCAAGCTACAGAGGAAGCACCTGTAAGCGTGTGTTGCAGAACTACCTCATTATCCTCATTGAAACTCCTTGCAAGCACCATTAGTCAGGCACTGTTTTCAAGCTGAGTCTATGGCATAATCTGCTTCTGGTGATGAGTCCTTAGTTTTGTGTGTGTCGTTTACAGCCTTCTGTACATAGAGGTATCTGCTGTCTTTGCACAAAGACCAAGTCAAGTAGTCAGATGGTCCAGACCAGGACTACGAAAGACAACATGAGAAAGAACATTTGATCTTCCAGTAGATGCATTTTTGAGCTTAATATACTTTTTCCCAGCAACTGATTTCACTCATACAAAGTTAGTAACTTTTGTAGCTCCTGTCCATCTCAGTGGTCCTTTTTATGGAAACCAGATAATAAAACTAAACAAGACTTAATAAGTGAAGGACTGACAGACGTACAGACTGATACCAATATATTTCTTTCCAAAGCACCTGATTTCTTTTCTTTTCAAAGCACCTGATTTCTTCTCAGTTCATGAATGAAAGTCTTGAGTTCCATTTTTGTCAGTTTTAGAGGAAATGGTGCCCAGACCACAGGAAGAATCAGGCGGCTTTTTTTCTTTTGATTTTCTTTAATTTCAGTGATAAAAGTGTTCTTCAGTTCTTGTTAACTTTGTTTTGTTCCATGAGTCTATTTGCTGTGTTACCTTTATTTTCCCACGTGATTAAAAAATTCCTGTAGGTTTAGATTATGTGGGTCATTCAGATAGTTACGCTCATTTTAAGACAACATGTGGATCCAAAGAGCGTCCAGGATGCCCCAAATGAGAACACAAAGTCATCCTGACTTCATGGCCTGCAATGTAGCCTAACCTTTAACATTCCAACACTTAAAATGTCCTCTTTCACTGCATGCTGAGTAAGGCTTATAGCAAATCTATACCTTTACTTAGGCTTTTACAATTCTGCTTGTCATCATGTTCAGCCACCTCTGTTCTCCCTTAGTAATGACAAGATAAAATGTCAGTCCAATATGCCTCAGAATAAAGCAGAAAATAAAGATAATGGCTCACCAGATCTCTTCTTGACCACAATGTTATTTCAGATGACAAGATGACTTCAGGAAGAGACTTTGTTTATATCAGTTGAAGGTCTGTATGCTCACATTGAAAAGTAGTCTAGGAAAGGGAATGACAGGGAAGTTCTGATGGGGAATGTAATATGAAGAACATAATATACCACATATACTGAAATTCCAGTAACTTCAATGGGCAAGCAGACACAAGGGAGACAGCAAGGCTTAAGTTCATGGTTATTTGCAGCAAAACCAGGCTGATAGTTCACTGAGGTCTCTGAGCTCTCACTATGGATGATCAGTGATAGGAATATGCTTCCCTGGCTGATAAAGCTGTGACAATGAGTGAAGAGTGAAGACACTGAAGATTTTAGAGAGCACGGATATTGTAGGGACAGCTGGACAACAAGTTCCTCATTCTGCTGGCTGGCTACTACCTCTCCACCTCCAAGAGGCAGAGTTTTTCTGCATCAGTCAGATCTAAGTCTGCAGACTTTCAACCAACTGCAAAAATCTTCAGTTTTACAAGTCAACAGTTTAACAGGCAGCTCCCCTTCTTGCTTTCTATATTCTGGAACAAGACAGTCTATAAACATAGGACTTGGTACAGCTCAGGGCCAAGGTATGGGTCCGTCTTGGCTCTCTGGATATAAATACAGGTGAGTCACTGGATGTGCCTGTACACACCTTGAAAGAAAAATACCTGAAGTGATCACTGACTGCCAGAAACCTGTGCCAAATTGTTTGCAATGTCCTTTGCTCCTCCTTGGCTCATCTTCATTCATGAGAGCTGAGCCAAGTCAGAGTCTGCCCTTTGGCTCATTTCATTGGCTGGCTCATCATTACAATGTACACATCTTTTAATGAACGATTGTTTACACCCATGTAAATACATACACACACTCACACACACACAAATTTCCCACAGACTGTAGCATTGCTTGTCATGGGTTTAGTGGCTCTTCTTTCAAAAGAAGTGTAGTGTATATTATTTATGCTCATGGCAGAATGCACAGAACTTCTTGTGTTTCTGAGGATTTTTACTTCAGTGTTTGCTTACTCGCTGTCTGGAAGCCTTCTTGTTATTATTTTAATTTGCTAAGATAAAAAGGGCGTCAAGAAAAGAATTTCTGTAGGTTAGTTAAATAAATGCTTCTTCTTAGAGTGAAATTTCCTATGCATAAATGTGATTTAATGGTCCGATTCTGATTTACTTGATGACATGAAAGTATTTAGTAATTCCTGTTAATTCTGTGATCTTGTTATAGATCCTCATTGACGTATCTAAGTACGGAATTTGGTTCTCAAACCAAAAGAATCCTTGACTGCCTCTTTTTTTCCTTTGCTGATGGTGTGCATGGTGCACAGTGCTTTTCACTGTAGTGGGATGAAAGATATTTTCAAAGACACTCTTGCAGTAATAAAGTGAGGGTGTTGTACAGCCAGGGCTTTACTGGGAAAAGCTCCACTTTCAAAAAAAAAAAATTTCCTCCTCCTCTATGCAAGAGCTTTGCCAAAGGGTGTACATGTTACTGTTGCAGCCAGAATTACTGTTATAGCCAAGGGATGTACACGTTTCTGTGTAAATGCATTGCCAAAGGGTGTGCGAGTTACAGTTCAAAGTTACAGTTGAAGGGGCATTCCTTGCTTTAACGTATGTGATCTGCTTATCCAGTCAATTAAACGCGGTTTATTTTCAGATGGCTGAGGGGATTGCTCATGTGATGTGGAGCCTATTGCTATGGGAGCGCTTAAAAACAAGTTCCCTTTTAACTTTTTACTGTTATGCAAGGTATTACTGGTACTCGTGGTATTCCCCATTCCTTGTACAATACGTGCTTCTACAAAGAATAGCTTACCTCCAATTAAAGATGGTAAAAGTGCTCCACTTTTTTCTCTAAGGTTGCCAAATAAATTGAGAGTCTGCCCCAGGCCATGCATGGCTGCTTAGTAGGCTCCTGTGTGCAGCTGCAGTCACATTTTGCGTGATTTTGAATTAATGGCAATCCCTCAAGAAACAGATCTGGTTGGCAGGCTGAACTCTTCAGCATAAAATATCAGTAGACAGTGGGGTCAAAGACACAGCAAACAAAATGAAAGAAAGGATAGAGAACAGCTCAAAACTGTAACACAAGGAAACAGAAATAGTTGAAAATGTACAATGAATCTTCCCTACTGTCTGTCAAGCACCACTGGAAATCTGATGGCTCTGGTCTGCCAGGTATGTGCACTCTCTCATGCAATAATTTCTTAGATTAATCCATTACTGTTGTACCAGAGCTCCTCACCAGTGTCACTGCATTGCTTCTTTCACTTTTGTGTGTGATCTAGATGTCTCCACACTAGAAATCTGGACACGGTTCATCAGGTCTGTTTTGCTTTACGCGGAGAAGTTGCACCAAAACTTCCACCAACACTGATCACTAGATCTCCTTTGACCATATAAATAGCTCAGGGTGGCTTCTTCCCTGATGAAGTGCATTCACCTTTGTCTTCAGACATTTAAAGAACTAATATTTGCCTTTAGACACCTACAGCAGAACTGCATGTTCAACATGTCAGAACCAAAGAAAGACGTCTAATTTTTCTGAAGCAGGTATGAAAAAGTTGTCCTCTTGACGTGGTTGTTTTTCTTCATAGACTAGAAAATTTGCCAGGATTAAATCAGACTAGATCATGTCTAATTTCTACATATTTAAAATTAGATGAGATAAATCTCTTTGTCTCACAACTGATTCACAGCAGAAACAAGGCAGTTCAAAGAAAGACAAACAAGATGAGTAGGAGCAAGGAACGCTTCTGTTTGACATGTGTGTGATGAGAAATTAATTTAGAAGGAAAGCAGGTAAAGAATAACATGATAGGGCTGTTCACTAGTGGTCTGGAAGAGATGAAATGAATACAACTAACTACTTCATTCCAGTCAGAAGCAAAGGAGCATCAAATAGGAAGGAACAAGCCTGAATATGGGAAAGGAGAATCCTTTCCTCCATACTGCAGAATCATCCCATAGCCATGATATAGCAGGACCCCAACATTTTCAAAGGACTTGGAAAAAGATGCCAGGTATATTAAGACAAGGAGGATACCAGCAGTTGCTTTAGTTAATAAGAAAATACAATTATTTTCTCACACTGGGTTAAAGGGTTACAGTGTTCTTTTAAGATACATACAGATTGGTGAAAATTGAACTGCTGACCTTGTCATTAGTCATTATACGAGAAACTTGAAAAAAAAAAAGAAAAAGTGTACATTTGCCTGAAGCCTATGTTTGATTTCTGGATGCATAGCTGTATTTACCTAAAGCTTGTAAACAAGCCAAAACTTGCATGCACAAAATTAATATTTTTTTTTTACAAATTTGTTTAGAATTTGCTCCTTATGTTGCATGTAAAAAGTAACATCACTTTTATTTGTTGAAATGAAATCACTTCTAACTTTCTCTTTTATGTCTTCCACTTTTACAAGATGTTTCTTCTGGCAATATCAGTCAACTTTCTTTACCTCCTTCTTTGTTCCCACATTGCCAATATTTCTGTGCTGCTGACTTCTGCACATATCCTCAGGAGTTTTTCTGATGATACCGTGAACAGGAGACCCTGGATGTTTACCAACTCCTTACTTATTTATTATACCTGGCTCACTTCCTAGGACACAGTGAAAACAGTGTCTGTTCTTGTTGATTGCTAAACAAACCTTGTAAGGAAACAGTCCTCCAGTATGTCTAGGAACATTGCTTCTTCCTTTGGGACCCCATCACTATTGTCAAGTGCAACACCTGGAAAGTAGTGGCTCTCTGAGCTTCTGTACAAATCTTGCTGCCTGCACATTAATCCAGGTTTTTCTGCAATATGCAATGAGATATCTGTTCTGATTTCTTGCTGTTGTCTTTAATATTTATTGAGTTAAACCTCAAAAACTGTGACCTTTATTGCTAAATGATACATACAATTTATTGAAACATTCTCTCCTACATTTAATCCAAAGCTTAACCTTCAACACATAGCTTTGACAAACTCATCAAGGTATGGAAAACTCTAAGGTCAGAATGAAGGTTTCTGCTCCTCAAAGAATCTGTGATTCTGCTGCAGGCAAATACACTGTCTTCTCTTCTGCCTGTAGTATGCCCAGAATTACATAGGGCTGAAATTTTCAGCACTACCTTAGAGATTTGTTCCCTTGAAATACCATCCTAAACATTTCCAAAAGAATTATAGGAATGCTCATAAAGATATGACTCTCTTGCCTCATCTCTGACTGATCTGTCATATAAGTGCTCATGAAACATTAAAACTTGCATTATTCCAAATGCATCATGTTGGACCTCCATGGTGGTGCTGCCCTTAACATCAGTCATAGTGAATCTCCAGCAATAAGAATTTGCATCTTATTTTACATCGACCAGGAAATTTGAATTTTTTCATCTTTTTTATTTTGGTTTGCCTCAATTTTAATGTAGTGATGTGTCTGCAAGAACTCCTACTGTGTAACCACCATGTTAGAACTGAATAATGTCTGGCTAAGGATAGTCAATGTTTTAGTTCTGATGGGCTTTTTAAGCTACTGAAAACCCTGTCTGTCAACCTGCTATGCAGCAGTTTATATATGTCTCCTTTGCACAACAGGTCTCTGGGGTTTGTCAGTGTGAATGTGAAACTGCCCAATCACTGGCAGTTTTTTAATGGAAAACACTGCTAGGAAAGCAGAGGAAAGCAAAGAAAATAGGTAACAGAGAGGAAAGATATACAAAAAACATGAAATCAGCCTCTGAGCTGCCGATGTTATTTCTAAATTATTGAATACAGTTAAGTGCCATTTCTCTCTGAAAGGGCTTGACTTGTCTCACTGCTTGAGTGCAGGGTGAGACCAAATTGATGATCAGAGTCTCAGTACAAGGCTCTGACTTCTAGGTGTGTATCCCAAAGGGTCTTCTGCCTTAGCTCCTATTTCTGGAACTCCCAGTAAAATGCGGCAAGCACTTCTGCGTGCATTGGTGAGCAGGAGGGGACTTTCACTACACTTCTGTACCCACCTCACAACATAGCTGAGATATGTTACATTTCTTTGTCATGGAGGAGTCCAGGACACAGGCAGACAGAGGACCTGCCAAGCCTCCTTCAGTGTTTTCACACAAACCCATTCGTTCCCAGTTCCACATGCCTGTAGAAGCACAAACTCTAATTCTTAATTTTATCACCTGACAAATTTCAAAGGCTTTTCATGTCACTCAGTCTGAGGAAAAGGAGATTGCTTACACCCAAATTCCTTGGACCCAGACTGTGACACATGTCCCACTGTTTGATTCCCGACATGACTGGGGAATCATGTGTAGCATTTCTGCCAGTTTGTTCTTGCACTGACCTGCAACTGCACAGAGACCTGACTCTGTGGCACAGAAGGTTACACACAGCTTTAATAACTATAACTCTGTTGGTTTATCTGCTACATTGAGTGCATATTATGGCAAATATGGAGAGTAGATAAGCATCCAGGTGTGACGCAGACGGTAATGTCAGCCCAAGTGTGAAACAGATGATTCTGCTTACCTCAGCTGTATCAGCTTAGCAGAGCATCCAGATCTTCTGCCTTCATTGCCAAGGAGCAATAAGACATGTCATCTGACTTCCAGCCTGCTTTGCAAGTAGAGGGATTGTAGCCCAACTCAAAATGCCCTTAAAGAATATGTTTAGTAAGTAGGGACTGGCATTTGCTGGATGGGACAGGGCAGGGACACAGCCAATCCCAGATGATCCAAGCACTCTATATGCTGGAAGTCAGTAAGCATCAGCATCCTCGATGGAGATTAAGTGTCCATTTACTGATCAGTATTGACTACTTGATGCACTGTATGCTTGTCTTACAGCTAGAGCATCTGCTACTGGCCACAAGAACAACATCATCATCATCATCATCATCCTGTAATCTGAACAAACATAGTTGTTCTGATGATTTTTATGTTCTGAATGCCCATGCTACTTGCACAACAAAGCTTACCTTGCCAGAGAGCTCAAAAGTGGGAGACCATTTCAAACCTGTTGAAAACTCTCAAGTTTTGTAGGGACTCTGGGCAAAATCACCCAACCTGATCTAACTTGTGTAAGTCAATGGCCCAAAACTCAACATTGCTGGGCCTTTCCAGGCTTGTACTGGGATTTTTAGAGCCCCAGATCTACCAGTGTTCAAGGAAGGACTGTGGAAAACAAGCTTTTGGCCTCCCTCTTTATCTTTTGAGGAAGTTAACCACAAGAGAAGTTACTTATTTATACAATACTTTGGTCTGGTCTGGAGGAAAACAAAAATCAATCACACAACTGGTTTTGGTTGTTTTTCTCTCTCTTGCTCTGATGCACAAATTAAGCCACTGATTAATCAAACAATTCATTGACAAGAACCCTGATTTATGTCAAGTTAAGTTACAGCATGCAAATATTTGCATAGTGTTGAATGTAGATTTAAACACAGACTCCATAAGTATTTTTTTTTTAACCATGAACATTTCTTGAGGATAATCCAAGTGCAAAAGTCAAGTTCTTCCTCCTTCCTGGTGATTTGAATGGATGGACTGTGGCAAGAGTCAAGCTATTTGTGTTAAAACCTTAATCTGATAAATAACTCTCGGAATGATTTTTAAATGCAGAAAGGGCAATAATGTGCCTTGTTCCCATTAACAATTCAGGAGAGTTAGGCACTGTGCTCCAGTTTACATTTTTAAAGATCTCCCTTCTTTGTCCTGAAATCTTTGTTGACAGCAAGCTCCATTCAGGACATTGTTCCAAGAGAAGCCAATAGGTGATCTCAGACCTTCTTGTGGATGTGTGAAGAACAACTGAGCTAACAAAGAGCAGAGAAAGAGACTCATGTGCTGTAAGGAAGGAAAAAATAAATTTCTCAAGGTAAAATTGTCAACAGCTTGTCCATGACTCAGAATCTGAAGCCTCTTTTAAAAAGTCACTGCACAGTGACATACATATGCGTGGATATATATGTAATATGTGTGTGTGTGTATATATATATACATATGTTATTTAGGTAACAAAAACATCTTGTGAGATTATATTCCTTTGTCACTTTGTCAAATAGGACCTAGGGACAGCTATTGTTTAAGATACCTTTGGAGAGGTAATCCAGATATCCATCCTTCAGCATTGTCTCATTCTGACACAGTGCTCTGTGTACCCTATGAGGTGATGTTATGTGGGGTTTCAAATGTAATTAATTCTATTTAAATATATTATTGTAAGACTGTTTAACCCATGGATTAAAAGATGGATTAAATAAATATTTGAGGCTTTGCTATAGTTTTTCAACTGTTTTTAGGAGTTGAGTATAAATCCTGTTTTGCTAAAATAGTGCTGGGCCCTAACAGCAATTCAACCATCTCTGCATCAGTTTCTTTCTCCACTGGATGGGAAGGAGAGCAGTTTTAAGCATCTTTACAGAGGTAAACCATACTGTTTGCAATACAGCATAGTCGGTCTGACTTACTAATGTGTGGGAGCACAATGCAACTCCTTCCTTACCTTCCCCTAAATCCTCCAGCCCTCCAGGGCTCCATTGGGCTCATCTCTGTGCTGGGTAATTCTCCACAGACCGGCTCTCTGGGCTGGTGCTCCCGTGCAAACAAAGCTGTCGTGACACAAGAGCAATGCCTGTAAGGTTGCCCGCAAACAAAGCCATGCTTACTGAGTTTATCTGCATGAATTGGTAGAGCCTGCCCGTTCCTGCCCAGTTCTTTTGGCTCAGACACCTTAATACTGACTATATCCCTTGCTATATGCTGAGTAATCTGTTGTAAAAAATGCCTCCGAAGAGGCCCTATTATGCATGCTCTCCTACCAAGCAGCATTAAAATCCTGCCTAAATGGCACACTGATTAAAGTCGCAGAAGTTTTAAAATGGTTATTTATGCTTCTCAACCATTATCTAGTGATTGTTGAAGCGCCTTGCTGGAAGCCTTCTTTGTGGTGAGTAATGAAATAATGCAAATTGATAGGACCTGGTGCTGATTTTTAAAGGAGAACAGGAGTCATTGGGTAAAAGGATCAATGTATTCCATGTGAGCCATTGGAAAGACTTGTCAATGGGCACATCAGGCACCTTGTCACGACAATCTACACAGGAAAGTGTCAGAGACCAAAAAACTCCTGACCTCTCTGGTTGGGCTACCTGGGCAGTGTTGCCATGAGCATGGAAACAGAGAGGGGAAATAATTCGTGGCGATAAGACATGGAGAAATCACAGAAATATGTAAAGACTTGGCTTTACATGACTGCATATGCACTAAATTATGGATCATCATATCATACAGACTATGTATTTTACCACCATCCCAAGATCACAGGAGAGATCACTGCAGCTTGCTTGGACCTCTGGCATATTTTGTGGCTAGGTCTGAGATAAGGACAGGGTGAGATTCAGGTACATTTCAAGATTTTTTAGATATTTTAGGAGTTAACATCTTAGCAACAGTATATAAGAACCTATCAATCCTAGGTTTAACACTTTCAACATGATTTTGGCCAGCTATGGTTGAAGCCATTGTTTTCTGCATGTAGCTCCAGTCTTTGGTATTTAAAATTAAACAAGAGGCAAAATCAAGCTTGAAGACCATCAGATTCATGGAGCAACCTTCTGATAAAAAGAGAGAATAAACGTCAAGAGAAAAAGCTGACAAAGACTCCAAACTTCTAATGCTGTTTTAAGTAAGTCTGATACTAGGATCAGAGTGGCAGTGAAAACTCATTTTCAGGCATATTTCTGTTACCTCCATGACTTTGAAGCAACCCCTAAAGATTCATGAAAATATGCATGAGAGTAAAAAGCAGCTTTTCACTGTCTCTGTTTCTCTTGGAACTGAAGGTGTTCGATGTGTACTAAAATAATAGGGTTTTACTGGTTTCCTTCTTTCTCTGCTGTTAATTGGACATTGTTCCTGTGGGAAAGCTTGGACTTGAGGTTACTGCATTGCAGTATGGTGTGCTCAGTTCTGAGACTCAAATCCCAAATGACAGAGCAACTGAGATTCCTCTCAGCTGCGTTTCATCTTAACTAAGTCTGGCAAAGGACACCTCTTAATTTTGGAGACAGATCTAGAAAAAAAATTTCAGAAAAATATTTTTATTTGGGTATTTAAGTAGTTTTTTGTGTTTAAAGATGGAGCTCAGCCCCACTCCACTGGGGTTTTACAGTGTTATCTTGTCTGAAACATTCAATGTGAGATCCTGAGAGCATATTGTGATACATAAACTTGAGCTGAGCCTGAGTCTAGCTGTCTTACTCCATTCAGACCTACTTGTCCCTTCTTACAAGAACCCTACCCTTATTTGGTATCTCCATGCAAACTGCAGAGTGCCTGCGTTCCTGCAGTGAGATCTTAGGTCACTCAGTTTAGAAACTTAAGCAGCTAGTGATTTTTCTAAGCTCTGGAGACCCAGCACAGCACTTAAAGAATGCCCAATGTGTGCAAAGCAATTTTGACCAGTCCAAAGAAATGTAGTTGACACCACTGCCAACTTTTGTTTTGCTCTTAATTAAACATGTTTGGCTTTTCTGGTTTGCAAGAGAGGAATCAACATCTCCAGAGATGGGTATTATGGAGTGCACTGGTACAGGGGTACCATAGATGTCCATGGAGTCACAGAACAGATTTCTGAATATCCTCGTATTAGGAGGCAGCACATCATGACAACACTCCAACCATCAATAAACATTGTATTTGTATAAAAATAAATGAAAAATGCAAGATCACCAACAGCTGTAGCCCTCCCATTTTTTTAAAAAAGTGCAAATACAATCACTCCATCTGAATTTTCATACCAAAATTATGTCCTTGCCCAGAAGCTTGGGAGATAGTCTGTGGATACATCTTAGACTGAGGAGTTAATGTTCACAGCTACCACTTCTGAAAGAGAACCCTAACTGCAACAGGTAGATTATTTTGGGGCCATTGTGTAGCCAGATATAGAAGACTGATGGGGCCACATGACAAGGGAAAGGCAATCTAATTAATATTGAAGAAAGTGTCAATTATGGACTTTATGCACAAGCTCATTTTTGTGGTCAGGCTTTTTGGCACAGAGAAACAGCTCTGACAGGAGGAACCCATTGAGAACCCCTCTTTGTCTGCCCTGCCCGTTTAGACTACACACACACACAGAGCCAGGAAAAGGGTCTCATTCACTGAGGCCATGATTCCACTTTTGGCCCCTGACTGGCAAGGAAAACGATAAGAACATGAAGATAATGGTGATGTCCAGGTGGCTCCATCAGACTCCTAAGGGACCAGGGGTGATTTCTGTGGAATGTTATGTTCATTATACAGTTTGGCATTTCTGATCTCCCTTGAATGTACAACAGCACTGGTGTCCTCCCTTGTTTTCAGGGGACTTCGATTTGCTCTCTGTCCACACCTATCACCTCTTCCTAGTTGTACACATAGTGCTGTATAGTGTGAAAAAGGGGTTCCATCCAAACAATGTGAATTAAAGGTAAAGCAGACCTGGAGAATTCCTTCTTTGTAATAAGTTATCCATTAAATACCACTTAAGCTTTTCTTGTTTTAAAGCATATGTCAACATAATCTCAAATACTTTTTATAAAGTACTAGTAGTAAGTCATTAAAAATGACAAAAATGTCTTTAATCTATAAAAAATATTTTAATCAACTGAGATATCTTTTTCAACATAACTAAATAAACACAACCCAGACTGGGCTATCTAATCTTCGGCTCACAATGGGATGACTTTACAGCAGAATGTCCGACTCACCAGCTAAATTCATTAGGTGCTTACTGCTCTCAGGAGATTTCAGGTATGTTTTCCTCACTACTGTGGAATATCCTAGTTCTTTTTAAATATTTACAGATGTGGAATATTTATATGGTTGTATTTCCACAGGGGTAAATGCTTGCACTGTCTGAAAGGTGGTGTGATTGAGAAATAGGAGATAACCTCTTGGTAGCCATTGATCAAAGGTAAGATAATGATTCAATACCATTTCTAAGCAGCCATTTAGAATTTTCATCTGCTTGATTTGATTAAAATGACCAGAAATCCTACAAAAGGCAGTGAAGTTTGGAAAACAGGAAAGAAAAGAGAAAGAACTATTGAAAATCTGTGACAATGTTGCAAATAATATTTGTCTGTCTGTAATGACATCATTCTTTGGGACAATTTAGTCATGGCACAGTTAACATCTGTTGTATTTAACTTCTGATTTTAGACAATTTAAATACAGTTCTCATTTGAAATCTAAATGTTACAGTCTGGGACTGCAACAAAGCCACAGTTCTGGTCTGATTAGTGCCCAGCACTAGGTAACTGGTCATGAGTTCAAGTATAGTGGAAATTAGATGAATAGCCCTCTCCAATTTATCTTGTTCTTTCATCCTATTTGCTGTGACTGATCATGAAGTGGGACAAAACCAATCTGGCAGAAGATGTAAGGTCACAGGGCACATGGTCAGCCGTGTCACACAGGTGACAGTGCTTGCTGTACCCCACATGGTACAGGGACCACGACCCGCAGACATATTGCTCCCTGCGCCATGAGTCCCTCTGTCCTTTCATGTGAGCAGAGACCTTGCAAGGACAGTGAACACCAGCTGGAGTCCTTGAGCACAATGGAGTTTCACAAGGTGCGGGCCACGCTCATCTGTGAAGGGCACAGGGATTTCCAGCAGGATGGAAAGAATACCTTCCTATGTTAAGGTCACCACAAACCTCCCCACTTCCCACCTCAAGCACAGGCCTTTTTTGACTTGCTTTCACTACTGCTTATCTGAGCTATTGTAGGGACCATATACATAGCACTAATATTTTAAATTTAATATTTATCCTTGTAGTATAATGCATAGTTGAGCAGCTACACTGAAAGGTAACCATCTGTTTTTAAATTATCCTAATTGAAGTGATCTGTATTTTATATGGTGAAGCCGTAATAAAAAGCAAGATGCAGCATAAAAGTTTATGATAATTATGAGCATGGTTCAAAATGCGTGCTTGATCTCTTTTCATATTTCATATTTTATTGTATGACAATTATCAAATACTTCTTTTCTGTGATCCTTATTTCCTTTCATCCTTCTTTTAACTGAGCAGAAGAGATCTCCACAGAGGTATTTCTAACATTTGAAAATATAAATAGAGATGGAAATCTCTCCATGGTGTTTCCCCAAGTAAATACTTGCTGAGGTTTAATAATCACATTGTCTAATGATGGACAAATTTAACTTGCATTCAAACTAGTTTTGTAAGGTAATTTTCACAGATTTATCTCTTCAAAAATTTAGAGCTATTTTGTGTTTAGTTTTTTTTTTTTTTAGTAGAGCCTCTAATACATAGAAGTTTGGCATAATCAAATGGACAATTTTATATTTATGCTTACTTCTTAGCAGAGACTTCATGCTTTCCTGTTTACCAGCAGTGGAGTAATTAATAAAGCTATGGCTTGTTGCTGCAACCCATAGTGGAGGTTAAACCTATAGCACTGACAGACAGACAAAGGTTTAGTGGAATTCTGGATTCTTGAGACCTTATCTTTCTTTGGCAGTGAATGTGTGACAAGAAACTAATGTCTGTATTTTCTGACAGTTGCCTGGTGCTGTATCCTAATTCCTCTTTATTAAGTACACTGTGTTGTGTGTGCACATTTCACACATTCACACAAACACAGACAGATTTCCTTCTCAGTACAGGTGGTACAGAGGCCTTTTTACACCACTGTTGTGATAAAGGGAGCTGTCATGTAAGGGTGAATCACAGCTAGCAAGAACACTTACTGCTTATTTTCTCGTGCACTGTATATGCAAGGGCAGACACAAGTAACTCAGTATTCATTTTATTTCTAAAATATTTTTTCATATTTTTTTGCCTCTCTTTTATTCATAAAAGAATAACCAGTAGTTGAAAATTTTTGTGATTTTTTGCTAAAATTGCTTGTGTATGAGATTTTAGCCATGTCTGTTCCTGGAAAGTAGTCTGCCTCTTCCACAAAACAGTATTCCAATAATGCTTGTATTTATCACCTCTGGGCTGGAAAGACTATGAAAAGTATCTCCCTTTTTAACAAATCTTTCAAAACTACTCAGCCCCTTAATTTCATTATAAATTGGTCTTGTACAAATCCTTACAAGTATGGTTGCCCTTTGACAGTTCTTCCTGCTTTAGTCTTAGAACAGCAATGGGAACAGAACTCTTGATCACAGCAGGAATGCGTTTATGATCATGCATTGCTCAAGTCTGTTTTTATTTCTCGTTTTATGTAAAATGCTGCAGTAATCCCTTTAGAATTCCCCTCAGCTTAAATCTCAGAGACTGTTCAAGACTGCCTCTTAATGTCTCAAGAGCACTTCAGCTCACATAAGCCTCATATTCAACAGGTAAAGCCCACTTTGTTCTATAGAGATGGCTGAAGTAATGTAAAATTAAAGATTTAATCTTCTGTGGTAACTCAGACTGTCCTCAGTGCAACACAAAGACGCTAAAAGTCTGTTAACTTTTAAGTAAGTAGAAAATTCTTTGATTGACAGTGGTCTGCTGTATTGATCCCAAAAACTATGCCACAGCAAATTTTATTACAATTGGGTGAGAAGACTTACTGCACACTTTGGGAACGCAAGGGGGTTCATTTCGCTATTAACAGGTTTTCTCCATTATAAACTTTAATTGACAGGATTTAAAGGCAATTGAAGTCGAGACCAAACATTTTGGGCAAATTAAGGGAGGATTTTTGGGGGTTTTGTTGTTTTGGGGTTTTTTAAAGCTAAATTTAGACAGAAGCCGTCAAAGGAAGGACTGGGCACTTGAGAGTTCAAATAACTGGTAATTATATGAAATGGAATATAGTCTGCACACTTCTATTCTCATTAGGAACTTCACACAGGAGCTTAACCAATCTGTAATGTGTTTTCTCCCAGCTAGTGGACAGATGCTTGCACAATGGATTCCACCAATTAATGTAGCCTAGACTGACATTCAGAATGGGTGAATATGGACACAGCCAAATTTAGCATATTTTTGCCCAGCCACAGATCAATCAGGTACTTCTAAAATCCCCTACCCTTACCCTCAGCAAACTAGCAGCAGCTCTGTTAAGTTTGTCTGGGTGGTATTCCTCAGTTCTACTAACAAGTTTGCCAAGAATAACAAATCCAAGTCACAGATTACTCCAAAAGCAAAGCAGCCAGACATTTTGGTGTTGATACTCTGGAAGTAATCCTGTTATTTCAGTGGTGCTTTTCTACCTTCAACCGAGACCAGAAGTTGAAATGTTAATTTCTTTGTATAAGTGTTTTGGAAAATTGCTGTTTGCCAGGTACCTAAACGAAACATTTTGTTGGAGAATAATTGGTACTAATCTGTTTCCAATGCTATGGCTCCAAATCCTCATCAGAGATAGGGAGGACCAGGTAGATACCCAACACAGGGTGAGCTGAATAGCTCTTTAGCTTGCAGTCACTAGACTTTATATTAGAAGTTTACTGATGATGGTGGAAGCTTAGACAGGTTCCTTATATGAATAAACACACATAAATCCAAAATTATGTGTTGTAACATGTGAGCTGAGTGTTATCCAAAATGATTAAACTGTTTTAGCTGCCTAATTTGCTCATGAAGACCACAGCCTTTGCAGTTGTCTGTTTCCTTTTAAAATGTAACACTGCAGCACTTTCTACATTACATTCCTGCAGTATTTAAAATTTAACATTTGGGAACCACATCTCTTCGGAGCAAAGTCCTGAGATTTGTAAAATAGATATAAAAAATAGATAAAAAGATATATCTATATAGATAAAGAACTGAGGCTTCTGGGCTTTTGCTTTGGTTTTAAGAGCTCCTTATCTAGAAGTAGTCAATACTTTCCCTTCTCTACCTTCCTTCTGCTTTCTCTTGCTCTTACATGACGAATTGCATACAAACTGGATGATTCTATATAAGAAAGATGAAATTACTGGTAATATTCAGAGATTATTTTCAGTGGAGCAGTTGGGCGGCCATTGGAAGCGCTTCCACCTGAAAGGTGAGTGGGTGAAATGCAGTGGGCCTCAATCTCCCCTTTATTGCTCCATTTCCAGTAAAGTACTATCTGGTCAATGAGACAAAGACCACAAGAACATCTCTGTCTTGTTTGTATTGGAAGATGTCACAAGTGTGCAAGCAGTGGACACTTTGAGTATGAGGAGCAGAGAGAAAGGATTGCTTCAGCTGCTCCTTCTTTCCTCAAAATTCCCCTGTAGCCTGGCAGTATGGCAGAAAACTTTTGAAGATGTTGTCATACAAAATTGCTCTGAGCATAGGTGAGTCCTGACTACAGACTTTGCACAACAAGGTTGTGCTTTATGTTGTAAGTAGAAGAAAAGTAAAGCTACATTTACTTTTTTTCTCTTTCAGAATCCAAGGGTATCTATTTTCAATTTTCAAATATTCAAGTGAACAAAAAGTATATATTTAAGCAAATATATCTTTTGCCAAATCCCATAATACCCCAAAGTAAAACCTCAGCATTTCACTTCAGTTTGATCAACATCATCCAGAATCAGGCATTTATCTGTCTCAGAGCTGCAGTTTTAAATGGCTTGCTAAAAATGTACAACCTCATAGACAATTTCATTTTGCAAATGTAGACTCTGTGGGGAGTGCCAGGAGAAAGATAGGACTATAATTAAAGAAAAGGCAGGGGTTGCCTTCCAGTATCCATCTCCCTACCCTAGAGCTTTACACCTTTGCTCACCATCACAGAAGCTGCGTGCTTGCTCTGTGAAAGACCATAACAATCTGGGTAGGTTGGAAAGAAAAGGTAACACATCTACAGAACGTCCCTTAGCCCAGCTATCATCTGACCACTCTGTCATGGGGTTTTTTAGTCGAAAGTAAATGGTTCAAAAACATCTTTTTGAACATAAAAACCACCAGTAATGTTACCTTACTGAAGTCCAGTCTCTGAGAAATACTGGGTCACTATAGCCTTAAAGTAGGGTCTCAAATAAGTTTTTATAACTTTTCAGGCTCGTAGTTGCTTATCCTCAAAGTAAGAGCAATTCTGAAATTTATCTTGCACTTAATGCAAGATCGAGGAAAAGCTCTGGGGCCAAGAGTCAAACCTGAGGTGTCTCTCTGAATAGTTCTCAATCTCAATCTCAATTAAAATTGCCATGTCTAGCTTTTTTCTGGTCTCTCACCCTACAACATACACACTTTTGTATTTTGTACTCTTTTCACTAGTAATGGGCCCAAAAGTAGAGGCAGAGAGTGGCTCAGTATGACCAGGTTGTTTCTGCAAAGCCAGTGTGCACTTTGGGATCAGATGGGTTTGATTCCCTTAGACTGAGGGAGCCTGGGCCTGGCTGAGCTCCCCACTGCCCAAGGTCATCTAGGACTGCATTTTGGGGAGACTTTGCTCCACTTCACAAAGACCTAATCCTCCAGTATCTCATGAACCTTTAGGTACTAAGATGGTGTCACCAATACCTGCAGCCCGAATTCAGTTCTAGATGCCTGAAGATTTTTTTCACTGTGGCCCATGAAATCTGCATTTAAGTGCTGAAGTGCTTGTTTTGCTGTTGCTGCTTTTGAAATTCTCACCTCATGTAAATCAATGTGTGTTTTACCACTGACTTCAATACAGCTGGAATTCTTCCTTAATGTCTTGGAGCTAATAGCCTGTTACTTGCTACCAGCTATGATTAGGCAGTTTTTGATTTATCAGAGGAGATGAAACATTCTTGATGTACCAATCCAATGCAAAAATTCTCTTCTTCCTAATAGAATATTCTGTTTCTCCCCTCTCCCTGGGAAATTCCATTATGTTCTGTCATGTGTCAAAATATATCCACTGAGTATTGATATCAAGCAATTATGTGAGACAAAATCATTTGTGTAGGGTAAGAAAGCAGAGACAAATGACTGCATTCTGAACTGCCTGTCTAGGTAGCAATGTGGCAGAGGCTTCAAACCTCATATGGAAATGAGAAATGCATGCAAATTGCTTTGTCTAAATGGATTTTCATTAGAAGTTGATTCTAAGCAATTCAAAAATCACTAATGATCACTGGCAAGAGCCAAATGGCTGAGTCAACATCACTTTTAGTCTTCAGTGCTTCTTTTCTATAATGCTGAACCACTGAAATAGTCTGATCAAATTTGGCATTGCATTGTGCCAGATTAGTTAAGTCACAGACTGACTCATCCTTGGGGTATGACAAATGCTAAATGAGCTACTGATCCTTTGCCTTGCTGGGTACAGCTCACTGTGAGACTAGGACACTGACAATAGGAGATATTAATAGTGGATGGCTCTGTCTTTCTCTTTAATTATTCTTATTTATTCTCCATAGGTTCTCTTCTTCACACTAGATGATGATTATTTTAGCTATGATGGAAAGAAGTCTAACGCTCATAATAAAAACCAAAAGAGTAAAGATTCTAAAAGTCAATTTGATCAGGACTCAAAGTATGGGTCTCAAATCCTTCATGTGTACATACTACAACCTCCAGGACATGAAGAAGGAGGTGTAACATAAGCTCTAAGTAGGACTATGCATTTAAGAGATAACAAGTGTGCTCTTCAGTGCTCAGAGTATGCCTAACAGAGCTATGCCCATCAGACAGCCAGGCTGAAGGGCAGGGGGGTTGCTCCTATGAAGGCAGATTCCTGACAAAGATATTCTGAAACCCAAAACACAGATGATGACTGAAAGCCAGAACTTTTAGTGCTCAGTGAGGGCTTTTTAAATGTAGGAATCTGAAGTCTGCTCATGTGGAAGGTATCCTGATGTTTATCTGTTCAGGTGGAGAACAAAGAGAAAAGAACACGGTGACAAGGCTCCCTGCAGTCTTTCTCACTGCCCCTTTCAGGATGCACAGGTTTTCTCTGTAAGCCTTTGCCTACAACTTCATGAAAGGACTTGCAGATTTATGGTCTTGTGCTCTACATTTGCTTTGCTCTTCAATCAGCAAGATGTGCTAAATGGAAAGCTGTTCTCCTTCTAGTTATGTCTCCAGGCAGTTTAGTTAGCATTATTGGCCAATATGGATATTCTTATCATGCTATTTGTGTGCAGAACTGTCATAACTAACACAGACAGACCTGGCCCATCCTTGTTTCCTTCAAGCTCTGTGGTATCCAACAGTTTTGAATTTTTACAGAACGTAGGAATGCATGGTTACCATTTACAGTATTAATTGGTTGTCAGTGCATTTAGAAAAAAAAAAATATTTGAGAGCTGTCTTGATTTGGATTTTTGTTCATTGTCAGAGACTGAAACCATTCTGCCTGAATCCATCTCAGTGATGCTCATCTGGTGCTCTGCTACGTGAAATGTGTTGGGGAGATTTTTGCCATTCTTTGAAAAATAAAACAGAAAAACATTTAACAGAAAGGGTTGATCAAGAATACCCACTCAGTTATGAAATGGAGGGCTGTCTACAGGCCAATGACAAAAAAACTGCTCACAAGCCAAGCAGGTGGCTGCATTGAGCTAGTGCTGTCCACACTGTCCTGGCACTAGATATAAATGGAAGCAAACACCTGCAATTGAAAGAAGTATCTGCAACAACTTTTCAGCCGATTAAAGTCTCTTTATATAGGTAATATCATCTACCATTACTGGCTCTCTCCTAGCTGACACTGAACGCTTGGGTACAAGTGTTCCTCCTGCTTTCTGAGGAACCGACACTTGGTTTTAAAATAGAACCAAACATTTGAGATTCTCAAGATTGGTGACACAGTGAAACAGGTTGTTCAGAGAAGCTATGGATGCTCCATCCCTGGAACCATTCAAGGCTAAGTTGGAAGGGGCTTTGCACAATCTGGTCTAGCAGAAGGTGTCCCTGCCCACAGCAGGGAGGTTGGAACTAGGTGGTCTTCAAGGTCCCTCCCAACCCAAACCATTCTGTGTTTCTATGATTTGAGGTACCTGAGCCTTCCTATTGGGATGTCTGCATGACTGTGCTCCCTGGGTCTTGAGCTGTGAGTGCTAGTTTGCTGTTCCTGCCCATGTGGCACTAGACCCATTTCGCATAGTTGAGCCTAAGACAGCTCTCCTCCCAGCTGCTCTCACCTGTAGTTTGACCGCACATCTGCAGGTGTGATTGGGCTGTACTCTCTGGGGATTTCATTAAGGTAAGCAAAAAAACCATTGAAACTTAGAAAATTAACTCTTACTTATTCAGATTCCATCTGGTTCAGCAAAAGTACATCAAAAGCTTATGATATACCTCTTTTTTACATCCTGGAGATGGTAGCAAATTGGGTTCAGTCCACAAAAAGTTCTCTAGGAGTAATAGCACAAAGGCTGAAGGGCACTTGGAGACTCCAGATTAAGGTCTGAATAAACACCTCCTGCTCAGCAATAGCAATCCTTCACTACCTCAACCTTTGCCAAATTAATTCCATAAATGCTTTAGTATTAAAATATTGGTAAGCTGGAAAAATTAGGTCTGGAAAATGAGATATTGTCTTAGTCCAGGAAGGCTTGCAAGCCTTTAATGAAGGCAGGTATGATGTCAAACTAATAAGCACAAGTTTAGAAACTGCTAAATGCTATGAAAAACTGCCCTGGTATCTGGAGAGTATAAGACAGACCTACTAAGTAAGAAACAGCTGTTGCTACTGGTGGCTCACGAAGCCATGAAATATATCTGACATTCACTTTCCAGGTCTGTTAGTCACACAGACACCACATCTTCCTTCAACTAGAAACGAGACCCACTTTATCCAATAAACTGTCCAGGCGAGGCTGTTCATTTGACCTTAATTACCCAAGTGTTCACCCAATACTACACAGACAGACAACATCAGTTGACACACCGGTCCTGCTAATAGTGATACTTAGCACTCCCTACCATTTTTCATCTTCAAAGCACTTTCCAAATTTTACTTAATTAATATCTTTGAAGATGCCAAACTGTTTGCTGATATTTCACTGATAGTTTCTGCTCTTTCCAAAGCAGAGGAAAAGATGCTATTTCCTAATTAGATTTTAGTAAAGACACTACTGACTTCCCCTTCTTATCATCTGGTTTTCAGTATTCTTCTATTTCCAGCAATCTGACCTCTTGACAGTCGGCACCTGGGGAATTATTGCCTTACTTGCCTTTTAAATGGCAGATAACAAATTGTTGTCAAAGTTAAACCTCTTTTTTTTTTTTTCCAAATAAATTTAAACATTACACTTAAGTCTCAGAACTTCAATCCCTTCAGTTGGTAACAATGTAGGAGTCAATTAGCTCAAAAAATTTAAGCTTAGGGTTATAGTTTTTCTATCTTTAAAAAATGTTTCACAGGTAGAGTTTCCTGACTTTTTGCTTGCTAGAGTCTTTCAAACATTTATCAGGTGCTTGAATTACAGGCCGCTGTTTCAGCGGAAGCTTTGTCAGGTTGTTGAAATATGGATGTGATTCTGGACCTTTCATGTTTTCATGGAGCATCTAAAGTCACATACAGTAT
The DNA here is from genome assembly GCA_035221455.1 of Xenops minutus. Taxonomy (NCBI): domain Eukaryota; kingdom Metazoa; phylum Chordata; class Aves; order Passeriformes; family Furnariidae; genus Xenops; species Xenops minutus. Next base: position 7,545,156 of record JAWWEE010000074.1, on the reverse strand, counting down.
ATTACATATCATCAGCACTGCTGAATCTGTCACAGTCAGATGGGAATCAGCTATGGGCAGAGTGCTCTCCAAAGTCACAAACAAGCCTTGCCACTGAGGTCATGGAGCTCATAACTTTTATACACAGCAGTATATTTGAAAAAAAAAAATGTATCTCCAAATGATGGCTATATCTTATAAAATTAAATGAGAAAAGCACAGTTTCAGTAGATGTGAGGACAGGCTTTAGAAAATAGGCAGAGAGCAGGTTGTTACGAGACTGCTTCAGTAATCTCTGGGCCACTCAAAAATTGTGCCTTACACTACATTAGAAAACTCTCACTTTTTGAATTTTAAATGACCTAGACATTAAGGAAGATTAATTTCCTTCTAGTCCTTTTCTTTTCATTTTGTTCCAACTTCTCAACTATTTCTTCTATTTCTGCTCTAGCTATAATCATCCTTCAAATATGTATCTGTCAGACATAGTACTGTCCATCATTTGTCACAGCTTAAATACAGACACACACACTCACAGTGCACACACATGTGTCTGGCTGCAGTTCTTTCATCTGCAGTTCAGCAACAAATTGAGCCTGTTTGCATTCTGTTCAACAAAGCACTTACACACAAAAGTAAGGATCAGGCTGAAGGGAAGCACATTGCAATTAGAAATGTGCTGTTTAATGAAAGATTGAGGTAGATGGTACTTTCTGATACCTTATAAACTATAGGAAGGAACCTCTTTCCACTGTCTGAGATGAAAAAAACCCTATTTCAGACAGAGAGTGGGTACTTCTGCTAGCAGAAAATCCATCTGGCCTAACTCTAATAGGATGCTAAAAACAGTAACAGAGAGAAACACCCAGATCAGAAATACTTGTTAAAGATGTGATCAGCAGCCATCGTGCCCCTCAGGGACTCACTGTTTACTCCTCTGGAAGTTTAGGGTGGGTTTTTCTGAAAGAAGAAAATCTTGATAAAAATACACCCACCCTACAGAAAAAAAGCACAGTGGGGGGAAAAAAAAAAAGAAAAAGGAAAAGGAAAAAAAATAATTAGGAGTAGAAGAAAAGAGATGAGATCTCAGGGAGAAACAATTTTAAACCAGCCTACTACTTCCCCCACCACAAGCCATTCGCAGAACAAAAGGCCTCTGAGAAGCTGTGGACTAAGAGAGCTCATAGAGGAGGTACAGGAGATAATTTGGTTAAAAGAAAGAGTTGCAAAGCAAAGGTCACTTCAAAGACTGCCCAGAAATGTGGAATGCTGGTCTGCTCCTCCCTTTCACACTGTGATTTTGCCACGTTAGTGTGCTCTATCCTGCCTGTGAAATTGTTTCTAACCACAGATAATCTTGGTACCGTTTTCCCTGTTCTCTACACAGTTTTTAGGACCAAACTGTTCTCAAAGCTCCAGGACTGAAAGGCGATATATTTAGTTGCAAAATGAACTATCTTGGTTTGTTTGTTTGTTTGCTTTTGACAGCTGTATTTATAATTCTTCACAGATTGCTCAGCTGGGTTTTCAAAGCTTTTCTTTAATTGTGCTTATTCTTCTGGAAGTGACCTGGTACATCCTGCACTGGTTGAAACTGGATGACAGAATTAAAGTGAAAGAAGAGCTTTGCTGTCCTGTAGCAGCCAATTATGAAACAAGAACATATGCTGTGAAGAAAAAAGATATATACAATTACAAAACCAAATCCACACTGCCGTTCCTGATTCTGAGGTATTTTGCTTTGTTGTCATCAGTTTGGACCCCATTTCAAAGCTAATTTTTTGTTTCTGGGCCATTCATAGTATTTCAGTTCCCTTCAGTTCCCTTGGCGTAGCACAACGCTTCTCAAGATGGGGCTACATTTGCTCCTGTAACTTACATGGATGCAAATGTTTTGCATGAAAGCAAATCAGTTTACCAAAGATGTCTTTAATAGTTTCTTTTTCTCTCCACTGTTTCCAAGAATTCAAGTTGACCAACGTATTGTAAGCCATCAAGAACATGCAAGTTTAAGTAAAAATTACTCTGGAAGACAGTTGAAACTTAGTAGTATGTGCAAAGCCATTCTGTTTTTGTAAATCCTGTTTATGCAAAAATAAAGGAGTCTGAAGACGACGCTACAGACTTTTACTTCTTTAGGACTACAGCAAGTCCAGCCCTCACTGGCCATGCTTTAGAACGTTAGCCTTTGGTAGCATTATAAAAATAGAAAGGAAAAGAAAAGGAACTCTTTGCTGCTTACTAATTCTGCAGAGTTATTTTTCTCAAATATATGTATTGTAACACTTTCAAAATGAAATCAGCATCTAATCCATCCATGAGTAATTTAACTTGTAGGAAACAGAGAACAAAAAGAGTGCTCTTAGATAAATCCTAATTAATTGTACATGCAAATGTCTTGGATGGATGTGGTCATGCAATTCAATTAGATGACTAATTATGTTGGAATTATAATACCATATTTAAATAGATAAACACACATAAAAGTGCCTGCCCAGGAGTTTGCATGCTGGAGACTGGAAATAGAATCATTTATTGGCTCTTTAGTGCCACCTGTTGAAAACTGAACACTCATGCAAATGAATCTGTGCGCCAATTAGGTGTCCATTTAGAAAGGGAATGTCCATTCATTTGGCTGGTGTGAAAGTCATAACCTTCATAAATTTAACAGCTGGGATGGAATTATTTCAAATATGCTTGTCAGGCCATGAAAAAAACTATGACATACTATTGGGGATGCTGGGAAGCAAGAGCCAAGCTCTTGGGACATGTGGTGTATCCATAATGTCACATCTGTTCAAAAATTGAACTGGTTTCCCTTCTTGCCAGAAAGCCATCACAGGAGATATATCAAAATAAGTATCCTGATTACAGAAGCGTCCTCTTCCATGAGTAATTCAGTAGTAGTGCTTCTTTGCTAATTAAGAGCAAGATTACAACTACCTTAGTGATGCAGAGTTTTGCTGGAACCAGAGGGGCCACTTGTAGTGTTGTGTGCTGGGCAGCACAAGGAAGGGAATGGAGGAGAATGTACTTGCAGTGTCTGTGGGAGACAAGCAGAACTGAATTTGACGTAAGTGGATCTGCCAGTACATTGTGCCCCGTTGTGACAACATGGTGGCCAAGCTGCTGACCTCAGCTCTGAGGCAAAAAGAGCAGAGCAGAGTGAAAAGGGTCATAGAAGTTCAGTTTTGAGAAACAGTATTTCTTGCCTGCTTTACACTTTTGCTCTACAAAGAGCATCCCTTTTAGATGGTATTACTCCTTTGGTTTTAATTTATGACCAAGTTCTATCAAAAATGCAAAATATGGTCAGAACTCAGGCCTGGGCTGTGTTCTTCATCCCATGTCACGTGGTCTGCCAAAGTTAAAATAATGTAAAATTTCTTAATAAAAAAATCAAATCTATTTCTTGTGTAAAACCACTCATTTCATTCCCTCACCTAGAATTTGAAAAGCCACTTTTCTAATTAAAAAGTAATAAGATCCTTGACAATGATGATGAAGGTAGAGGTAAATCATAGGGCTGCTTTACAGACATCTCACATGGCATCATGGCTTAGCCAAGTGGCACTTCAGGTGAGAAAAGAATATCCTGGATAAGCCATGATGGAGATTTTAGTCAGTATTTGAGGCATAAAGAGTGGTGTAGGCAAGCTAGGACATTTTAGGCATGTTCTGTGCTCCTCAATCTCTCTTCAGCTCTGGAGGAACCTCAATCATGGAAAGAGAGTGAGGGTTTAAGGCTACTAAGTTTTCCTTTCATTGTGGACTTCAAGTAGTTTTAAGGTGATAAAGCAAAATCACCATCTCAGTCTCTTTGCCTCCAGCTTTGCTGTGCCTTAAAACACAATGGTTCACACACATTATTATCGAGACATTGAAGGAACAGGATGTGCTACCAGAGCTGGGTACAGAAAAGAGATCCCCTACTTTTTGAAGAATATGTTATGTTTTTCAGAATCTGGTCTCATATGTAAACAAGCCTCCCCAGATCTTAAAAGCCATTGAGGAGCAGCTGGCAGGCCCCAGCCCAACCTGTCTGTGGTAAAACCTACATTCTTTCTCCTGAGACACCCATAGGTTGAGTTGACATGGCTGGGCAGCTGAAGGACAACACTTAAATTCTGGCAGTGCCAGGCTAAAGGACCTTCTCCATGGATTGTCTTACTTCCTTCACCTTTTCAAATTCCCACTCATGTTCACTGCATTTCTTTGAACCAGCCTGCCACAGAGCGTTAAGCTAAATATATGATTAAATCAAAGTATTACATTTGTCTACAGCATTTTTTGACCTTTCTGGTTGACTTTCACTACCACTGACAGATTCAGCTGCCCAGATGTTTGTCCAGGTGTCACTTTCACGAAGTTGCCAAAATAAGGGTGTTTCCACCTGTTTGGCAGGGCTTTCTGACATTTCTATGTAGGTATTTGAAAGGATAATAAGATACAGAAATCATCCCACCCAAATGAAAGCAAACCTTTGTCTGAAACATCAACTCTAAGATGATGATCAACCTTAAGCACAATATTTTTGGCATGAAATACTTCCTGTTTCAATTTTAATCCTTTTTAAACATTATTCTTTTCTAGTTAAACACCTGTTTTAGCCCTACAGAAGCTGATTCTATAGAATTATATTCAATACCTATTATTCTTCCAAGTGGGAAAGAACTTCTTAGAGAAAAGCAGAATAGCTACTATGACAGTAGCACTTTATTATGGAGTAGCTTTTGAGAAAAAAAGGTGTCAGTGGCTTTGACAGATAATTATGGATTTCTATTACACAGCAGAATATCATTAAAAAATTGCAATATGTAAAATGCCTTTCACATTTCAAATAAATGTCATCTACATTTTCCTCAGTTACCAATTTAATGAGGCAGAGTTCTTGTAGATGTAAAATATTCACTCTTTGGGTTTCTTGCAACATTAATGCTAAAAATATTGTATATATTGCTTTCATGCATTATTTGGTGTCAGAGGAGAAGTGTTTGGAAATAATTCAACACACTTAATCTTGTTTGGTTTTGTCATGCAAATTGAGAAAATATTTCACAGTAAAACGCTCAACAATACCAATATTCTATTTCTCTATTAATATGGCTTCAAAATACTCATAATTTCAGGACTAAGCACAAATATACAGCACACATAAGAGGTGCTTTGTGATTACTTGTACTGCATTTAAATCCTGACATCAGCCTTTATCCATGAATAAAATAATTTGAAAAACTTCTGGGTTCGTATCGATCTAAGCAGTCCAAATTGAGTAGTTTCAGCCACTTAGAAAAGTCCAATTTGCAGAAATTGAGGGATCACCTTCTTCAATCTACTACTGCTTTTTAAAGCATGCTACTTTTAAGAAGTTTCAAGTTGGGTAATCAAAATCAATATTCACTTTTGAAATTGGAGGTCAAAGACTGAAAGACCAGAGAGCAACTGGCTATATTGTGCTGTCTCAGTTTCTGGGCTCACATAGAGGAAAATCTAAAGTTGCTTTTGTAGGCTTGCAAAATGCAGATATTTATTTGTGCTAAAATGAATTTCCTTGCATATGTCCTCTCTATGTGCTCCCTGTGACATTCTCTTGAAGAAACATAAAATAACCTAGTTCAGATCCTCATTCCCTATCTTAAGGGTGCTATCAACTTCCACTGTAGTGAAGGGGATTTTACCAATATATCCAAAATACTGAGCATTGTGTCAAAAGAGACAGGGTGACTCTCCTCAGTAGTGCCCTTGGCATTTGCATTCATGTTAGGTTGGAGGGTTGTCAGGTGGTGCAATGTCAGGAACAGAAGAATGGTAACAGTAATGGGATAAAGCAAAGTCACAGGCTGAAATCCTAGGATCTCTGCCAGGCATAACTTGTTTCACTAAAAAACTAAAGCAGAAAAACTATCATCTTGCTCTCTTTTCTCTGAACAGAGCAGTTATTAAAAGGGCTTACTCTGAGGTTGTCTCTGCCGCAGTAGCCCTGTAAGAGTGGCTGTCAGCTCTAGCAAATGGCAGGAGTATCTTCTGCAAGGCTTTGTGGGAGAGACAAAGAATTGGAGAGCAGTAGGTAAGCAGCATTTTGTAACACCAGTTCCTCATCATTCACTGATTTCCTGCCTTTCTACCTTTTCTTCCCAAAGGACATATCCAGGGAGTAGCAACTTGAAAGATCACATCTGATGTCATCTAAAGAGGTGTTTTTTATTGCATGCTGAGGGTGCTGTGATCCCTGCCTGCAATTCAACATGCTGAATGTCAACAATCAATTCCACTTCACTACAGTGGTATTTCTTTGGTTTCAGTTAAAGAAAAAGTGCTTATTAAATTATATCTGCATATTCTATGCACTAAAGGTACCTCACATGTTAATGGAATGAAAAGCCTGGGAAAAAGATCGAGCAAATGAGTAACAGGAGTTCAGAGTAAACAGGTGAATTTATTCATATTTCGTTTTGCAGGTACTACATTTACCCAATGCTAACTTGGACCACATCTACAAATGATGGTGATAAAAAAAACACTCCTATGTTTCAGTTGATACACATCAGAGAACTCCACTACCAAACCAAAAACCACACTCAAACATGTTCCTGGGAGAAAAGTAGGCTAAAGATGCTGTCTCTCTGCTTCCAGACAGGGCCTGTTCCTTGTGGCTGGTGAAGATGATTATCTCAAGTTCAAAACTAGTAGGAATAACCTTTCCAGATGCCTGAAAGAATATGAGTGTTCTTAAATATATAGTCCCTATTGCCTATACACAGCTGTTATTTTCAAAGAAATTATTGATCTGAGGAAGATAATTTTTTTGTGGTATTTTTTTTTCCCCTAGTGGAACAAGTAACTTTATTAGAACAATGAAGTTTAATGGCCAAGGAATAGCTTTATGCCAGAGTCATAGCTATAATTGCAGTTGTATGATGGAACACAGAATGTTCACCTGCAACTGCGCTTTCAAAATTATCCTTTTTTGAATGTAAAAGATAATGGAAGTATGCCAAATAAAGACTGTGAGTCTCTTATTTACTAAAGGGATCCACTTTCCTACCACAGACATTTTTTTCATGATTAGCTCTTCTCTGAAATTCCCTTGTACCAAATCTGTTTTGTTGCACATGGTAGAAACCGGCTGATGTATTTGTGCTCTGTCTCCAGTCCTGTGGCAAGCTGTGCTAGGACAGCCCAGTGATACAGAAGACTCTGTTCAAAAAGCATATTTGAAGTACCTGGTATAAGATTCTACTTTCTTCTGAAGCAGACAATCCACTGACTTGTGTGAACAACAGTGAAATACTAGGATTTCAGCAACAACTTGCTTCAAGTATTTGCTCTAGATCACATTACTGACCCTACATTCATCAAAATAAGCAGCTGTTTGTGTTACTACGTATGTTTTAGGATTCACATACAAAGGAGCTTCCCTTCTAAACAAGATGGACTGGATTCCTGATGACAGCCCAGGTGAGGAGCACCTCAGGGATGATGACCTGAGACAGGCAGCAGCAACAGCACAAAGCTGATCCTATGGTCACAGGAATTTTACAACATCAGGGGTCTTTTAGCTGTTAACAGAGCGAGGTGAAACAATGACCGTGGTTATCTTCGCCATGAACCAGTAAAGATTTAGAATAATATCTTTCTCCACAAATGCTTTTTCTGTGCTTACACCTTTGTCTTACTCCATGCATTTGCAATGTGACTGGCAGACACCTTGCTTCTACTCAGTGTGGAACTTCACTCCAAACTGACTGATGATACAGCTTTCATACTTGGGGTGTTGTTTGGGTAGCACCTTTGCCAGACACTGCAATTACAGAGCTAGAAAAGGCTACTAAACAGGAATTTTCTGAGGCCATAAAAAAAATCAGAGATAAAGAAAGGAACATAGATCCCTAGAGTAGTGCATTTACCATGTAGCCTTGAATCATGATTTTGCTGTGGATGTTTACTTGGCTGCTTACAGACTTGCCGGATGAAGAGCTTGGATTGTTTTGGTCAAAACTCAGTTTGGAAGTGTCCACCAAAAAACATTCCCTCCCAAATGAATTAGGTCCTCAAAACAGAGTTGATTTTATACAGTCAGATACCACTAGACCATTATTGCATACCATACATGTGAAACCCATCTTTGCAAAAGGTGCTTTCTCATTATTCCTTCTGGACATTACTCTAGGCTCAGCAATAGAACATTAAAACCTCAGGGGAACAGGACAACAGCTTGTCCCCCAAGCTAGTAGCCAATTTTCCCCAAAAGCACGACCATATTTGCCTCAAAAGAGTTAATGGCATGACTTGCTGCAGCTTTTCCATAGAAAACTAATCTTGCGAACTTGACGTGTTGTTTTATCTGCGGAGTGGGTGGAGCAGAGAGCACAGCTGAAACGTGAACTCTGACAAAGGCACACAAGAAAGCGTTTGCAGCCCCTGTCTGTTTGGTGCAAGGTTTTGGTTCATTAGCCTTGAAATGTTTCATTAACAGAATGCTTTTGGTATGCTATAAACAAACTGTGAGGGCCCTACCATGCAATAGCACTCTGTCAAAAATGAAGGTGGTTTATTCACTTTTGTAAGATATTTAGAGAGTGAATGACAAAGTTAAGCAATGGTCATATTTATGTGATCTAAACAAAAAAGTAGCAACATGGTAACAAGCACCTAAAAATACATTTGTTCGCTTATAGTTCTCACTGTGATACAGTTTTTGTTCTGAGTCAGAAATACAGTTCTCTCTACCTTTTGTGTTCTTTTTCTAAATGTTTTAAAAATAGGAAAACTATCTACATACATACTGGTTCCTGTAAGCAGTTTTTAAAATTATTCAAGGCTAAAACTTCTTTCTCCATTTGACCTGAAGTAGTTCTTGCCTATTCCTGGTCTTATATGTAAGGGTCAAATATTTATACTTTTTTTTTTCTTTTTATTTGTGGTCCATAAACACAAGCTCCAACAAATCAGTAAAAGACAGGTGGAGTTTTGCCAGAAATAAAACCCCAACTTTGTAAGGTGAGATTATTTTGGATCAAATAAACAGAAAGAAAAATATAAACAAACAAACAAACAAAACCCTGAACTGAATCATAGTCCAGATTTTAAAGTCAATATTTTTTGAGATTAGAGAAAATTTTGCTCCTTATCCCAGGCTTTATGATACTTGCTCACATATTTTGACAACAAATTTTCATGGTTCAGAGCAATGAAGAAGCCAAAAATGCCCTAATACAATGAAGCCCAGTGTTCTCCTTGAAGTACTTGAGCCCACGAAAATAGGCAATTTTTCTGAGTCTCTTTAGTTGCATACAGCAATTAAGTTAATAAAAAGTTACCATACAAACAAGATCTTCTAAAAGAGATTTCATAATATTTTGGAAACTTGTCCTTCTGTATTATGAACCTTTTCTAATGGTTTGAGTGAAATGACAGATCCTAAGTAGATAATCCTGTGTATTAACCTTAAGAGGGGTTGGAGCAGAGGGCATAAATCCAAGAAATTCCTAAATTACCTTGGATGACTCAGCTGGGCCTAGATTCTTTGCAGAATTTAAGTTTTTAGCTCCTTCTTCTATGCAAAAGTATGAAATAGCATCAGCACTGCTAGGGCAGCTAACACAGGGAAGATCTAACATAGGTTAGGAGTAGCTGCTGAATTCATATGTATTTTGCATGGCTACAAGAATCCCGGCCCAGCTTCTTAGTGCCTCCTGAAATCTCCACAGGGGAGCCGATTTTGGTGAGGCAAACAGCAGCCATTGCCTTACAGGATCTATGACTATTTATCACTGTAGGGATATCTGTGACTCTGATGTACCTTTTCCCTCTTGGATAAGTCTATAGTACTGCGTGTCACAGCAAGGACCATGAGAAACAGGGAATAATCTTGTGAGTCTTCCATTAAGTTGAATTGTCAATGATGTCCTACATAATGTTGGCTACAGAACCAGGTCCTTTCCTATGAACAGTTTTTTTCAGGAATTAAACTCTCTTTTACCTAGTCATACCATTTTTGCTAGGGTTAATTTTTGTTCCAGACAACATCAGAAGAAGAAACAGGAATGAGATTGGGGAGGGGGGAAAGACAGGGGGATTTTGGCCCTAAGTCTTTGCAATGTAAGTGACCGTATAACACTTTATTTGCATATCTGGCATTTAAAGGGTTACGCGTGTAATTATTTAACGTAACTCCAAACAAGCTGTTTGATTTTCTTTCATCATGAGCCAAAATTAGGCTTCGAAAGGAATTCCTTTAAACTTCAATAATATAAAGGCACGTGGCAATGTGAAAGTTACAACTCTAGCTTAAATGAGTCAGACATAAAAGTATTTATGACTGATATTCTCTGAATATACCAGCTTCAGACACTTTAAAGTCTAGTTCTGCAGTACAAGGATAGGTACAGCAATATCAGCCGTTGCACATCTGCAGAACTCTTACTTTCAAGCAAAGCAGAGTCCAGTCCTCAAACCTTTTTTTTCTTTTCTGTTTTAAGAAGAAAAACCCAACATAACAAGCCACACCAGGCCGTCAGCACCTGAAGCAAGTAAAAGCAATTCCTTTATGAACTTCCCACCAGTTATTTATTTTGTGAAGCTCGTGGAGAAAAAGAATAAAAAAGCTAGTGAAAAAACAGTGTGTCCCAGTGAAAAGCATTGCACATGAAAGAGAGAAAGAAATGAACTGAATGTTGTTTTTTCTTGATGAAATAACAGATTTGATCTTAGGCTTTTTACAAACTCCAGCACAGGTGATCATCATTTGTTCTGTCAAAAGCATTTTCAATGACATGACCAGAACAATGCAGCTGTGATTACAAGGATCAGCATGGATTGAAAGATACTCAGGGCATTTACCAAAGGGATATTTATAGCAGTGCTAAAGACATTCGCTTTTTTAAACAGGCTCACAAATTCAAGGGACAGAAGATCTGAGATCAGGGTTGCTCCATTTGATTTTGCCTTTGCCATGCTAACCTGCACAGCCGTGTCCTCTTGCAAATGAAGGCTGAGCACTCCAGTTTAAACGTTATTGTCATAAAGTCAAATCCAAATGCTGAAGAGGAAAATTGAGATAGTTTTCATTGTGAACTTTGATGTGAAGCATCACAGCTTTTGGAGGACAGCCATACCTTTGATCTTGCAGAAATTGTGAGGAATCAACCACCTTGAATCCAAATCGTTCAGCAGGTGATTTATAATGTTATAATGTGACTGAAAGGACTTTTCAAAAAGTCATGTAACCAGCAAAGAAAAAAAAAAAAAAAGAAATGACAAAGATTTAACAGAAATTTAAGCAATTCTGGTAGCAGGCAATGCAAAGTTCATAGCACACTCTATTTTCTGGCAGAAACTCTGAGACATCCAAGCCTCAAAATTAGCTTGCCTGACTTCTAACAACAGTGAAATGGATAAATGCAGCCTTTTGGGTGCCTCAGCCACGCAGACAGCCACGGGGCTCAGATCGTGTGATGCGAGGAGGAGGCAGAGCCTAAGGGAAGGAGCATCTCCTGATGGCAGACTGGCTCCCCAAAGCCTGTCTTCAGCAGGAGGGAGTGGAGAACAGCTGCAAGGCAAAGGCTGCCAACTTTAATTCTCTCCATTAGTGGATCATTATCAAACGAGAGGGTTAACGAGAGCAGGGATTGCGTTTACTGTAAAGGGCTGCCCTGTGCACGCCCAGGCTCCCTTCCCTGGAGGGTCAGGAAGACTTCACTGGCAGCAACCCTCAGGAGCTGCTGCAAAACCCGGGGGCATGGCCACTGTCAGACTTGTGGGGAGTTCCCTCTGAGACAGACCCTCTGGTACCTACCAGAGACACTTCCCTGAGCAGCTGTGTGAGGGCAGAGAGGAGGGTCAGGGGTTTGGCATCTCCCACTGTCAGAGCCTGGCACTCTGTGTCCCCACAGATTTGGGAACAGGCAGTTGTTGACCACAGCTGCTTGTGGCCCCAGAGGGAATCTCCTCCCATGCACCCTCAGCCAGAACGACTTCAAAATTCACTTATAGCTTGTCAGGGCCTTTCCAAATTGTTGCATTTGGCTTTTGTTAAATGAAATGTTCCTGAAGTACATTCTACTGTTTTCCCTGAGAGGATATTTCCCTCAGAAAATACCAAAAAGTAGTTTTTATATGCTCTCTCTCTCTCTCACTCACTTAGGTTTCAAAATATTCTGTCTCTCTCAGTGATTCCTTTTTCCTGAAGTGATCTGAAGGTTTAGATTTTTAGATACCTTGTGTTAATGATGCTTAATGAAATTAATTTCTCGATAGCATTTCTGCATCGATATAAGTAGAGTTGGCTGAATAACTGTGTTTCAGTTGTGTACTCAAACTAGAAACATAAAACCCGTTACATTAATCTAGAAGAGAGAAAGGACTGTTTTGTTATACTTTTCTTGAGCAGTTTTTAAAAATTCTTCCTTCAAAACATAAGCATTACCCATAATGAATTTTTATTCAATGCAGGGCTGACCTATGGATTTGAAAATTTTTTTCAGTCAGAATTATTCATTTCGTTTAACCCAAATCCATCAATAGTTTCACACAACCCCAAAATGTATTTTGTAGATACAAGACAAAAATGACCTAGCTCTGTGTAGAACATGAGGTCCTTAAAACATACATGTCATGGATTATGCTGTCTCTTCATAGTTTTAACTTGAACTTGAACACCAGATCTTGAATTTCCTCATGATGACCATTTTTTTCTTGTACTTTCAGATTTGTTATATTTCTTGAGACTTTAGATCTACCTTCTCAGAGAACTTTGCTAGTTTAGGTTTCAAAGTTTTAGAATGGTCTGTTTGGATAAAATTACTTCCTGTAGCCTACGGCAGTTTTTTATGTCAAAATTTTTTCCTTTTATTTTTGTCGATTTGTGGGATACAGGTAAAATTTTAGCAACACAAAATTTCCCAGCGCTTTTTGATTCTCCTGCCATAAATCTTCCTTCTGAAATACATGCTAGACATGTCTTAAGAGAAATCATGTACAAGAACACGACTTGATCAGCATCCCAGTGAGATACAGGATATTTTTCAGCTAGGGAGTTAATGGATGATGATACTATATTTGGCCAGCAAAAATAATGACACACTTTCCCCTGGTCTACAAGAACTACTCCCACATTGATTTTAACTTAATATCTCCCTCATTAGGAACCTGCACAGAAGTTTGGCAGAAATACCCAAGACACTTATTGGATCATTCGCTGGTAATAATAGATATTGCTTTTATTTTTTTTTTTCCCCAAGAATGTACAGGCTAATCATAAAAAGGATAGCCTTGAAAGGAAAGCTTTTTACAAAATACAGATTTTTATCAACTCCATCACTGTTGAGGTTTAATATTTTATGGAGCTAAATAAAACTTGGACTTCTCCACTTTCATGTTGTGGGATGCAATAAAAGCTTAAGAGCCTGATTTGCTCCGTTGCCGAACGACATCCATTACGCATCAAATGCCCTTCACTTCACAGTGGACTCTGGCTCTGATACGATCAGGCTCCCAAAGCCCAGGTAACTTGATATACAATTTCAAAATGGAAAAGCCCATGCCAGTAGCTGGGAGTGGCTCTTCTGGGGACATGCTGTGGTTGAAGAACTGGATCCACATGCTCGCCAGCAAAAATGCCACAAAAAGCACTATTTTTTTTTCCTTAAACTGAGCCGAGTATTCAAGTCTATTTCTATTTACCAAATCATCCTCTTTAATTGCATTGTATCCTATGGAGTGTAAGTATTGGCTTATGGGCTAAACTCGAGCCTTGGACATGTCAGGCCAACAAGCACTGACACCCAAATGCTTGAGCCCCTCTGAAGGCACAGTGAAGGTACTGACAGCCTGGAGAGCAGGAGGACACTCAGCTGATTGCTCCTGTAGCTAAGAAAGTGACCAAACTATTTAATGGCGACACAATTGAGACTAATAACTTGACTAATAACTCATTGCCTGATTGTTTTTTTTAAGTGCACTAGTGAAAATTAAAGCTCTGGGTCTGGGGCATGAAACCATTATCTATACAACAGCTCACAGAGAGGGTTATCTAATAGCATGAGAAATCTATTAGACTCAGTGGAAGCAAGAACTAAAGGATATAAATCATGCAATAATGGTAAATCAGATCTCTAATTATGGCCCCACACAGGAGGCCAGAGGAGAAATACATCCCTATGACCACTATGTGGTATTTCTCATCCTCTCTCTAGTTTTAGAAGCATTCAGTCATATCCTCCTGCCTAAATTCCATCAATCCCACAGTAATTTCTAAACAGAAATGATATGCTGGGAAAGAAGCAATCACCTGTGTAAATTTTTTTCAAAACTGCTCACAGTCCAAGATCCTCACAAATTTTTCTCTGCCAGTTGTGCTGGAAATGCCAGCATCAAAAACCAGTGGGGTCAGAGGAGCTTCAAGCCCTGTGCAACTTCTTTATAACTGGTTAATTCTGTGATGGGAACAAGCAGTGCTGGTGTCTGTTCCTACACACTCACTGGTTAGCTCTGCAGGTCCCTTTTTTGCTTCCCCAGGAATGTGAGCATTGGCGTGGCCTGAGACCCAAAAGAGAACAGCAAGTGGGAGCCAATCCATGTGGAGCTAAAGCACATTTTCCTTCCTCTCAGTTCAAAAACAATGGAGGAAACCAGTATATGGCAGTGGGACCTCAGAGCATGGTATTTCATTTCTCCACTGCTCTGGTGCAAGACCTCTGGCAAAGCCACTCCTCTCTCTGTTTCAGCTCTGAGGGCTTTGTCAGGTCTAGTGTGTAAATGTGGACTCACCTGAGAGGGACTCCAGAATTGCTTAGCACCCCTCACATGAACATGGGGTGCAGCACTACCCCCTGGGCAGCCAAGCCCACCTCTCCTTCTCCCCACCCACCCCCCCCCGCCCCAGCTGAGGGAATACATCCCATGTCCATAGACAGATGTGGAGGTGTGCAACCTCCCTGTCCCAGAGATCTGGAAGCTCCATTGGTGTCCTGCTATGGTGGTCCCCTGTCTCTGCACACTGCCCGGGGTGTACCTGCCTGTCATATCCGGAGGTGCTAAAGCAAATACACAATCAGAAGGAAACCAGCATGGAGTCCAACAGTACATCTTGCACTTACCCTAATGATCCAGGCAAACTTGTCTTAGAGCAATGTGCAGGCCAGGTGTTAAGGGTCAAATTCATCTCATCCAACTTCAGCATCTAGAACGTAGGCAACATCACTTTCTCTGTATCCCACTTCCAGATGAAAACAATTTAATCTTATTTGGACCTTTATCCTAGGGGGCTTCATTTTCCCTCTGAGGGTGCATGTCCTTTGCAGACTGAGAGGGGTGTTGTGCTTGGGTAGGTCACACCGACTGCATAGCTTGAGACAACATCCCTCTCCCAGGTTTCTAACCTCAGTAGTGCACAGTGGATGGTCAGTGAGAAACACATCTATAAGGACTACAGATCATAACTTGATGCTATCTAGCTACCATGAGCACCAGTAATCAGCAGTGCAAACTTTCTCCAGGAACTACACAGTCCCACAAAGTCTTTTAATTATTTTGTTGAAACTGAGGACAGTGTGTACTTGAGAATTGTCCTGGTCGGAAACCCTTCATGCCAACGGGATGTGCTCAAAAAGGGACCTGACTCAGTAGAAATGCAGCATAAAAAATTATTGCAAACATCTAAATAAAAGTAAATAAACCACAGAGTAGCATAAATAATAGTATTGATAATCAGTGCATCAAATAGTGCAATATCAGACATTTAATTTTAGCTCAAAAAAAAAAATATTGATAACACAGTTTATCAGGAAGCCACATTTCCTTTTGCTTTATCTTAACCACTTCTGCATCCACAACTGCTTTCCTAGGCATTCACTTTGGTCCGAGTTCTGTTCTAATTTCTTTCCTTTGTAATCAGCATTTCTGGCTGACAGGAAGCTGCTCTGCACCACTGTGGCTTTCCATTTAGAGGTTGGTTTGGAGGTCTATGCATTTACAGAGCTGTTCTCATGGGTTTTTCCACCTGGGTGAAACGAGAGCAAGGACTCAGTGGATGCACCACAGAAAGGAAGGGCCATTCCCACTCCTTGCCCTCATGTGGGAAGAAGAGTTCATGAATGTCACCTTAAGCTGTACCTATATAGGCAAAGAAGTGTTGAAATTCATGTTAAATAAAAAAGACCCAAGGCCAAATGACAAGACCTGGTCTAATCCATGTTGCACAGCACTTCGCCCCGGGTTTCTTCTGGACCATATTGTTCTGCTAACGGGGACATTAAGGCACAGTTGTTATCCTTTGAATGTGCCTCTGTAGTTCCATGTTTTTTGAAATGCTGAGAGGGCTGTGTTGCTGCCCATCAGGGTGATGTTTTCATAGCATAAAGCCATTGGTAAGAATTGTTTGGATCATTTAATGTCATGTGTTTAAGGGTGTACAATCTTTCTGGGGTAGTTTCAGAGTACTGTGTAAGGTGGAGGGAGTCAGAAAGTTTGCAGTCTCACTTTTACTGCCCCTTGGGAGCAGCCAGGGGTGCACACCATTCCTTGATGGGCACTGGGACATGGATAGTATGGTGCCAATGTGCAATGAAATGGTGTGGATGATGGGGATCCACTTGTCTAGTCTGAACCTGAGCCCCAGCCTTTGTTTGCAAACATAAACATGTCCGGGGAGGTAGAGTTGTCATTATGTCATTAGGTACAAGTTAAGGCCATTTTTCATGCACAGAAGAGATGATCAGTGACCCAGAACCCCAAATAACAGCTCAGAAAGGGTTTGCACCCCTATTTCAGTGGAACAGTCGTGCCTACAAGGAAATAACAGGAAAAAAAAGGTGGTTTTTGAAAGATGAAGTTTGTTTTATATGATATGCATTTTAATGAGAAAATTATATATATATATAACTTTACACTGTTTCCTTGAAGCAAGCTAAATTTAGCTACATCTTTGCACAATAAATCTGAAAAGTAGAAAAAAAATAATACTAACCCTTTAATTGAAACCTTTTCCATTTACACAGGAATGAAACAGAATAAACTCTACATTTCCACACTCACATATTACTGTAGACATAAAAATATTCCTGTGGGATCACACAGTCAGAAATCACCTACTCAAGGGGATATGAATGATGACTTCAATAGAAGATGGACATAAATTTTAATTAGTTGGTTATTTGATCTTGTGTTGTTAGTGATGGAGGATCTCAGAAGGGAATTAAGTATGCTTAAGACTGAAATTGCTTAGAACCAAAACACACTGCAAGGTAAGATAGATACCACTAAATTAAAAGAAACTTTGCACCTATTAGAGATACAATAAAATAAAAATGGCAATTACAACCAAGCAATCAAAAATGCAATTGAGATCTAACCAGCTATGGGGATAACTAAATTTATCCTTGACTTAATCAGACCTGCTAAGTATTTTCAGCAGATTTAGAAAAAGTATTAACATTCTTGGGAATGTTTGCTCCTAGAAGATACAATTTAGGAATAGAGAAACTAGGTCCAGTTTCTTGCTTTTTTTTTCTTTAATGTGTTTTTCATTGAATTTCTCTTTCTATTTATATATCCTAAGCAAAGCATCTCTTGCATCATTTATACACTTTGCTTGCTCTCTCTGGTATCCCAGTCTTTCACCTGCTCTCTGTTAGCTTATGTCAGGAATACCTTTAGAGTTGTCATAGCTTAAAAACAAACAAAACAAACAAAACAACAACAAAACCAACCAAACCAAACAAAAAAAACCAAAACCCAAACAAACAAACCCAAGAAAGAAAGAAAATTATTTATTTTTTTTACAGTTTTGCAATCAGTAAAATTGTGCCTGTGCAGCTTAGTATGAGGCTGGGCACGTAGGGCTGCAGCCTGGTTTGGAAAGGGAAGCAGAGCCGGAGAGTCGCCTGCGCTCCGGCCAATCGCCCATGCTGGGACGCTGCTGGCGCGGCGCGTGGCACAGTTCTGACCTCTGCCAAGTGTCTCGTTTTCCCCTGACAAGGTCTGGGCACAGTTCAGGGGTTGGTGTAGATCGAGGACCACTGCCAATAAGCAGCAGGGGATGAAGTTGCTCTTCTGGGGGATGGAGAAAATTAAGCCGCGTGGGTTTGAGCCATGCCAGGCTGCGCCAGCTGGTCTCTGGGCCAAAGAAAGCTCCCATCTATTTACTGCTGCATGTCCAGCTTATACACAAAAGTGTTCAGCCTGACTTAACAGAGTGTAATGAAATCAATCAGTCCTGTCTATTGCTGGTACCCATTTTCCTGATATTCCTGATTTCCAGTGTTAGAAAATTGCCACGTTCAACATTACAAAAAATTCAGCTATCTGAAATTTTTGTGGCATTGCACAGCTGCACCTCAGATGTCTTTCAACAGTCAAGTCTGTTAGACTTAGATAGAGGGGTGTCTAATAATAGAAAATGGTTTATTTTTTTCATACATTTAATTTAACAAAAAATTATTGAAGACTTGGGTGAAAAATTTTACATAATTTAATTACAGATAAAGCTCATGAGTGTTCTACAAACGTCAAAGAAACAAACAAATGAGCCAGAATCAGCATGGACAAACCACAGTCACCTTAGATATAGAGATTACTTATAATTACTTTCATTTTCACTTATTTCCTTTCAGAAAAAAAACCCAAAAACAAACAAACAAACAAACAAAAACAAAAACAAAACCCAAAACAACCAAAAACAAAGAAGAAATAATTTATCTGATCAGCTTGCTACTGACCTTGCATTTTTCATCCTTTTTGCTCCATCTTACAAATCTCTGACCACTCAACATGCAAGACCATCACAGCTTGTTGACATGATCCCATACGACCTTCTCCTCTGGCAGGGTGTCTGTCTGAAACTGTTTGCACAACCTAATCCTCCTTAATATATAATTTCTATTACAGGAACAAAAAAGGCCAGTCCTCTTTTCTAATAAGTAACCGCAGATCCAGATGCAAAAACATGAACAACATAAAAAAGATTCCTGTTAAATCTGAGTACCTAACACCTTTTCCTTTCATCAAATCTTCAACAGCATAGTATCAATTTACATCCTGATCCTACATGTCCAAAGCTCAAATACATGACAGTTCATACTTATATTAACTTTTTTCCCCTGTCTTCATTATTAGAATTCACTAATAATCTGACTGCTCCACTGCCTGAGGAAGGGAGAAAGATCTGACCTCTCTTGACTAGGAGAGAAATGAACCATTATTTCATTGTATGCTATATTGCTTATGCTGTTGCTTTCTTTCTATTCAAAGTCAAACAAGCTTCCAATGACTACAGAAATGGAGTTCTCTGGGCACTTGCTTAAAACACAGTAGAGAAGTTAGAAGATTGATGGCCCTATATATTCCTGCACATAACAAGAGGGTATGCACAATAGTAATAATAATATGGAGGAAATGCAGTAAAGGAGTAGGAAAACAAAATGTCATACCAAAGTTTATATTTAAAAGTAGCCATAACCTCACAATTATAAGTTGGTAAGCAAGGTGTGAGTCCCTGACAAAATAACAGAACTCTTAACACAAAAAAAAATCTGATAACATAGACCAAAAAATACAAAAAGCAATTAATGAATCAGTAAATAAGGTCAAACTTTTCTACGGCTCTTTAAAAGATCAAATTACACCACACAAAGTGGAGAGAAAATTTTAGTCAAACTATCCATTAATGAATGACTGGATTTTTAGAGGTTCTGAAGTTCTTTACAAATTAAAAGCTTGCAGAGGAACCTCCAGTATTTGCTTATTGAAAACAAATGGCCAAATAGTTCCTTTACGTGTAACACAGCCATGGGAGTGAAGGCATTTTTGACCAAAGAGCTGTTAACAACTTTAATCAAAATCACTGTGACAGCCCTAAGTTTAATTTAAAAAAGAAATACAGGCAAATGTATGCACACAGCTGTATTTAAGCCCAACTTTGAGGAATCCAGCTTTGAGGATTCGTGCAGAGTAGTTAGGACATAGGTCATTAAGGTCTTATCTAAAAGATAATCTCCCTAAAAAATTATGGAAACCTATTGCTCCAGTCACCCAGCACTGGATGAGGCATTGAAGAACATGCTACAGGAGTAATCCTCTACTGGCAGGGGAAGAGATTAAATGGCCCAATAGCTTTTTCCATCTTTAGTTGTTATGATTGCACTGTAATCCGACTAGTGCCACTTGCCCGAAGAGGGGAAGAAGACCTCAACCTTGGGGGTAGGGAAGGACACAATATTTCATTGTGTACAATATTTCAGAAGCTATTCTTCCCAGAGAGCTCCTCTCAGATTAGTGTTGTTGGGAAAGGTTTATCATTTGCATTCCCATTTCTGCAGTCAACCCAAGTAATATGATTGTGGCATTAAACTTATCCTACAAAAGGTATTTGTTTAAGACATTTCTTTTCCATTATTACTCACACAATGAATGTATGCACTAGGTTTCTAGAAGTCTGCACCAAAAACAACTTTTAAGCCCAGAATCACATTTCCTTCTCCATCGGCCTTAATTCCTCTATTGAAACTTTTTGCTGACTAGTTGAAAGGGGCCGTTCACTCACTTTGCAAAACCCAATATGCGATTTATTCCCACATTTCAAAGGAAGAATGGGAAGCTTTTAAATCTCTACAAAGGAACCGAGTAATACTGATCAAGCCCAACTGACAAGGGGACAGATGTAGGGTGATGAGTGAATTCTATAAGACGCTTTAAAATTTGGATCAGTGAAGACAAGTGTCTTCCAGGAGCAGCAATTTGATTCTCCCCAGCACAGCTCATTCGGTGAAGTAGAAGTGCCAGAGTTCCTCTTTCAGTCTTCAAGGAGCACAAGCTCCATCTCAACAAGGTGGACATGTTCTGGAGCTAAAGCACACTGCAAAAGGAGGTCACCTGCGTTGCAACTCATTAGAGCCTCTCAATCCAAAAATCCTGAAGAGCAAATGGATTTGAAACCCTCTTTCACCCAGGAAAGTGTTCCTATGCTGTTCCCAGCACTGAAACTGTTTATCAGCTTCATCCACTCTTTATTAATTGTGCCCCAAACTTTCTCAGGTTCTCTCTACTGTTGTATTATGCACAGCCTTTCTAACAATAATTTCTCAAAATACCCCTCTCAGCTTCTCCCCACATCACGTGATACTTGCAGTCACACAGCAGCAGCATCTATCATGCTTTCAGCTCCCTGCAGTGCCATATTTTGATTCTTCTGTTATAACTGAAGGATCTGACTTGGCACTGTTTTGACAATGAATTTTACGCAAAATTTCCTATGAGATTCATCCCATTAAAAGTGGGCAGGTTGCCATGGCCTGCTGGGCCCCTGATCTAGTATCAAAGCTGGTGCATCCCTGAGCATTTCTGGTCCTTTTCTGACTTCATTAAGGCTCTGATCAGGGTTAGGAATATGCCCACACAAGAGAAAATAGATTTTTTTGACCCCACAGGAAAAATGTGAGATCCAGCTTTGTTAATATCTTAAATCCAGTTCATTATTACAGTTGCACCATAAATAGCCATTTCGACAGGTACAAAAAGGGGGTAAAGAGGCAATTTGGGATTCAGCAGTACTCTGCCAATATAAGTACGACCACAGTTTTCTAAACACTTGCAAAACATTGGGGAATTGAGGTACACAAGCAGCAAGATACCAGTGAGGTTGGCAATTTTGGCAGTTATTTGTATCCAGCAGAGAAGCTCCTTGCAAGAGCAAATAAGAAAGTAGCTGAAGAATTTGTTTTTCACCCACTGGCTGGAGACAGTTACCTCATTTTCACCAAACGCAGAATTTACAGTTGTTTACCTTGAGGAAAAAAAATTGTCCCTTCTGACATTTCTACTACAAAAACAGGAGGATATGAATCTATGTTGCTTTTACTTTTGGGGAAATATAGGTAATAAGTGCAGCGAGATTCCTGAAGAGGATTTATGTGCATGCTTTAGAACTAAGAACTTTTGTAGTAATTTTACTACATTTTTACTGTATTTGCCTTTTTAAAAAAAAATGACCCAATGATTTCAAAATGTCCTATCTCTCTAACTGGAAGCTGTGCAAATGACACAACTTCACCAGTTTCCCTTTGCACAAAAATAAACAACCTCACAATAAAAAACTGCCCCTTGCTATCTTTATTACAATAAAGGCTCTCTTTTGCTTCACACTCTTATGATTATTTCAGTTATTGCACCTCAACAATTGTGGTGAGGACTTTTAGTTTTGGAGGGTAATGTAAACTGTGTTTCCGCCCGCTAACTCTGCCATCTGTGCCCAAAAAAGTGATGGAGCTGACCCAACAATGCAGGAATCATGCTGCCATATTAGACCTGCCTCATCCTTCAAGGAGTCCAGTGTGTTCTGATGTGCTGTGGGCTCTTTCCATTTTGTTCTGTTCAGCAGAAGCAACTTGAAATTAAATAGAGATATTAGCCCTTGAAGTGAGAGAAATTTGGAGAGTTATTTCCACAAATGGAAATGACTTCTGGAAAAGCGACCATAAACATGGAAGGAAGAGGTAGTTCTTTCAGTTTGTTTTGTTTGCTTACCTTCCTTCAAGTGTGCTAAGGGGGAAAAAAAAAAAAAAAAAAGAAAAAGATAGGCAGACAGAAAGATGCAGACGGAGATACAGAATGTACCCATTAAGTATCTGCTAGGAATGCTTTATCAGCTTGCTCGTCGGCTGCTGAGTTGTGCATTTGAGGGCATTAGATTCCCAAGAGCGGGGATCTATAGAGGATTCCTACCTTTGGAAAAGAACAAAAACACAGAATAAAAGCCTTAATCTTATAACCCTCAATCTAGCCAACTAAATCCCCAATTAGCAATTCAAACAGATTAATATAGTCCTTCCCTCCATTAAGCATACCCAACATCATGTGGTTGTGTATTTTAAAGTTACATTTTTCTTGTGTGCAGCTCTCTTTCTCACCAAAGTTGACAATTCTTTTCAGACCATCCTACTTTTCCACAGACTGGCAATGGACTGTATATTTTTCTGCCTTTTTTCCCTTCCCTTTATTTTCTTTTAAGTGCAGTCAGTCTTGTTGATACACTCTGGCAAAATCTCCTAAATTAGTGCTCTCCTTTACTGGATATGCCTCCAAATATCTGTCCACCTTGCCATTTCCATACTGCAGGCTGCTTGCAGTGTTCCCACTGAGAGCAATGTAAAGGGTGGAAATAGCATACTTCTCTGTCTTGCTTGAGTATTCATTCTTGTTCCCATAAAACTCATGAGCACTGTAAATTTAATGACCATTTCTCCTCTTGACTGAGGAGAAACTGAAGCAGGGGCTGTCCCAGCTTGGAAGAAGCACTGCTAATGCCTCTCTGAGCAAGGCAGGTTGGATCCTTCCCAGATTTCAGAGAGTAGGCCAGTGCCAAATGCCTTCAGACATATCAAGAGCATGTTTCTAGAAGGTATGAATTACCTGCGACCACTAGAGGTGGCCAGCAGTCTGTTGACTGACCCTATAACTATTTCTTCCATTTTTGCAACCCCATTGGTCTAGGTGGGGCAGAGGACCACGTATGTCCCTGGTCCCCTCCCATCTCTCACTCCCCTGCACATGAAACGATTGTGGAAATATTTTGACCCTTTTCTACCCTGGCCAATCAACATTGTCATTCCTCTCATGCAATTTCTGCTTTTAAGCAAAGGTAAGGAAATGCTGACTATTTTTTCCTCATATTTTCTTTTGCAGACCATTTTAAAATTTCGTCCTTTTCCTCCAGCTTCAGCTGATTACCATAAGGGAGGCTTTGGGAGGAAAGTGAATCTTGCAACAGAGTATGTCTATAACCTCCCATAACTGACCAGCTCTTGGGCAATCGGGTTTGGGAGCGTTGAGGTTCCTAGACCCACTACTGGCTTTCTTTGCACACAGGTGCAATACCCCTCAGAAAGGGTAAAGATGCATGCACAGGCTTTTTGTCCTCTTCTGTGTATCTCAGCTTCAGGTAGGTGACTCAGAGGAAGACTACTTGGTAAAAGTAAATTTGAAAGGGCTAAAACTTACAACAGAAAAGTTGTCAGTAATGTTTCCCTTCCAGCAGGTCCTGTACTACTGGCTTTGAAGGTATTTTCTCAGTTCTTATCTTTGAGTCTTTGGAAATTAATAGTGAACTTGTAAGGAAGTTTAATAAAAGGACATGGATATTATTATAATGACCAACATTTTGCATATATCCAGTCCATTCTGCATATGCCCAATCACCAGCAGCATTTCACAAATACATTACTGCACTGTGTAGCCCTTTACATATACAGGTGTGCTTACACCATGTATAGACAACAATAGGGCCCAGTCTGACATGTGAAACATAAGAGGAATAACAAATACGTGTCTGCTTTACTTGGCTACCAGGTGGAAAAAAACTTCCCTAAACATTTTTGATCAAAGGCACTTTCCATCAAACAAATTTTTGTCTGTATTTTAAAAGTTTAACTTGACTTTTATATAGCTTACGTTTGCTTCAGAGGTTTTTTTCCTTTTTACGGAGAGTTTAAAACTTTAATAATCAAAAGAAAACTATTTTGCTTTAGACAAATAACAAATATTTTTAATATTGATGAAAAAAACCATCAGTTTTACCAGTTATTGTCTTAAACTTTAAGAGATTCATCAAATCAGGAACTCATTCTTCTTGTTGAACTTACTTTGAAGATTTGCTACATTTCAGAATCCCCCCTATTTTGTTTTTTGTTTTGTATCTTGCAGTCACCTGTGACTTTCTAAAAGCTTGCTCCACTGGAATTAAGATTTTGTTCCAAAATATCTATTTTCTCTTTCTATAAAAGTCTTCAGCTTTTAAGACTTGAGGATTAAGAAGTGACACATGATCAGAATCTGTTTCAGACACTTTGTAACTGTGCAGCAAATGAAATTACCTGAATGGAGGCTCCTTGCATTGAAATGTTACAATTTATTAGTAGCTTCACAGATTCTCAACATTTTTTGTTGGCCATACTGAAGTATGAAGAACAAGCTTTATTAGAATTGGGTTGCATGGCTATAAGGATAACAGATGGATATCCACAAAGATGTGTAGTTCAGAGAGGGCCTCTGACCAACTCTCTGCTCAGAAGAGCAGCCAGTGATCAAAATAGGTGGAAGAGGACAACAGAGAATAAGGAGATGTAAGGATTCCAAACTTGATGAAATCTATGTTGCTGGCCAGTCTGGTTCACCCACGCTTCCTACTGAGGGATGGATCACCCCTCCACAAACACACTCACATGCACATACACAGAGCAAACACCCATGAGTGTGCAGCCTCATGTGCATGAAAAGTGTGGAACACACAGAGAACGATGCTGGGTGGAAGGTATCGCCAAGGGTGGATGGGTGCACGCTGGCCCTGGGGGCATGGGCTGGGGGAGAGGGGAACTGAGTGGGGATTTCCAGTGCTGAGCTAGAGAACACAGAAGAAGGAGGAAATGCTGACTGAGCCAAGCCCTGTGGCATGACTCCCAGAAAAGGAGTCAGTATCGCAGGGATCTGGAGGCATCAGAGGTGGTTTACAACAGCTGGCTTTAACAGCTGGATCTACCTACTTCGCCAACTGTGAGATTGCACAGTAGCATGGATGGGAGCAAATTACCCCCTGGATATCCCAAATCCATGCGGGTTGGCCAGGGGTAACTGCAGACATCCATAGTAACTGGGCAGGCAGGCTGATTTTCAATGGCAGTGAAGCACTTGCACAGAAGTCAAGCTCACAGGCTAAGCTGGCTGTGGGCAGAGAACCACATGCTGTACTGATACAGCCCGTGAGTCATGGGCAACGCTTTCACCAATAGCAGAACATGACTTTTTTAATGACTCCATTAATAGGCTCCTTGCAAGATCAGGCACACACTTCTTCTTGCTCAGCTTATTTGCTCTTTGCAGGAGTATTTTTCTTATGCCCAGTGAGCTCTTAATTTGCAGTCAAGTTAAAACCTGATCTGGTTCCTTCCACTGTCAAAAAATAGCAATGTCCTCTGAATTCCTTGTTGCACAGGAGAGCCAAACCTCACCCATGTGCTGGCAGTTGCTCATTTTTGACAGATAGTGGCTTGCAGCAAGCATGCTTTGCTACTGTGAGGAGCCAGGTTAGGCCCAATCCTGCTAACACCCAATACTAGACAAAGTCCTTACTCACAGAAGTCAACAGGCATAATTCATTACAGTAAATGCTCCATCTATTCGTGTTTTGCAAACCCTCTTTGCTCAGATACTGATATAAGGTTACAGGAATCCTTATTTAAGAATGTGTTTGAGGCTGTTTCACTCTACTTTAGCTGTCATGCCATATACAGATTAATTTATCAAGGCTTAGAGTTTTTCTTGCTGAGAAGTTTGTATTCTTCTAATGCCCCTTTTGCAGTACAACCCACCACAACCTTCTTCATGAACATGTTTTAATAATAGTGTCAATACACATGCAGTAACAAAAGTTGGCAACATGTACTTTGCAATTTAATAAGTACTTTAATGAATCATTGTATTAAGAGGAAAACAGTGTTCTTAATCCTATCATAATATCTGTCTTCTATAACAGCAGATTTATGTCTCAAAGGACTCAGAGGCACGAAAGTTTGGGAAAGCCACCAACACCTATCAAAAGATAAAACACAAAGAAGCTAATAAACTAGTAAATCAACCATGGAATGACA
Organism: Xenops minutus; assembly: GCA_035221455.1. Taxonomy (NCBI): domain Eukaryota; kingdom Metazoa; phylum Chordata; class Aves; order Passeriformes; family Furnariidae; genus Xenops; species Xenops minutus. The sequence continues at coordinate 7,518,544 of JAWWEE010000074.1, read as the reverse complement.
CAGGTTTTGATTCTTGGAGAAATAAGGAGCAGCAGTCAGCAGAACTGCCACCTTGGATTTCTAGAGGGCAAGTATTGTGCTGTTTAGGAGCCTGGTTGTCAGAATCCCCTGGAAGGCAGTCCTGAAGGGCAAAAGGGTTCAGGAAGGCTGGACATTCTTCAAGGAATTTTTAAAGGTTCAGGAGTGGGCCATCCCCTTGTACCAAGAGACAAGTCAGTGGAAAAGACCAGCCTAGCTGAACAGAGAGCTTTGCTGGAATTTGGGATAAAAAAAGGAGAGTTTATGAGCTTTGTAAGAAGGGTCAGGCCACTCAGGAGGACTACATGGATCTTGAGAGGTTATGCAGGACAAAATTAGAAGGGACAAAGCCTAGCTAGAAATTAATCTGCCTACTGTTGTAAAAGACAGTAAAAATTGTTTCTATAAATGCATTAGTAGTGAAAGAAAGACTGAAGAGAATCTCCATCCTTTACTGGATGCAGGGAAAGCAATGATTAAGGATGAGGAAAAGGCTGAGGTAGCAAATGCCTTCTTTGTCTCAGTCTTAGTAAGACCAGTTGTTTTCGAGGTACTCAGATCCCTGAGCTGGAAGACAGGAACAGGGAGCAGAATGAAGCACCAATAGTCCAAGAGGAAACAGTCAGCAATCTGCTGCATCACTTAGACCTGCACAATTCTCTGGGGCCCCATGGAATATACCCAAGGGTACTGAGGGAGCTGGAGGAAGTGCTTACTGAGCCGCTTTCCATCATTTACCAGCACTCCTGGACAATCTGACTGTAAGTCAGCACATGTGATGCCCATCTACAGGAAGGGCTGGAAGGAAGATCCAGGGAACTAGAGGCTTGTCAGTCTGACCTTGGTGCCAGGATGCCAGGGAAAATCATGTAGCAGATCCTCTTGAGTGCCATCACATGGTATGAGCAGGACAATCAGGGGACCAGGGCCAGCCAACATGGGTTTGTGAAAGGCAGGTTCTTTTTGACCAACCTGAGTTCCCTTTCGACAGTATGTGGGTGAGGGAGAGGCTGTGGATGTGTCTACCTAGGCTTTAGTAAGGCCTTTGGCACCACTTTCCTCAGCATTCTCCTGGAGAAACTGGCTGCTCATGGCTTGGACAGGTCTGCTGTTCATTGGGTAAAAACCTGGCTGATGGCCCAGAGAGTGGTGGTGAGTGGAGTTACGTCCACCTGGTGGCCAGTCACAGGTGTGTTCCCCAGGGCTCAGTACCTCGGCCAGTCCTGTTTAGTATCTTTATCAGTAATCTGGATGTGGGGATTGAGTGGGGATCCCTCAGTCGGTTTGCAGATGTCACCATCAAGTTTGGTGGGAGAAAGAGAAGGGCAGTGAAGTCGGTGAAGGGTCCGGAGCACAAGTCTTATAAGGGTTTGCTGAGGGAGCTTGGGGATGTTCAGCTTGGAGGAAAGGAGGCTTGAGGGGGACCTTATCATTCTTCACAACTACCTGAAAGGAGGTTGTAGCAAAGTGAGGGTCGATCTCTTCTCCTCAGTAAAAAGTCATATGACAAGAGAAAATGGCCTCAAACTGCACCAAGAAAGGTTTAGATTGGATACTAGGAAAAATTTCCGCTCAGAAAGCATTGTGAAGCATCAGAACAGGCTGCCCAGGGAAGTAGTGGAGTCACCATCTCTGAGGGTATTTCAAATATCTGTAGATGTGGTGTTTAGGAATATGGTTTGGTGGTGGACTTGGCAGTGCTGTGTTAATCATTGTACTGCATGGTCTTAGAGGTCTTTTCCAACCTAAACTATTCTATGATTCTATGAAAACAGTGAAAATTACATTAAAAGCTGTGTAAGTTAACAGAGACCAAAATAAATTATGGTAACTGTTTTATCAAAACACAGGAAAATATTTTGTACATATTAATGTCATCTCCTCATGATGGATTTTATGTCTTAGCTATTTCCATTTTTTTCTAAAGTAGGGCTCATTGTGCCCTACATGCACATATATATATATATATATATATTAGATATAGATATAGAACCTTAAAAGTCTATGTATTCTCAGACAGCACTGATGTGATTAGTTTTGTGGATGGGAGGAAGACACAGAGGGCTTGCTAGGAGGAACCAATCCAAGGGAGACTGAAAGTCTGATAAACACAGAACATGGCTGGGCATAAATAGCAAAGAGACGCAAAGCATAACGGAGCTAATTTGGACTTCATGCCATAACTTCCTTTATTGTTGTCTCATGTCTCTTTTGGTGGGAAGCTCTTCAGGATACAGACCATCTATTACAGGTTTGTAAGTTTCCATGTCCATTGGCCTTGTATTGGGGAATCTTTGTCACCCTTTGTTGTGTTGTGGGATCCTCATCTGCCTCCTCATGCTTATGGGTATATGTACCTCAGCTCTACACTGACTGATAGTTCTTTTGCCAGGAAATCCCCAGTAGAGATGGATTATTCATGTCAGGGTCTGCTTCTGGCATATGTCATAGATACAGCCTACCTACCCATTCTGTCTTGGGAATGTGGGCCAGCCTCTGACAGGGTCAAAAGTGTGGCAGAGGTAGAGCTTCATCTCAGGACTCCCAGCCCTGACTAAACTAGGGAAGCTCTTCCTAGGCTGACATTTTTGTGCCTCCTCTAAGAGTCACCATAAACCCTTTGTCCAATTTAATTACGAGTTTTTGTAGGGTGACCAGGCCCAAGTGTCTCCCATTCACTCAGGCAAAAACTACTGGACAGTGCAAGAGCTTTTCAGGGTCCATGCTTTTCAGAAAAAGTTGGTCTTCCAGGTTGAAAAAGTCTCCATCTCAGGGTCTACAGAGTTTTCAATGGAAGTACCCACCCTTGCAAGTCTCTTTTTTTTTTTTTTTTTTTTCAGTCTGAGCTTGTACCTGCACTGCTGTGGCAGATATTCCTGGGGGACTGGTGGCATCTGACTCTTCCTTGGGTGTCACCTCTGGCTTCTGCTTCAGCCCTGGTGACACCTGCCATGGATATCCCCAGTGGTATTGAGCAGAGCTGTGTGTGTTCACTCTGTCCATCAGCAACCCAGGGTGACGGTGGTTCTCCTGAGACTCCTGAGGGAGATGGCCATGCTCCTTCAAAAGGCAGTGCCCTGGCCAGCAGCTTTCTGCCACAGCAGGAGGGGAATGCACAGAGACTCAGCCTCACAAGCTTTCTAGTTGTAAAAGTCACAAGGTATTTTATTAGGTTCTTTCTCTTCCCATTTTCTCACCTTGTGGTTACAGCAGCCATGGATAAGATGGGGTAATTAAGAATCAAGGTTATCATCCCTCCCACCTCCACTGGGAAACCTCCCACCCCTGCCTAGACACGCTCTCTGAGATCTCAGAGCCCAGTATCCTCTTGATCCTTTGGCTAAACAACAGACCTTCACTATCACTCAGGAAGCTGAGCCTTTGAACTCAAACCATGTATGTTTAAGGTGGGGAAAACCATATCTCTGTGTACGGAAAGAGAGTGAGGTGTTTTTTTTTTTTTTTCCTTTTTTTTTTTTTTTTCTCGGTAGCAGTTTTAAGGTCTGATTGAAACAGGAGGAAACAGAAAATCCTGAAAAATTTCAGGTTGGATTACTTTTCTTCAGTGAAAGGAAGAACCTTAAGATAGAAAGGATGCTCTAGTGTTGTCAAATATTCTGTAGTTTTGACTCAGAGCACTAGCAGTCATAGAGATAATAACTTGCCTTTCTGCACTGCTCCTTTTTAATTCCTGTGCATGCAGCTGCTGAAGACAAAAACATATGTAAACTCACATACAAATAACAGTGACCTGATATCACCACCTGAATGAAATCAAGTACTTCATGTAAAAACTTTTGACCTGATTTTATTGTACCACTTGCCTTTTTTCCCCCCAGCAGTAGACAATTGGTAGTTTAAGAAGGATCTCTTTAAATATACTGAAGCACATTTAAAAGGCTGACAAGTTGTATTTGTGGTTTTCAAAAGGAATAATTTTTGAGTAGAGCTACCTTTTTTGGCATAAAGCAATTGGAAAGTACCATAGATATCTCAATAAAACACATCAAAAGTAACTTTCTATAGCTTGTTTTGACATGTCCACTTGTGGGTTGTATCAACTTTAACTAAACATAATTTTTTTTCCTCCGTCAGTACAAACCATTAAAAACATTCAACAGAAAAAGCAAATAGAAATAACTCAGTCCTGTGTTTGCCTATTTTCAAATAAAAGGAGATACAGAAAGGAGTGGTCACTGCAGTTGAAAGTGCATTTTTCTGATTCATATATTTGCTGTAACTATTTGCATAGGATTTAAATGTCTAAGAAAAATGCCCAACCATTTTATAGAGAATGCTGCATTTGAGAAACCTGAAAATGCTAATCTGGTTTCATATTTACAAAGGTTTGTTTACTGTATGTGTGATCAATTCACCAAATGACAGCAAACTTTGGTAAATACAGTTTTGATGCCGAGACTCTTTGACCTTTTTATGGAGGAACAGAAAGCTTATCTGCTCTAGAACCAATCCTAAAGGAGCACATTGTGCTGATTTCATTTCAGATCTTACCCCTTGTCTCTCTTTCCTTCCCTCTTTCTCTCCCAGCCTCCCTTCCTATGAACACTGAATACTAAGTAATTCCTTGTCAAGGTTGCTTATCAGGACTAGATTTACGCTTGATATCATTTTGTAAGCATGTAGCAAATGGTTCATACATTAAAAGAAAAAAGTACCAGACAGTGTTAGTGTCTGAGGAGGAAACGAATCTCAAGAAAATAAATAGCTGTTAATTAATATTCTAATAAAAAAGAAATAAAAAATCATTCAATCACAGAACAAGTGTAGGAAACAAGCAAGCAAATCAAGTCTAAAAATAGAACTGCATGCTCTTTATTTATTCTGCACACTCGGCGGCACTTTCTATTCAGTGATGCCATGAAGGTAAGTTAGATGCACAATGGAGGAGCTTTCTTGTTGCAAGCATTTGAGTGCCTCAGCATCCTGCCACTTCTACAGCAATGTTTAAAATGACAATGCTTGTCTTACAAGAGAAAAACATGTCCAAGGCTTCCTTATGCCTAACCCAAAGTAATGCATTGGGGTTAGCCAGTGAGAAAGGTGGAAAGATAACCTGTCCTGACTGGGCTTGCTTGCTGCATGTGACCCTTGTCAAGCCATGTGTGCACAGACACACAGAGTGGCCCAGTGACCTCAGTGCTTAAAGTTTCAGTGCTTAAGAATTCCTATATCTTAAGTGCTTTTGCTGGAGAGAGAGAGCCCAAAGATTAATTCAGGGAAGCAGAAGTCTAAGCTTTGGCCAGCACCTACAATAAAGGCATCAATAACCTCTGCTCTAGAGCCTGAAAAGGAGAACTACAGATGTTTCTGCAGAATTAGATGATCCCCAAATGAAGAATCACAAAGAGATGAATCTGTAGCACATTACTATTGAATTACACTAATGTAATCCACATAACCTGTAAAACCTCATCATTGAATAATAACAATCATAGTGGTTTTTTCATTACTGAATCCTAAAACTCAAAATAAGCATTTTGATAAAGGTATAGGATTGTATTATATTGGATTAGGTTAAGTGATAAATGTATAGCACATTAGGTCTTCTACATCAAATCTTCTTGCTTTTCTTCTCAGGTTCATGTGCAGTAGGCAGCCAGCTCCTCCACATGAAATTTGCACATTTATATGTTCTTGTCTTTGGGGACAGCACACTTGGAGTAACATTCTCCTTGTCCTCTCTGCTTAACACTGGTAAGTACCTCATAGGCTCAAATTGTCTGAAGCTATTCAGAGCACTGGGTTCTGCCCATTTTCCTTCACTTACTTAGGGAAACCAAGCAAAAGTGCAGTGATTTCACCTTGTCTTTCAGATGTGATTGTCAGTGGATGAGAGGGATCCAGGGCCAGACATGAGCCAATTCCTGCAGCTTTGGAGAAGAGGTCTCTGCTGTACAACACTGAAATCCTAATTCTTCCTATATTATGTGCTACAGCCTCACAGAAAGGACAAAGTAGATTTACTTTTCCCTTCTCTTTTCTGATCTCTTTTACTCTTCTCTTACCCTGCTCTGCATTTTCTCTTCTGCAACCTGCATTATTTCCTGATCCTCAGCCTTACACCTTTGTTCTCTGCTGATGTATTTCTGTTTTCACCCATTTTCTTCTGCCTGTTACTCCTTTTCTCTTCTCTTTCCACAGCTGTTCTTTGCTTCCTGTTGTGGACTGACCGATGAGGACCAAAGGACAAAATTCCTTCCCAGGGAAGGTGCAGAATGTGAGGGATCTCACAATCTGTTAGAATGCAGTTGCAGCAATGCAAGATTTCCAATGTCTTCTCCATTAAAGGTCCCAAGGCAATTCTACGAGTGAGGTAGGAGGGAGGTAGCCATGACAACTGAAGGCTTAATAGTATCTGGTGCCTTCTTCTGACGAGCCTCCTGCCAAACCCAGAGTGGAAACTAATGACGCCATCTCCAGGGTGATGCATATCCTCCACTGTGACCTTACGGACTAGAACAGAAAAGGGGCAAATCTGGCATAAAGAGCATTATTTTGAAAGCAAGTCAGAAAGTTAAGATACACCATGAATCATAAACTGAATAGGTGATATCATGCCCCATTCAGGTCCAGACAGAAGCAGAGGTTTAGCCTAGACCTCCTAGACTAAATATATAACTCAGAAATTGTGTCTGCCTCTCTGAGGTGACTTCACAAGGATCCAGCCTCTCAGATTGGCAAGGGAGTCTGCCTTATCAGTCTCTTGAATGTAGATCACACTGAAGGTACCAACTGCAAAGGACCACTGCATGTGATCTGAATATATTCCTCCATGGACTGAATGAGATGGTGAAGAATGAGAACTATGGTGTGTTTACCTTAGAAGAAAAGCAACATGAAAACTGAAAGACTGAAAGTGAATAAGACGACCAGTGTGTCCACCAGTGGGACACAGAGACAGAGCTTCACACAGACTACGTGAATTCCCAGCCATTCCCCTCTTTCTTGCCAAACTCTGTCTTTGTTAGTCTGTAGTAACATCATAGTGGGAAGAGTCCCAGATATGGCCCTAGAAATTCAAGTGAGGCCTCTAGTCTCTTTCTGGGAGGCAGCCTGGCTGACCAGACTCCCAGGAAGCACACCAGGAGAAGGTGGACTGTGGTTCTAAAGGGAAAATCAACACAGGAAGCCAATCGCACCTTAAAATGATTGACTTCTACTAGTGGACCTTAGTCATTGAGGATGGAAAATAGAGTAAGCAAGAGAAGAAACTTTATTTTTTAATAACTAGATTAAGTTTTGCATGATTTAAGATGCTTATGACAAGAAATGCACTTAGGAACTCTACTATTACATCACACCAAGCAGCAATGGGATAAAGGTTAAAGTACTTAACTTCCAAAATAGTATAGAGCCAGGATCAATCAAGAGGGAACAAGTCCTGTCTAACATGTCTGCCCATTTTCTTAATAGTAGAGTGGCACACAATGCAAAATCAGATTCCCCTGGTTAGTTTAGAGTGTGGCACTGGCGCTGTGGCATATACTGTCCATGATAATTTCCTTGTGCCAGGAAACCAGATAACTCCATGGTTAATCAGCTGTGATTTTAATTATGATTTCAAGCTGATTCAAGTAAGAACTTAACAGATGTATTCAGGACTCATTTTCCTCCTCTTCATGAAAAACATGGCACAAATTTTAAATAATTCTTTGCTGTCACCTTCTTCATGAGGTACCCACATTTCACTGATTGTGTCTCATGAAATCCAGTCATTTCTTAGGGATTCTGAGATCACCTTTCTATAGATTAAAATCCCTGAACTCATTTTTCAGTAGCATTTTATACTTCTCACTGAAATGCATGTTTATGAAAGAAACCTTCAGAAGGTCACATTCAGAGTTTTCCTTCACGATGTATTGCAGGATATTCTGTTGTGGTCAGTCACATAAGAACAGCCACACTGGCAACACTTACTCCAGTAAAAATTAATCTGGATAGGGAATATTTCTGGGCCACAACACCAACAAGCACTGCCCAGCTTGCTTTCCATGAAGGCAAAGTCTTACTTTCAAACAGGTGGCCACATTGAAGCTGCCCATTGTGAATAACTGCTGCTCTGCACATCCCAAACTATTCCTGTGCACTTCCTTGGTAGCAAAGTTTTCTCACAGTTGGCCCAGGTCAAACCCATACCAGGGACGAGACTAATACACTAACTGTGGCAGCCCTCCTGCCTGTGTCCTGACCTGCCTAGTTCCCCAGCACAGCCATAGACACAGGGTCAGAAAGGTATTCTGTGCCTCCAGCAGCATTCAGGAGCTGAATATTCAGGAAAGGGTTTAGGATACAGAGTACAACATAGTGCTACCAAGTCATCTGATCTCCAGTTCTGGCAATTGGTAGACAAAGATCTCCATTAATCAGATTTCCACATAGATCATCAGTTTTAATAGCCACCAGTCTTCATTTTGTCTCATTTGGAATTTTTCTAGCTTTTATGAATCCACTGCATTTCCACACTTTACCACATCCTGTAGCGACAGGTTAGTGTTCTATCGTGCAAAAAAAATCTTCCATTTCTAATGTTGAACTCGCTACCATTATGAAAGTAGTGATTCATCATTTCCTCTTTCCATTCTTCACAGCATTCATGTATGTTTAGGTGTCTTATCATATCCTTTCTTTATCTTCTCTTGTCCAAATTAAAAGAACCTTGTGTGTTCAGTCTTTTCTTGTATAAAAGCTATTTGATTCCTCCAGTAATTCTTATTCCTATTCTTATTACCTTATACAGGGAATTACATGAAGTTCATGCAGTACAGAAGACATACAAGGGTCATGAATTTAAAGTGGCAGAAAGATATTCTTCATTTTTCAGTGGGGTTTTTTGGTGTTTTTTTTTGTTTTTCATTCTTTACATTGTTGGCTTGTTAACACTAATGAAGAACATTAAAATCTTCATTAATTAAAACTGAGTCTTCAGAAATGTTGAGGTGACTTATAAACACAGCCTTTACTAACATTCAGTGAGAACACTCACTTTATTTTCTAAGCCAGCCAGATGCTATTAGGTGTTACAAGAAGAGCCTCCTCCTAAAAAAGAAATGGGAAAATTCTTGAAGACTTCATTAACAGACAAACAAACCTACCTGACCTATTTTCACAGTCTTCAGATAGAAACACAGTGAGCTCTTTGCCCATATCTCTGTTCCCATCTCCCTGTTCCCGTCTCCATGCTTTCTATTACTTTGGGATGACTCTGAAACCGTGGGAGCATGGAGTGAATTTTGTCCAGTTGGCCCCAATGCCTTCTTTGGCTCAAAGAGTCTCAGAAAGTCAGAAAAGTCTTTAGCAAATGTAAAAAGGCTTCACCCTTACAAAGAATTTACTACATTTTTGTACCCTGTTAATTAATTCAAGGAGAAAGTGTTAGGCAGACTTGTGTAATTAGGTCCACTAATGTAAGGAATAGTATTTGTTTTGACTTGCGAGTAATATATGATACATTTTTTCATAATTATGAACTTCATCATAAGGATAGGCAAAGAGATTTTAATCTCGAGTTGATAAATTTTGCAGGGCTGGGTAACAGGTGGAGCCATTTATCTCTGTACTAACTTGATCATGTTTACGAACCAATTGACGGATCCTTCAGAGGAGTTCCAGGCCCGCCTTGTTACTTATTTATTAACCACATGGATCCATGGGAATACAAACTGGGTTTACAGCACAACTTTGTTATTCAAAGCTGTAGCTGTCTACAATTCCCTCTTCCACAAAATAGAGATTTATCCCTGCATGCCTATTAGTTACAATGAACATTGTCTCAATGGTCAGAAGTCTCAATTATCCAAACAAATCCCTTATGACATCAGGATAATTGAGCTCAGCTACTCTTGTGGATTGTTGAAATACCAACATTCCCATGTAATTTCTCATTAGGATTTAAGTGAGCTTAGATTATATCTTAGAAGTCTCTCTTTGATCATAGAACTATAATGCAAACATAGCGATGACATTATTCCCACACAATTAGTCACTCCTCTTAAAGTGTATTTTAAATATTAAGGATAATATGTCTTCTTGTAAACTCTCCCCAGTTTACCCAAGGAGCTTAACTACTTAATCAGTGCACCAGAAGAACAGGATGGTGACAATCAATTTTTTTATCAGAAAAATGAAATGTCATAATACAGTGTAACTTACAGCAAGTAGTCGCTACTGTCAGTGGAAGCAGGAGCTTCCAAAAAAATTGTACAATTATATTCCTGAAATTAAATGAGAAAATTGATTTAGAATAATGATGCATCAAGCTTAATGCAGATAGAAGATAAAACATTGGCTCAGTGAACACAAATAGATAGTATGACCCTGCTGGGAAAAGGCGACCAAGTTAAAAAACAATTGATGAAGAACTGTAGTGTCACTGGGAGCTGGTAGGACAGTGCAACAGGCACAGGGGCTGATGCTCAGGAGTCGAAGCTCCCCTCTTTTCAAACACAAACAGAATGGCTTATCTGCCCCTAAAGCAGCTCTCTGGGTGGGTGAACATCTTGATGTTTGGGGCCATGAACAGCATAAGCAGAGATAGTCAGGGCAGGACAATAGTGAGTTTTGTTCATGGAGGCCCAGGAAGGTATGGAAGAAGGTATAGAGAAAGGTATAGAGTAGGTGGTCAGGTATAGGACATGGATATTGCTGAAGGACATATGCATGGATTTAAGCTCATTTGATAGCAACACTAGGGATGGTTTGGTTATATGGGACAGGACCGTGTTCTGTGCTCAGGGAGGAGATATCAGCTTGGGAGTGAGATGGAACAGGGGTGAATGGTTGGAGAAAATGGGAGAAGGGGTAGGGAGGCTGAAGGCAGGACCAAGGGCAGGTCAATAACATCAAAAGACCTTACTTGGAGTATCAGGGAAGCAAACCTAGCAGAACCTCCCTGTTCGTGAGCCTTCCTATAAGCTTTCCACCCGACTGCTATCTCCCCAGAGTTTTGTAGCACTTTTATAGCTAGACTGGGACAAACTTGTAAAAAAACATTGCTATATCCCACAACATAAGAACAGCTCTGAAAGTGCTGGTGTATCGCTGGGTGTTTTCAGCTTGCTGCGGGTCACATGACATCCATTAGCTGGTCACCGAACTCCCTGCATACACATAGCAAACATTTAAAACTTCTTTGTGAACCTGAGGTCTTTAACCAGGCAGTCACAGAGAGAGCTGGATTCCCAAGGTGCTCAGGGAAGTGTCAGTGTGCATTTCAAGGTGCAGAAGCTCCCCCTGGTAGCGCCATCATAAACATCTCCCACCAGCACATTCATGTTACATGGCTGCTGTGACTGAGACCAGTTCACAGACAGATACAAAACATTCCTGAGGTCTGTCCATTTTGCAAACACCTGAATGGACTGGATGATTGCTAGTGGTCTAAAGGGATAGAGGCAGTCTTCTGAAGTTCCATTCCCCTGCTCGAGTAGGGTGTGCCCCAATCCCTGCTGTTTCCTGAGGCTACTGAGCAGGCTGAAGGAGTACTTGCTTTGCTTCTACCGCTGCCCAACTTGCTCAGCCATCTCCTCTAGCTCTTAGTGAAGCAATGGGGAGGCTTGAGCCTCTTCCCACAAGAAGGAATATAAAATACCGCTGGAGTCAGTGTGTCTTGGTGAGAGTAGGCAGCCATGATAACAGCACAGAGGCTGGTGAGAGGGCCCTGGATAGGGACTTGAGCTCTTGCCATCCAGGTTTTGAAGGGCCTAAGGGGGTGATTACAAAAGGGATTGCTCCTGTGTGAGCTATCCCTGCTTTAATGATTGCTCTGTGGAATTTTTGTTTACTCTCATCAGTGGAGAGACATGGACTACCTGGCAAACATTCTCCTAGAAGCAAGAGAATAGCCATTGTCGGGGTTTTTCCTCAAACAAATATTTTCATATGAAGAGCTATAACACTTTCCACCCTGAAGCTGGTTAAACTGTCCTTTAAGACATTTCTGTGAGGATGGCTGATTAGAAGAACCTCATCTTTTGGAGGTAAATAAATGACAGAGGCCAATGGAGGCTTCAAAGGAGAAGATGAGCAATCCACCTTACTTAGGTTGTAACCCCAAGACTGAATTTGGGGAAAAACAAGAAGGAAAAGTCTAGTCCGGGGAAGCCAGTGGCTGTGAAGACGAGCATGGATGGAGGTATCTTGTCTTCAGTGTTTGATTACAAGTTATCTTTTAGGGAAAACAATTATATGGACTTAATGTCTTTTTGGAGGTCTTCAGCAGCACCAGTTGCAGAATGCAGCTTCACCCACCTTCTAAGGAAGCCTTTCTTTCACTGATTTCATAAGGTGACCAGCTCAGACTAGACACCTTCTAGGTAGGTGAAGTTAGACGAGCTGAATCTCATCCCATGATGTTCTGCATTAGGCACAGTTCCGTGTGAGGTGGCTACAATCAGGTAAACATAGTTCTAACTTTGCATCTTTTTACAGAGCAAACACCAGATCAAGAGGCAGGAGAGGCAAATAAAGCAGTGAGGAATCCTGTTTGTTCTCTCAGCTGTTTCCATTCACGTAGCTCCTGGAGAGCCCCAGTGGAAAATGAAAGCTGCCTTTGCTCCTCTTCAGTGCCCTCCAGGGAGGGCAGGAAAACACCTACCCTTCTTCACAGCACATCGCCCCTCAGGCACAAGGCCTGGCTGTCACCCAGGGATGTCATTCACCTGCCTTCTTGGTTCTTCAGATGCATCTATATTTTTGAATCGTCCAATTCTGTCAAAGTTGTGGGGAGAAATAGGAGAGGCTTAAAATAGCTAAGGCGGAAAATTCCCCAACTGTCAGTTTTATAATTCTTAAATCCATTCCAGGAGAGCTAGCTTTAGCCCTATTTCCTGATCGCTTGGAAAAAACTGAGACGATCAATTAAAGTTTTCCCATGCACCCTCTTGGACAGATGGTTGAACCATTTTAATTAAGTGTATGTATTGGACTGACAGAGTTGATGTATTTGACATGACAGACATTTTCTGTGTTCATTTGGGTTTTTAATCTTTCACTCTCTTTAGTATGCCCAGAACTGTGCTATTTGCACTGTGCTCTCAGAAGAATTATTCAATACACAGTTGATCACTTGGATTATTAGATCTTTATTGTTATTGTTGCGTTTGGCCACAGTGAAAAGCTCCTCAGTAGCAATTAGCTACCACTCTCTCTCTAGTAATGAAAGAATCTAATTTTGGAAGTCTCTGTTCTAAGTTAAGGGGCCATATTTTTTGAAGACATTTAGATGTTGAGAGGGGCAAATTGAGGCATATCAAGATTTTTCAAAAGCATCTAGGTACCCAGTACCTCAAATTTCAATGGGACCAAAACACTGTTGAACTAGTTATCTGCAGCACTAGACTCCTAATCACTGAGCAATCCTGCCTTTTTCTTGTTCTGGGGGTTTTTTAAATGAGAGGCATGTTTCTTTTTTCCTATATCACTTTACATTCTGTGATCTTCCATGAGGTGGAAGATGTGACATACGGCCCTAGTGACCCTCAGTTTGAGAACAGGATCCCATGGAGTATAGGGCTTCCCCTTACATAGGACTTCAATAGTGGGATCTGGGTAAGAGCATGTTCCTAACACACATAAATAGTTTCACAGCTAGAACTCTCTTCCTCAAGTGTATCTGTCCATAAGTTTGTTATAATGTAATATAATAATTTATAATGCATATATGGAAGCAAAGAATCATCAGCATTTTTTTCTTTTCTTCTCATGCAATTGGTATTTGTACAAATTTTAAACATTGCTACAATATGTAAAAGTCCTCTGACTTTCTGGGGCTTCTTCACATGATTCTTTCAGTCCTGTTTTAATATTAATAGAGGTTAATAGGTAGATTTGGTATTAATAGAATCTACTCTCTCTAGGTTTCAGTGAATATCAATCAATAGCTGCAAAAGTACCATGTACTGAAATATTGTAGTGACTACAAATACTTTTCTTATTTCCAATGCCTTTACTGGCTGACATGAATGATTGTTTTCACCTAAGATAAACTCCTAGGCTCTTACATGTTTCATGGCAGAAAAAGCAGTGTCTCCTGCTGGTGGGAAAACCATACTGGAAAATTGCTTTTACAGAGACCTTGCTGATGTGTATTATAGAAAAGAAAAGTAGTGCCTTTATCCTCAAGATTTTCCAATGTTATATGGCCAGGATACCTCAGTTCCAGGAAGCTAGATTGCCTGAGTGGTCTTTGAGGAAAAGTAAGAAGAAACAGTAAAAAACATGAATGTGGTTCTATGTCTGACAGTTTGGAAGGTATTCTATTTATGACATTGCAGACAAGTAGAAAGAAAATACTAATGAAGAAATCATGTTGTTCTGTTCAGGGAATGCAAGAAAACCTGAGGTTTAAAAATATATTCTTTCCTGGATAGGCAGAGCAAGCAAGAGAGAGCCCTAGGTATCTTCAACTTTTCATAACATGTATGTATAGACCAACCAGTACATGTACAAACCCTGCACTCCTTCACAAACTTCAAATACCTGCAGGCATAGATAAATACTTGGATAAGCACATACTTCTATGCTTGCTTACATGGGAGATTTTGTTCATGCAATAAAGGCTGAGTGCTTTTTTTGCAAAACCTCATCATGCATCTGCATATGGGAGTGTTCTGGGAAATTCAAAATAGCCACATGTCAAAAGTCCCAATAACGTGCACTGAGTGCTTTTGGAGAGTGGGCTAATGAACTTATCAAATCCGTAACAATTGGTCCTGAGAGGTGAGATAGAGAGGCAGGGAGTGATGGCGACAGGGAAGGAGAGAAGGATGGCCTATTACACTGCTCTTCAAAAACCAGTGAAAAGCATGATCTTGGAAAGCCCTTATTGAAAAGCACAGAGCTGAGCAATCTGCAACCCTTTCCTAGCAACAAATCAGAAATGTTAATGCTCTGTGCAGTATTACAGTGGGTGTGATACACTGGGTGTGATGCGTTCAGTAAACAGATCCACTCCTGACCAGAATCAGCAATAATACATTTGATTTTTCAAGAGCATCTGCTCTAAGAATATCAAAAAGAGCCAGTAGCTCAGACTGACACTATTACACAAGCAGTCACATTTTGATATTTTAGCTTGTACATTCTTCAAGCGTCATAGAAATTTCTTGGCATTGTAAAAAAAAAAAAAAAACAAAAAAAAACAAACAAGAAAGAAAGAAGGAAAGAAAGGAGGAGAGAAAGGAGAGAAAGAAAGAAAGGAAGAAAGGAAGAAAGGAAGAAAGGAAGAAGGAAAGAAGGAAAGAAGGAAAGAAGGAAAGAAGGAAAGAAGGAAAGAAAGAAAGAAAGAAAGAAAGAAAGAA
>JAWWEE010000074.1:7484141-7495817 GCA_035221455.1 Xenops minutus | reverse complement strand
CCTGGAGTTCTGCATTTGGATCTTGGGCTTCCAAAGTAAGAAAAACATGGACCTGTTGGAGCAAGTTCAGAGGACACCATGAAGAGGGCTGGAACACCTTTTTTATGGAGACAGGATGACAGAGATGGTGTTGTTCAGTGGAGAAGAGAAGGCTCGGGAAAGATCTTAGAGCACCTTCCAGTGCTTAAAATGGGCTACAGCTGAGCAGAGGAGGGACTTTTTACGAGGGCATGGAGTGATAGGACAAAGAGCAATGGCTTCAAACTGGAAAAGGGTGCATTTAGATTAGATACTGGGAAGGAATCTTTACTCAGAGGGTAGTGAGGTGCTGGCACAGGTGAAGCTGTGGCTGCCCCATCCCTGGAAGTGTTCAAGACTGACTTGGATGGGGCTTTGAGCAACCTGGTCTAGTGGAAGATGTTCCTGTCCCTGGCAGAAGGGGTGGAACTATGTGATCTTTAAGGTCCCTTTCAACCCAAACCATTCTCTGATTTTATGATTTTCCCTTCTGAGGATTCACTACCCCTGTCTATCACTGTTCTTCCCACCATGAGTCCAGCCTGGACCCTCTGGCAGCCCCATGCTGTTTCCCTGGCAATAAGAATGTAGTGAGAGTGCAGCTTCCATGAACAAGTTTCACTTTCAGTCTCCTGGCTGCCTTGCAAAGAGGCAGAGTAACTCCCAAAGACATCTCCTGCCTCCCCATCCAGATGCTCAGCTAACGTGGGCTCGGCATGCTTTGATTTATGGAGGCTGAGTCTGGCTCAAAATGTTCTTCCAGAACAGCTATATTGGCTTCAGTATGAAAAATTCACAGCAGCAGCAGCCAAAATTAGGCTGAAAAAAATCTTCCATGTGGACAGTGACAGGAAAGAAATTTTATCAGTGTAGATCATGTCGCCCAAAGAGGTTGTGTATCTACAACAGTAGAAAATCTCCTTCTGCTACATGCTGCATCAGTATTGTGAGGAACTGCTGGCACTGCTGTGCGGACAGATACCTTCCTTAGAAATCAGGACAGACATAGGTACAAAAACTGGTGATTTTTAGTGTGCTAAACCAGATTGTCAGCGTTTATCACAGACTGAGAGCTGCTGTTCTAAACTAATTCCTTTGTTTAAAAATCAGACTTATCAGAAACTCTCAAAAATTAAGAAATGTCAGTGCTAGATCATTCATTTCCAGCCCTTATATAACAAACTCTTAGGTATATACAATAACTTTTAGGCAGCTTCTCCTGGAATAAATTATTTCTCTTAGAGAAACAACAGAAAATGAAAAAGTTGCTGGTGAAAAAGACTGTACAGCAGTAGGTCTGGAAAGGAACTGAAAAATTATCTATCTCATTTCTCTGCAGGGAAGCAATAACACAGTATTGCCACAGATAACTTGGAAATGAGATCTTTGATTTCTAGTAATGGAAATGGGTAAATAGAGATGTCACTGCTGTCACGGTCATTCCATTTGAGATGATGCGGTTTATATGCTGTGACTGAGGAGGAACTTCACAGGCTGCTTGTAAAAGTTTGACACTTGGGAAAAAATGCCTGAAAGTTTGTGACAACTCCTCAGACCAAGTGTATGTCAACTATTCACACTTCATATCTCAGAGGTAATGAGATAAAAATGTTACAGGAGTTCAAAATACCTTGTCAAAACACCCTGATCTCTCCTTTTGCACTTAAATCTCAGTATTGTCTCTATTATCCATGGCCAAGCACAGACCTCATTTGCAATTGTGAATCTCAGTTGTCAGGTTAATAGAAACAAAATCCAGGGCAGAATTTCACACAGCTGAAGGTTTATAATGCTAAAAGTTCTCACCTTCATTTTCCCAGTTGCTCCAAAGGATAAGGTGTTTCTAGAACAATTTAGTGCAAATGTCATTACACACTGTATGTTAAATTTTCTGCCAGCTTTTTCTTAGTCTAGCAACGGCACAAACATGCCATTACTAATCAAAAGCCCGAAGGTACCAGCGTGAATTCAAGACCCCAGGTGGGCTCAGTGAGATTTTTCAGTGCCAAGAAGGGACAATCTGGGTGCAGAATATTTGACAAGAGCTGTCTGCGTCTCCCTGGGTTGCCTAGGAGCAAAGAGCAAATGACACTCATTTTGGGACATAGAAGGTAAAGCTCTTTAGAGCATTCCCAAACTCTGAAAACCTCTTTGCTGCAATGAATGAGGTTGTGCTGCTGGATGAGGAGCTGTTGACCCTTGTGTGTCCTCTGTTACCAGTGCTATCTTGGAATGCAGGGAGACTCCAAAATAAGAGTGTAGTGTTTCTCGGTGGCTAAGAGAACAAAACTTTCAGCTTCAGGAATGTGAAGTGCAGTTGCAGAAAGCCATCAAGTAGCAATAGTAACAAAAACACCAATGGCATCTGTTATGGATTGCAGCAAAGAAGACCCAGCTAAAACACACAGGATCATTCTTTCAGTCAAGACAACCAAGACACTATTGCACATGTCGCTGAAAGCTAAATGGAATAGCTGTGCTGGTGTTATACAGGGAGTTACAGCAGGGCATCTTGTCCTAGTCTACATAATGCCTGTGTGGCAATTCATATCTAAAGCATGGCCTCTGCACCCCTAAACTCACCTGCCAGACCCCTCAAAGGAGCAAAAACTAAAGTGGAGTCATCAGCTGTTAATTTGCATATGAGTTAGTAGTCAGTGCATGCCAATACCTTTGAGATTCAGGCCCCTGAGTTCATCTCCTTCTCATGCCTTTCTGTATGTATTCTGCACTTTCCTGCTTCAAAAATACTTCAGTCTTGTGCTGTTTGATGCCAAGACTATCAGCCTTGATGCCACTGCTGTGAATTGTTAGGCAGATGAAGAGCCACAAACCCTGGGAGAAAAGCCATCACTGCCTCTGTGTTCCCATAGTCCTAGTTCTGCAAGCCACATAAATACAGACATCACCCCTATGGGCTTTCTCTCTGTGGTTCTGGGATGGTTCTTGCACTGGAAGTTGTGAAAGTGCTTATGCTCATTACTGAATCAGGTGCCAATTCACACAGGTTACCCATCAGCCTCGTAATGTGGATCAAGAGGGGAAAAAAATGGAGTGTCCACATTGACTTTGATGGCCTTGACTTCACGCAGTGTTCTGCTGCTTTAACCCTCCCATAAGTTTATCATGGCAGAATGGTGTTGCCTTGGAGTGCATAGCTATGGGTGCACCCTTCGAACCACCCACTGCAATATGAGGCTGTGGCATGTGAGAAACTCCCCAGCCCTCTCCTCCCTCTTGTTCCCAGCCCTGAGCTTACTGAGCTGCTCAGTCCAGCAGAAACTGGGCTTGAGTTTTGCTTTATTTCTTCATTCAAGACACTGTTTCACTCACTGCTCCCTTTCTAGAGAAAGCAGAGAAAAGTGCATTAAGAGGTGGATTAAAGAGAGGAGGAAAGATAAATAAAGGAAAACTACATATCTTCATAAGATTTTTTTCAGTATATTTCTTAAAAAATGTGCTGAATAAGTAATTTAGCTCCAGTCTCAGAACTGTGAGGTTTAATGAAGCTGACATTTCTTCCCCTGCAATGTTATGTCAGACTAAAAACCTTTTCAACTTATAATAGATATGTATGGTAATAGATATCTGAATGAAAGATCAAACAGACATTAAGTACTGCAGAAATAGCCTGCTAAAAAGATGAAGTCACCCTCTAATGACACTATTATGACATACAGATTAAAAGAAGAACCAGTAAAAAAGAAGGATGATAATGCTATTGTGTTACTCCACTAAAGTATTTTACCAGTAAAATGAAGTTACTTGCTTTCTACATCTATCTACTCAACTGACTGATGTTTTAAGGGGAAAAAAATATGCAGGAGAAAAGAATTGTTCTTGAAGGAGAAAAAAGCCCACCAAGCAAACCCTACCTGTATTTGGGGTTGGTACGTAGTATCAGATGAATACTGAGTTTCAAGCGTTTGATCCTGTGCCTCCAAAAACTACAAACATCATAAACCAAAATTAAAAACTTTGCCAGCAGTGTAGTACACATAGTAGGTTCAAACTGAACCCCCTTGAGGAAAGGATAATTGCTACCTTGTTGTAAAGCAGATGCATTTTTGGAAGCAGATGCGTGCAAGGTGACCATACTTTGGGAAACCACATTTGAAGCAAATATTTATTTGCATAACAAATAGAATACTTTCTACCAGCCCATTATGCATCTAAGATTAGCTCAGACCTTTTTAGTGACACTACACAGATAATCAACTGAAAGCAGATTTCAGCTGGTGCAGTTTCACTAGTTCCTCAAGTGTCCAGCCATGTGTGGGTCGAATGGGTGGGGACCTGTGTCGCAGTGTGCCTGCCAGCAGTAAAGCCTTTGAGACAGGGGGTCAGAGGGGCAATTCCACAGCATGGGATCAGCAGGATAACTCCTCACCACAAGAGGAATATCTTGGAAGCTTGCCTGAGAAGGCTCAGGCTTCTACTCTGTGTGCATGTAGATAAGACCATCCCCTAAGGAGACAAGCGCTCATGGACACAGCCCACCTCTACTGCAACCTATTTATATCTGCCACACAGACAGAGGACAACGTGATTCAGATGTTAATCAGTTCCTGGCAGCATTACATAGCCTCCTGGAGTACAAAGCAATATAGTTCTGCAGATGAGGCAGAAGCACATGGGGCTTCATTGAACCCTCCTACTGCAAGTGCCTAACTTAGGCACAGTGACTGCTCCTATCCACTGTCTGCACAGGGAGCCAAGATCTAGCAGACCTGGATTGTAGGCGTCTGGTGTGCTCACTGCTTTATTGAACTAAATTGCCATAACAGTCACGACAACTTAGTGGGGTACCTATTGTAGGTGGTCTGAACACAACCCACATTGCTGTAGTGCGGTGCCCTGCCTTCATCTACTCCTCCCCAAGCCATGAAACCAAAACACCATCAATTTGCTACAGGCTGCTGAGAAATGAGAAGATGTTTCCCCTCTGCTTGCCTCAACATGGATTTTAAATGCAAATCCTTTCTCAGAAGAACCTGCAGAAGTGGCACTGCAGGGTTGCACGTGGGCTCTGTCCCAAAGACTGATGGCTGCATGTATTCACTTTGTGTGTAAATTATTAACTGTCCATGCTGTTAGGCCAATATGAGGACTATATAGATGAATGGTGGATTGTCTTAATGTCTCTTGCCATTGCAAGGGGCATTTTGCAGGCCAAACTGCCTCCTAAACTACAGGCCTTGAGGAATTCAGGGATCCTATAGAACTCAGCTTCCCTGAAGAAGCTGATGCCTTGGGAGGAGCAGAAACTAGCAATACATCCAGTCCTAGGTGCCTAGGACTCAAAAGGCAAATTCTACGCTCTGCCCTTTTGCAGCCACATTTGTGTGTGTACCCTGGAGTGTGAGGAGGTGACATTTTATTGCAATGAATTTCCAGAGCAAAGCAACACTGCACATGTACAGGTAGACAGCAGCAAGATACATACTGTTATGTTCACAAAGCATTTCCCCCTGTACTGTAGGAGCAGCCCATTAATGAAACAGTCAATACATGGCTGCTTTTTTCCCTGCCCTTATCTGCTACCAAAGGCTGAACTGGCTGAGTGAGCTGAATCTCTGTAGCTTCTCTGGTTCCCTTTGAAGAGGTTTGTCTCTGTGGTACAGCAGCGCTGCTGCATCCACAGAACAGTAAGTATTGCTTCTCTTGATGTAGTCCCTTTATGCCTACTTGCTGCTCCTGGGCTTTGCTTATGTCTCTTTATACTTTCCTAAGTAAAATGCAATCATAAAAAAGGACCATACAGTTGACATGACTGAAATACTGCCTTTTAAACCCAAAGTGAAAATCTGGTTGCCTATATACAATTTTATAAAAAGTGAAGAGGTATTCTTGAATATAAAGCAGACTGATCTCAAAACCAAGCAGCAAGGCCTTGCTTTACCCATGGAAATGCATCATAGTCTCCTTTGAGCTCCATTTTCTGCCCCCACGGGATATCATGGTTTTCAGTCGCAAGTGTCTGAAATTGAGGGCTGTTCTGCAGCCTTTCAGATGGATGTTTTCACAGTATGAAACAGAGGTTGTGGATATCCTGCATGGCAATAATGAAGAGCTGTACAGGGATGAACTTTTATTTGGCACAGCTGTGTCCCAGGACAGCCTTTAGGGTCATCTTTCTCCAGAAAGATGCCCAAGCAATGTACCTAGGGGAGGGCTGTTTGGCACATACTGTTCCTTTCATGGAACACGTCAACAGTTTAATATGTGGATGATCAGCAGTCCAGTGCCTGGGTTCACTCCTTGGAGACGCCTGACCTATCTTACATATCCAACATGAAGTGTGCTTAATTCCTCTTCTTTGGTGCCCACTTTTCTCCGTTAACTAAGATGAGTTTGAAAATTTACTTGCTTAGATTTAGAGTCTTTACATTTTAGACAGCAAAGGAGAGCACATGAAGAATGCCCTTTACTACTTCAGAGTAGCTGATGTCAAGTAGGAAACTACAATACATGTGGAATCTGGCATTGCAAATGCTCTGTGTCACAGTGGGTGTTGCAAGGCAAAGTTGATTCTTACCCTGAAGAGCTTAGAATCTAAGTAAACAGTGTATATGAATATTCCTTGATGTGTTTTATGACCATAAATTAGTATATAGTTGTCTGAATGAACTCTTTTTCAATAAATAATTAAATCAATATACAAAAATCAAAATATTTGATTTACCTATAAAACAGGAATAAAAATGCAAGCAACACATTGATCAGGAAATGCTGATTGTCACAATTGTCACAAGCCTTTCAGTGGGCCAAATTTGTCAATGTAGCAATAAAATTTACTTTAGCATCAGCAAAAAAAAAAGGAGGAATCTGATGCAACCACTTTCTGATGCAGCAATCTGTGGGGCCCAACTCCCTCTGGAGCCTTGGCCATTGCATCCTCATTTATATGAGTGTGTATTGATTGTACAATAGCACAAAATGGAAAAGTGGTGATTCATACCGGACCTTCATCCATTTGACAAACTGGAGGGCACTAGCAGACTGTGGTCCATAGATCTTTGGCAGAATTTAAATACTTCTGCAGCTTCCAGGGAAGATTGCTAAGAAAAATGAGAGTCCTGTCGGCTTACCTTGCACTTTGAAAGCAAATTGAGAGGAGTCTATACTTTTATTAGGACACATAATTAGCTGACAAGACAAAAAAAGTCCAAATGCCACTGCAGTAGAAGGTGAGAACATCTAAATCTACATTGCTGGAGGCCTGATGCCCTTACTCATGACAGAAGTGTAAAAAAGGAGCCTCTTCCCAGTGTGCAGACAGGTTATGCCAATTCATTGATGCTCAATTGACCCAAACCCTAACCCTGGATTTACCAGGTGTTTTTCCAGCCACTGGAGGGCTCCAATTTTTTGTGTTTTAAACTCAAAAGTAATATCGGGGGGGATGATGAAACAATTCATCTGTTCTTGACAATAAGGGCTTTAAACCGAAAGAGAATAGGTTTAGATTAGATATTAGGAAGAAATTCTTTACTGTGAGTGGTGAGGCACTGGAACAGGTTGACCAAAAAAATTGTGGATGCCCCATACCTGGGAGTTTTCTGTTTGGATGGGGATTTGAGCAACCTGGTCTAGTGGAAGGTGTCCCTGCCCATGACAGGGAGGGTGGAACAAGATGATCTTTAAGGTCTCTTTCAACCCAAACCATTCTGTGATTCTATGATTCTATTATCTTAAAGCATGCTCGCATCTGGACTGACCTGCACAGAGGACTCCATGATAGGCAGTCCTAATCACTCTTTAATCCATTTCTTCACCATTTGATTGTTCTGAAATGCCCCAATCACTGAGCATGTGATGAGCAATTAAAGACCAAGAGACCTTCAACCACAATAAAAAACATGTTGTTTAAATTGTCTAGATAAATGCAGGGCATTTTGTGTAACAGTGACAATAGATATACAGGCTACATGCAAAGGTGTAAAGACAGAATAAGAGAAAGGTGATCAAACATATTGATAATACAACTCCAACATAGTTTGACCTTGTCACTAGATCGTGCAGAGGTGGTTAAGGCTGAGTGGGATTTACAGATATTATTTTGGCCACCAGAGGGTCCCCATATTTTTACATTTGTGCAATTGAAGCAGTGAGAGAGTAAGGAACACAGAAAAGCCACTCTAAAGAAATCTGTGAAAGCAATAAAGATCAAATAAAATGCAATCCCAAAGTAATGCAAATAATCTACATGCAGGTCTGACTTCATTACTGCAAAATTCAGTGTCTGCATTTTGCAGAACAAAAACAGACATTTCTTTGCTGATTGCAGCACCCTCATTCTTTTTTGCACCATTGCACATGAGATCAGGATTCAAGCAGCTGACGATAAATTCCGTGTATGTAGGACACCTATTAAAGGTTTCATGTGATGTTAGAGTGAGTAGGTTAGCACAAAAGAAACCCCACAAAGTAAATAAGATTTCAAACGTTGTGGTATTGTCAGGGCAAAACCCCAGATTCCAAGTCAAGTTCAATCCTGCAAAGCTAGTAATGGCAGTGCTATTTTCCTAACTTGGCTTCAGTCACTACCGTGACTCTCAATTCTCAAATAATAGGTGATTCATCTTAATGTTATTTAGGGAAGGAGTCACAATGGCTTTGATAAGTCAAATGATGGTCAGATATTTTTCTTACAGCTCATTAATTTTCCCAGGAAACAATGGGCCAAATCCTGCTGTCAGTTATGCTACCAAAGTCAGTGTAGTAGAGATGCTTTTTAGTTCAGGCTAGATCTAGACCTCCTTCTGACATGTACATGATGGGCTCTTGAGTTTGTGTTTTCTGATATGCTTCATCAGGTCTCTTGGGGCTCTCCCGAAAATGTCAACCAGAAATATGTTCATTGCAATAATGTGATAAAATCTCTCTGGAGAGTGTGATCAGGGACAGCCCTTAGTCTGAGCAGACTCCTTGGAAACTTTACGCAGGGTTTCATGGTTCCACCAGACAACTCAGAGCCTTGGTGGGGGGAAAAAGGCTCCATGTTGACTGAAACAGCAGTGTTGGAGAGCACAGTGTTGCAGTGCCTTTCCCCTGGGACACAAACATAAGGGTGCTCTCTCTTCCTTTTATTGGCAAGCATGGTGGTCAGAGAAGCAGTCCATGAAGATGTGCTTGTGTCTTGCCTTTGGTTGGCCTCCCCCAGGAGGGGGTCGAAAGGGCTGTGTAGGCCAAAGAACAGCTCTCACAAGGGACTGACCATTCTGCTCCTTCCTGTGGTAACTCAGGTATCTTTGCTGTTGTGCAGGTTTCTCCTTTGTCAGCATACCAGGAACTCCATCAGCTTGTGCAATACGGTCCAAAGGTTCAGTAAAATCAGAATCTTTTTCCTTATTTGAGGTCAGAGCTTAGTGCCTTCAATCATGGCAAAGAGAAAGTTGCTGCACAGTCCACTGACTTCAAGGAAGCTTCTCACGAAGAAATTTATTTATTCAGCTTGAATAATGGGCAAAAGGATCTGGCTTTTGGTAACACAGGCATGGCAGCTTCACAGATGCTACAGCTTTCAGTATTATATCAAAGTTTCAATTTTTATTTCTAATAAGATGCTGACCTTCTAGGCTTCATATGATGCATTATAATTAGAAGACTTATTGAAAAGCCTAATATAATATTATACCCGCTGGGGAGTCAAAAGTGCAAATAGTAAAAATATCAAATCTCAATATTTAATTAATTGAAACAAATTAAATTTCAACCTATTTCTCATTTTTATCATCTATTTAAAGTTGCAAATGAACTTTAGAATTTATGCAGATTTTCATACAGATATTCTGAGTTGGAATTTTAAACTACTAAGATCTGTGTTTGTAGGCACACTTTGCAGCTTTTTTAAGACCTTCTCAACCAAAAACTTCCAGGCCTCTGTATGGGAGGAATTAATTGAATATGACTACTCTAGTCAGGTACCTAAATGGGTTTCAGACACTTGAGAAAGCCTGTCCTTTCTTCTTGGTGAAGAAAGTTGCTGGAAGACTATTTTTTAAAGCTCCCCAAGCAGGCTGTTCTCAAAAGAACACTTTTGTCCCAAAATAGAGGTAGAAAAGAGAAGAAAGTATAAACACAGATTGTTTCAGGGAGGCAGTTAAGAGCAAAAGGCAAGTAGAAGCAACTTTCACAAAAGTTGGAATGACTTCCATTTTGGTGTCATTTCTGACCTTTATCCAGCATACAGAAGGCCTTCCATGCAGACAAATGAAATTGTGCAAAAATAACTGAAGAGCTATTGCAGGTTCATTATCAAATCACAACAGTCTATTTGTCCTTATTCCTTGTGATGATATCCTTACTGGGACTGCATTCGTTGGCTTACTGCTCAGTAGTGATTTGTTGTCAAAAATATATAAGTAAATGAAAACAGGCACTCGGTAAATGAATCATCAGTGATGGACCTGGAGTTCCTCTGAGAAATTTACTATTGCTAGACAATCCACGTGGCTGCAGTTCATCTGTGGAGCTGCTGTTCTGCAGTTCTATTTCTCCATGGTAAGAAAATTTACTGTACTCAATCATATGCTACAGGTCCTTTGATTAAATGTGGATTTACTGTACATGATCGCCCAGAGCAGCTTAAGTACCATACAGTGTGTTACATAAATGCATGTTGAGGATTATTACACATAGCAAAATAGACATGTACTTGATAGAGGTTGTTATGGTTTACAATTCCCTTTTCCCTTTCCCTCTCTGTGGTAATAACTATACATGTATTGGCCTTAAACACCTATATGTCTTAAGCACAGGTTAAATTATAAAAGAGATTGCAACATCTTCTTTGTCCATCATCATCTAATAAATCAACAGGTCCATTTCTGTGGATTGATGTAATGGCATTTATGAGCATTGGCAAAGTCATATCCACTTAACTGATGCAATTAAGTAGTGCCGTGCTCTTATTATAATAATAATGGATTGACTGATGAGTAATTTATTTCTTTCCAATGTAACTGACAAAAATAGGCTATATTCATAGACAACGCAATGTATTTGGATCATAAAACTGCTGTCTTATCAAATCCACCATTAACTGAGATTTATCCTCACCAGAGAGTGGTGAAGAACACTTTAAACCAAGGACCACGCTTAATGAGGAATCCTGGCCCTGATGTGTAAAGTCCCACAGAGAAGGTGAATTTTTTACTAGCTATTTCTCATAAGAGAAGTGCTGCTAAACACTGTCATAAAAAAACAACTCTCAGAGCTGCCAGCTGAACTTTCTCTTCTAAAGAAGGAGATGGCTGTGTTTGGTTTAATTTTAATTGAGTTTCCAGGAAAGTATTTCCTTATTGCCACTTGTTACTGCATACATTCTCCCCGACACTCCTTTCCTATCAATATTGCCTGGAGACCTGTACAAATCAGTGCTTTTATCACCCGCAATGTAGTGTTTTGGAGTATCTTGTTATTTCTCGTGTTTATGACTGTTATTTCATAGAATCATAACAGAGTTTGGGTTGAAAGGTGCTATAAGGTCTCCCCAAAGCCTTCTCTTCTCCATTCTGAGCAAGGCCAACTCTCCCATTCTGTATCCATAAAAAAAGGTGTTCCAGCCCTCTTCATGGCCTCCTCTGAACTTGCTCCAACAGGTCCATGTTTTTCTTACTTTGAGAGCCCAAGATCCAAATGCAGAACTCCAGA
>JAWWEE010000074.1:7295185-7483906 GCA_035221455.1 Xenops minutus | reverse complement strand
CTTGGTCTTGTTGAATTTCATGAGGTTCACACAGTCCCAGCCTGTCCAGATCTCTCTGGATGGCATCCCTTCTCTCCGGCTTGTGGAGCACACCCCACAGCTTGGTGTCATCAGCAAACCTGCTGAGGGTCTGTTCAATCCCACTGCCTGTGTCACAAGGATGTTAAGCAATGCCAATCCCAATCCCTGAGGCCCACCACTCTTCCATGGGTTCCACTTGGACATTGAACGGTTGGCTGCAACTCTTTGAGTGGAACGATCCAGCCATTTCTTTAACCATCGAGTGGTACACCCACCATATCCACATCTCTCAAGTTTAGAGACAAGGATGTTGTGTGGAACAGTGTCAAGTGCTTTGCACAACTCCAGTTAAATGGCATCAGTCACTCTTCCCTTATCTACCACTGCTGGAAGCGCATCATAGAAGGCCACCAAGTTTGTCAGGCACAACTACACATGTGAAGGTTTTGGACCACATTATCTGTTGGGTGGGAATTGACATGGTTTTGCTGATTGCATCAGAGCTGTTCCAGCTTACAGGCTGCAGGGGGCCTGTAGGTCAGCAAGGACAAACACCTCATCTCCAGACACCCCAGAATCAATGCACTGCAGCTTGTCTTTGCTCAATGCCTTTACCTCTATCATTTGTTATGGGTATAAAAGCTCAGAGTTCTCAAGGGCACATTACATCCATTTCCATCATAACTCCCATTAAATTATGGCAGCAACAACTTTTTCTGCCACTGAGTACAAGCCAAATGTTCTAAATTCCTATTTCACAGGTTTTTATGGTTCAAGAACAAAAGAATTGACCAGATTATCTCATTTGACCTCCTGTCACTCAAAGAATTGAAAACAGAGCCTGAGACTCCTGCATTAACCGGGAACTGATTAATCGAGATAAGCTCAAATGATTCCTCCCCACTTTCTGGGAAACAATGGATGAAGAATGATCCTGACTTTTGCAGCCTGTCCCCATGAAAATACCTACCCAATCCCAAAATCTGGAAATCAATGTGATCTGAGCTCATGAATAATCTTGCTGGCCAAGACTCTGGCAAGGATGATTCAACACATCACCTGGGACCACTATGCTGTCCCATCTGGGGATCTTTCTTTATCTGTGGGGTATATTTATGTTCCATATGTGTTTATGTGGGATTTTGTACATGTGCACACAATTCTTTATGAAAGAGAAGTTCCCTCCTTGGTCCCTGAAGACCGAGGTCCAATGTTTGTTATTTGAAAGAGATTCATTTGTCAGAAATAGCACTGGGAACAATCAAGATCTTCTTGTCCTCTGCAAAGATTATGAATAGAAAACTGGGTATTTCACAAGCTCAGGGCCAGCAGAGATCACCACAACCACCCTGTACTTCTGACCACAGTGTCTGTGACACCCTGAAGAGGAGGGGAACAGCTCTGCTGATGAAGGAAAAGGCCTTTACTGCTAAAAAAGAGGTAAGACCTCTATTTCTTCTCTTCAAATCATTGCAAATACCATGCATTTCCCCAGCACTGACAAACTGATGTACAAGGTTACACTGGGAAGCTAAAAAGATCTTTCAAATGCACCACATGAACACTAACATAAAAGTAGAAGATATGGTTAATAGTATTGGCTGGCCTAAGAGGGAGAGAGCGATCTAAAGAGGTTTGTTTACTGCTGTAAGTGTTAACAAAGTTTGAAATCAAGGTGGTTCATGATTGAAGACAACCAATAGGTTAATTTCTGCTCACTGGATCCAAATATCTAATGCAAGGTTAACTCATTAATCCCACCCCAAAAGCATTATGTATTTAAATTTCAAGGCACAACTGCATGTTACATGATGACCAATAAGATCATCAATACTGTCTTTTATTTCTGTTCTGAAACCTTTAAAAGAAGAGAAACATATGATGTCTGAGAAGGTGTGATCCATGCCTACACTCATGCACTCATATATTATTCATCTTGATCTACAAGTGATGTCTTACAAAGGGGCCCATGGAGGAAAAATAAGAGCCATTTGTGCTGTCTTTCATCAGAAATGTTTTTATAGAGTCCTCTCTGACTGACCACAGAGCAGTCATCTCATTCCTGATACTACACCTCCTCACAGAAAGAAACACTAATTGTTCTTACTGCTGCAGAATGTCTGGTTCTTGTTGTGTCTTAAACTCGTGGCTTCAAACTCTCTTTCTTCTTGACAGAGAACGTAGCCACTACCCATGTCAGACTACTGATGTTAGATCTTGGGGCACAAGCCTCTAAGTCCCTACTCTGAACTTATCCACATGAACCGAATGCGGGATCTTTGTTATTGAATAGCTGTTAAAACTGGTTACATGACTGATAAAGCCTTTTGGCACAGGAGAAAAACAAAGGTGAAATAATGTCACAGTATCAAAGGTTAAGTGCTGAATCATGAGAAATTCCCATGTAATGAATACCCAAGCCTGCCTCTTCTAGGGGTAGTGCCAAGATACTGGCCTCTGAAAATTCAGCAGAATGGATTCCTCTACTGGTGACCAACATGAATCAGGAAAACTGTAAGAAAATCAAGAATAATGACACTGATGGACTGGCATGTCATCCAATGAAGAGAAGGTTTTGGCTGCTGGCTAATTTGTAGTTCAGTGTATTTCACTGTGCTCCCTGAAAGCTGAAGAGCTGTTGTGACACCAAGTCACCATACAGTTAAGGTGTAGAATGTGATGTTCTGGTGAGTTAAGAAAAACTTTTTGATTACTCGTGCTTTGCACCTGTAATTTAAACCAGGGTATGAAGTAGTTTTGGATGTGCTTTGGAGATAAGGACTCACTACACCAATAATTTTCTTTTTTTTTTTTTTTTTTTTTCTAGTGGCACTTATTGCAATTCAAATAAAATAATAAAAGTTAATTTTAAAGACAAATCTAGGGTATTGAAACTTGAGAGACATAAAGATTGGCAAAGGGTTTCAGATTTTTCTGAACGAATAATCAGTCAAATCGCAGTAATGAAGCGGTTTCTTACTATGTGGTCAAAAGGAAGACAAATATGGATGACCAAGCCTGAAGAAGAAAGGGAGAGCTCTATTTGTGTGAAAAAAATCAAGATGAGATGCAGAAATGTAGCAGAACTATTTTCATGATCAATGTCAAAGGAGAATCATGTTTGGAGCCTGGGAAAATGGGTAGCATGAAAGACTAAATCTTTTCACAGCTGGATAGACTACTGTGTCCCAGCAAATTTCATAACCTGAGTTATAAGGGGAAATGTTGCAGGGGAAAAAGTAGAACATTCCTGGTTTTTTGTCTACTTCTAAAATTCTGTCCCTAGCCTTTCAGCTTAGTCAACATCTCTAAGAAGGCCTCAGAGATCAAAAATCAAGCCAGCTGTTGCCAAGAACTCTGTGCAGGAACAGGTCAGGCTTGAAGGATCAGTAGATACTGAGTCTGCCAGAAGATGTGTGTCTGCTGTGAGACACTGTGCATCTGCCTACAGCTCCTTGAAATGAAGACAAGCCAGACAAGCATAATAATGGTAGCACACAGAAGAAGACAAGCAATTTAGAGGATTTTTTTTCTTCATAATTGAGCACGAGGAAACTCTGTTGAGGTACTACATCCATGCTTTGTCTATTATGTGCTTAGCTGGAGTGTGTTGAAATCTGCCTGAATTGTGGCTATGCTGAGTTTTCCCTGTACTTGCAGAGCCCTGCACAGAAAATCAAAGCCCACCCATGCATTTTAGACTAGCCCAGAATTCCCCTAGACTAGAGGTAAAGTATGGCTTTTGATTCACTTAAAACAAGACGCTAGAGACTCATGGGAAGGTGAAACACCAAGGTCCCCAACACCACCTGCATCACTGCAGCCAGTTGAATCTGCCATGTCTTCTGGAATCTGTCCAGAAGTGCATACAGGAGGATCCAGTCCCAAAGGCAACTTTTAGGAAGCCTGACACTGCCAGTCCTCACTCCCAGTATGCAAGAGAAACACAGGAAGCAATTTCCAATTACTTATAAGGAGAAGTAACTGCTACACAAGCCAAGAAAGATAGTGCTTGGGCCCATGTTGTCTCTGCCTTCCATTGCTCTCCGAAGGGCTCTCTTTCCTGACCCGTACCTCACTTCCACTTGAATATTCCCCTGCAGCATCCCAAAGTCTGTGAGGAACAGACAAGATACTGCTGCCTGACATGCTTTTTAGGAGGATCCTTTCACCCTTACTGTCTTTTCATCATGATTACACAGTGTATCTGGCAAAAATCCCTTTTCACCTCCACTTTCTTTTCAGGCAAGTTTCTCCCTATATCCAGACACTAAGTAGCCAGGACCTGGGAACACTTTCTGTAGAAAGTCAAAATCTATTGGGAGATGCAGAAGAGCACATAGCTTTGGTTATAAAACACACTTGTTTCACAAGTGAGAACTAAACAGGCTTGGCCAAGCCAGCAAACCAGAAATTCTAACCAAGCATGCATTATGAACATAGTAAAAAGGAAAAACAATAGCCCAAAGGCAGAGTGTCAAGCAAGAATATCTTGAAAACGGGATGAGAAATCAGAGATCCTATATCTTACCCCCTCTCCTCATCCCTACTGGTGCTGTCATCCATAAATGATGGTGCAAAATATATAGTGTTGGCATATCTGTAATCCACAGCTTCTGCTGCAAGAGATCCTGGCTCATACTGGCCAGTGGAGCTGCCACTGCATAAAAAACAGCTCACTGACACAGTGTGAGAACTGTGTGCCCTTGGGAGAGTTTCATGTTTTTTTCAAAGCCTCTGTCCTTCAAGAAGCTGAAGTTAAGGGCATCCATGATGTCACACTGCATGAGGCACAAGCTCAGTGGAATGGACATGCCCATCTACCCAGCTAAAGCAGACCATGCTGATATGGGCTAGAGTAATTTTCAGGTCTTTCCAAATTTCTCTGAAGGTCTTGCTCAGCACTCTGCTTTTGTTTGAGCAGTTTGGGAGCACACAAGTCTGAGGTGTCTCAGCCAAAAAGACATGAGTCTGCCCCTGCCTCTTGCATCCCAAGGTCAAACTTTGCAGGCGGTTGGCCAAGTTAGACGCAAGATGTAAACTGGCTCACCTGCAGCGTGGATTGTCAAAGGACCAGAAACAAGATGAGAGCACTGCAACATGACAATATGGTTGTTCCCATATCCCACTTAGATCCCTAATGTTTTCTACAGGGTCCTTCAGTGGCACTCTTCAGGGAAAGTGAAAACTTGTAGGTAAAGAAATTCTCATGTGAACTAGTAACTAGAAAAAAGATGGGGTAACAAGAGTGGGAATGTTTTACCATGGTGGGGGTTATCAGTGGAGTTTCACAGGTCCTGGGACCTCTGCTCTTCAAAATATTCATAAACAAATTGGAAAAGGATCTGAGCAGTAAAATGACAAAACAAACCCAACCAAAACAAACCACCAAAGTTAAAAGCAAAAATAATTATGACATGCGTCTAAAGGATTTCATGTTAATTAGTGACCAGCTGATAAAACCAGTCAAATGAAATTCAGTTGATAAATGTGGGATAGTAGATACAAAGAGAAGGCATTTTAAATATAAGAAAAGGATGGCATGCTCTAAATTGATTCTTACTATTCAAGAAAGGGGGTATCAAGGAAGGGTATCATAAGATTATCAAGATGCACATTTAAAACAAAATAAATTATTATTAAAAATATTTTTTTTTCCACATGAGGCATAATTAAACTGCGGAACTCCACTGCCACAGGATGTTGTAGAGGCCAAACATATAAATGGGCTCAAAAAGCAATTAGACAAATTCCTGGCTGAAAAATTCATCGAGCGTTACAAAACGCAAAGATGCAGATACAATCTTTGGCTCACGATGCCCCTGAGGCACAGACTGCTGGGAGGGTGTGCCAGAATAAAGTATCCCTCTACGGTTGCACTGCTTTTACACTGTTCCCCAAAATACCTGCTACAGGCCATTGTCAGAAGCACAACACTGGGATGAGGAGGGACTTCTGCAGCCACTGTTACAGGAACAGATAGTTTTTCATAAAGTTAAGGAAACAAAATAAAATTAGGAACTGAATCCAGGTAGGGGCTGCAGCATTTGTGACTGCTGAAAAAATGAGTCAGAGAGGGTTTGATGGTCATAAGGTGAAAAGATACTGCAACAGAAGGAGAGTGTTGGTTCTAACACATGGGCTGGTCAATGTACAGTAAATGGGTATCAGTCTTGTCCTGACAGGTAGAGAGGAGGCTTTCCACTCAGTGGCTTGTAAGGCTTCTGAGGCCATAAACCACATTAAGAAATGACATCCACACAGAAGTGCTTTCTAAGACATCGTTTAGAAAAGACATCAGCCCGACCTGTGGAGCTGCATGTGTCATTGATACATTTCTTGCAGCTTACCTTGTTTTTCACCGGAATCCAAGAAAAGCCATTTGTATTTAAATGACTGTAGAAACGGTAAATTGTTTCATCTGGGAGTTTAATAAATGGTTTGCCCTAGTTTGTCAGAGTTTGCCGTAATTTTACGTGACTGGCCACATAAATTTGCTGGAAATGATCAGATAGCAGGAGATTGGCACAGCAGAGGAATTCCAACA
The DNA here is from genome assembly GCA_035221455.1 of Xenops minutus. NCBI lineage: Eukaryota > Metazoa > Chordata > Aves > Passeriformes > Furnariidae > Xenops > Xenops minutus. The sequence goes on along the minus strand of JAWWEE010000074.1, from coordinate 7,477,338 downwards.
GAAGCTCAGAGTTAATGAATCTCCACCCATGTCCAGACACGCGGATGGGGAGAAGGCCAGCCAGCAGCACCCAGCTGGGATCCTCTGAGCTGAGCGCACTGGCTGGGGGGTGATCTGCCTTTGTGCTGGTGGTTGTGGCAGAAATTGGTGAGAAACTATGTCCAACCCCTCTGAGAGCTGGAGGGATTTAAAGCCATATGCCAAGCCAAATTATCGTGACATTGAAAATCATTGGTGCAGTGGACACAGACTGTTCCCTTTTACCTGCTAGTGTTAAAACCCAAATTCATTTTGGGAACTCATAGCTGCCAAGACACTGCAGCAGCCTCCATGTATTTTGGAGGAGCCCAGCTCCAGTTAAAAGCTCAAGAGCATCCCCAGCAATGTGGGGACCATGGTGGTGGGTTGAGCAGGTGAGCTGGCCTCTGCAAGGCCATCACCCCATGTGCTGGGGAGCAAGGTGCACATCACCTGTCCATGGGCCATGGCTTGACGTGGTGTGGCACTTCTCCCTGTCACAATCAATTCAGACTGAAAGCAGTTGCTTAGTTCCTGAGTTTTAAAGCATCTCATTAACTGCTTCAGCAGTGAGGTAACTTCTTTGAGAGTTCACAAGTCTATTATTCTCCTTAAGTTACCCACGTAGAAAGTCTTCCTAAAGTTAATGAATTTGAAGGGAAAAAATATGCCCTGAAGTGCCTGTGATTTCTGGTTATCCTGATTGTCTGTGCTCTGCAAATCAATGCACTTGAATCTGGGCAAATATATAGCCAGACAGGCTGAGAAAAAACAAATCCAGCAGGGGTTTGAACTTCTTTCATACATCTTAATAGGGACATTATGTTTAAACCCCTCTGTGACCATTTAAGTGATAAGACCATTAAAACCAGTGAGTGGCAAAAACAGCCCTCATCATGAAAATGCATTTTAAGTGTCAAGTGGATACAGTGTTAATCTTAACTATCAGTGTCCTTCCACAAAATTTACAAAAATCTAGAAAAATATATTGCAGGTCCCAGCTTACTACCTTGGGGACAATTTATGGGTTTTTCCTAGTAAGTTTGATGAAATGCAAAAACTTCTATGAGGACAAGAATCTTATGTTTACAGAGAAATGGAATATAACAGATTTTTTTTTTTCTTTTTCCTCCTGCATATTTGGATTTCTCCTGCGCACAGTCTATGACTTTCACCTACAGGCTATGACTGATCCCTTGACAACTCTAGTCTCTGCGATAAATTGTTCAAAGTCAGACCTGGGGCTGTGTCAGTTCCTAGAATATCTGGGGTTTATATCTTCTCTAGCCTCATTTTAAATTTAAATGATAACAAATGCAATCTGACCCCAGATGGAACAGAACATATTTTTACATCAGATTGGTGTTTTTACTAATATGACTTTGGTAAGGATCTCAAACCCTAAACAATCTCAAACAACCTCAAATCTCAAATAATCCTTTATGCTGAACCCCTAGATGCTTCCTAAAAGGAAGATGAGCTCATGTGCTACCACAGAAATGATGCACAATGCCAACAGGAGACAGGCATTGCCTTGTAGGGAATCAGTGCCATGATCTTCTGGGCACACTTTTTCCCACTTTTGTCCACAATTCTTCTGGTGATTCCTGAGCTGATTTTAGCAAATGCTTTATATGTTTATATTGCATGTGTTGGCAGAGGGATTAGCTTTTTAATGTTTTGTTTTATTTGCAGATGTACCTATTGCATTTTGAAAACACTGTATAATTTATGCTCTTCTTCGAATTTCGCTGTGACAGGATTCAGACCCAAAAATTAGGCTATTCCTTTTTTCTTCACACAACTTTTTTTTTTTTTTTTTTTGAAGCAAAAAAAGTCTGTAAAATACTTTATGACAAACTGGCCCCACTCATATGTTGTTTGGAAAAGGCTGGAGAGGCCAAGCCCCACACAGAGAGGAGAAAAAATCTAACTGGTTGCCTGGCCAGAAAGGCTCTTCTGATTTTGTGGGCAAAGGGAAATATCTTGTTACTTGGGCTTTGTGGTGGCAGGGCTGATGAACTGAACTGGCAAGGCACTTCTTTCAAATACTGGTTGAATTTGCACACCTTTCTCTCACAAACCCAGTTCTCACCTGTTAGTAATACCTTTCCTGTTTTCAACCAAAGGAAAGACTTATGCCATGAAAAAAGGGGAAAGAGATGCCACATATTAGCAGCCAAGATAAGGTACCAGTATTTAAACATCAAGTGCTCACTTCAGACAAAGAGGGATATCTCTGATGAGTCCACTGCAAATACACTCCCTCACATCTACTGTGGTCATCTACAGAGCCATTTTGGTTGGATTTTTTTCCCTCTTTGACCCCTCATCACCTCTTTATTCAGCCTCCCCCAAGCAGAGCATGATGTCTGAGTCAAGCTTTTGAACTTTCTCTGTGTAAGTAGGTTTCAAAGGAAGCAAACAAGCTCATACATCCCTTGCTTGTGTAGGTGTGTTCACATATTTTTATTTATTAAAAACAAAATAAAAACATAATCTGATACAATTAAAGATGTGTTTCAGAGTGCAGTCTGTGCTGAGAAATGCTTGCACCTGGTATCATAATTTATAATGTTTAAGAAACAAGTTGGCATTAAAAAGAATCAAATGACAACGCAGATAGTAGGATCCAAAAGTGCCTTCCAAATTACTGAACAATAGAGAATTGGATAAGATCACTCAGGCTATTTTTCTAATATTTTAGAGTAGTGGTTGCCTGTTCAAGCCTTTGATCTCATAACTTTGCCAGCTGACAATGAGATAATTAAGTGTTACAGACAATACAGCAAGAATGAAAATCAGTGCATTTTCTAGGGAAGCACTGAGATGTGAAGTGATCAGAGAAGAAAAGTGGATTTGAAGGGTAAATTTTGCAGAGTTCTGAATATAGTCCATTGCAGGAGGATCAGTTCAAAATGTTAATTCTGCAAATAAAGGAAAAAAGCAGTTATCCAACCTTGGGTTTTGTTCTTTAGAGGTTTTTAGTCCCTTAGCTCATGGGACATTTATTGCATTTATTGCAGCTCTTGCTGTGTCTGTTTTAATCACATAATATAGTTAACGTTGCCAAAGGAGAAGAGCAACTATATAATAAAGGAACTGAAAAGCTATCCTCTCCTTGGAGAAAAAGATGGAAAACCAGACTCCCATTTTGTATCTATTTTCTGGATTGAGTAAAATTAAAGCTCATCAGGTCTGTAAGGCGCCATCTCAGAGTTTGGAAAGGACAATGAGGCAAAACTCTGTGAACCACTGGGCCTGGGGAAGGCTGGGGGGTCCCAAACCCTCCAGACCCTGATGGTACAGCCAAAGAGATCATGGAGGTTGAAGGTGGATGTGCAGTCATTGCAGCACCCTTTTCAGAAATACTAAGCAGCTATAGATGAAGCAAATGGGAGATGGTTGCAAGAGGGCACAGCATATTCCCAAATGCACTGTAATTTTGTAGTAAAGGAGAGATGGGAATCAGCAAGAGAACAGCTGGTAAAGCCAACTCTGCTCTCCTGCTTCATTGGCTGGTATACAAACTGCAGGCAACTGGCTAAAATAATAGATATTACTGGCTCTTTGGCTTGGCCAGTAAAGGAATATATTCTCCTCTAGCCAGTCTGTTCAAACAGAGTCTTCTGTAAGTATATATTGAAATGAATTAGAATAGGCTGAAAGGAATACAAAAACACATTTTAGAGGTAGTATAGGAAAACTTTCCTTTTTCTCACACCAAATAGACATCAGTAACACCCAGAGACATTATTCAACAAAGGCAGAATGAGCTCCAAATACCAGGGTCCCAAAACCCTGGCTTGTCACCCTTATGGGATTTTGCAGTGGTGTGTGACCAAAGTCCAACCTAGAACTTGGCTCTGGACCAAATTCAAGGCCAGCAGAGCTTGAGTTTGCAGTTTTTTTAAGAGATCCAATCCTGCCATATGTTTACCAGCGATATCATAATTGTCTGTGCATCCTCAGTCTGCTATGGATTTTGCAGCAGCTGTCAATAGCACTCATTCATCACAGGCCCAAGATAATTGAAGCTCTCCATCTGCTGCAGGGCCACTATTACCAACACTGATACTTGTGTCAGTAACTTACTGAAGAAGGGCCTGAACTTGCTGCTAGGGAAAAATCAATGGGAGGATTCCTCTTGGCAGAAGAGAAGGCAGCCCTAACCCTTTCAGTACTGAAACCCTGAGCGGCTGCTCAGCATCCAACTGCACGGCACCATCCATTCCTGCTGTGCCCCTGGATCCCTGGGTGGAAGCAAACGCAGGCAAAGCTCTGCTGTGATCACACAGCCTTGGCAAATTGGTCCTTCATGACAGTCTGGAGCACAGATCCCTGCTGAGGGAAAGGGCAGGTACAGTAGGAAAATCAGAAATGAGATGAAGAAAGAGATGTCACCAGCTCACATGGACAAAAGAGGCAGAATTCAAGTTATGCATTCAGTTTAAAGCCTCTGCCTGCATAAAAAGTCAGACATGTTTACAGGAAAGTGCTAAAGGTATTAATCTGTTACTCAGCAACACTAATCAAGACTCCTACCCCATGGAGCTCACAAAGTCTTACATCTGTGCATACCTTTATATTCATGTTCACATTCAGCCCCACTCCATCTTCTGTCTGCTCTACAAAGTGAAGGAAAAACCAAGGTCTGTGCAATAAAACTAGCTATTTTGATAAAGAGTCATTTTCTCTCAGATAAAGCAATTATTTTCTAACATTTTCAGCTTTTTTCTCCTATTTTTATTTACTTGTTTTCTTCCAAGAACAAACTTTTGAAAATGAAGGCAAGTTACGACCTTTTTAACAAAAAGAGGAAAACAGAAGTTGTTGTCCTGCTGTTTGTGAGTGCAGATGAGATCAAACTAGAACTTTAAATCAGAAAACCCTTGAACTTTCAAGGTCAGGCTCACGTCTGAAGTTTACTGCTAAGGCAAGTCAAAGCCTGTGCTCAGATGGATGTGGATAGCTCCCACTGAGTTCAGGCAGCGTTCCTTGATTGTCACGGTAATATTTTTGTCCTGTTTGTTTACTCCACTGCAGGTTCTCAAGGATCTGACTTCATTTTCATTCTTTCTTGTTTGTGCCTTGTGTAAGGAAGGCCGCTTGCTCGAATGCATTTAGCTGCCCTTTGTGCACAGAATGATATAATATTAGGAAAATGAGAACTTTAGTGAGGACAGCTGTCCCTGAAGTGTCACTTCAATGGCAAAAAACAAAGAGTGCCGAAGGTTCAAAGACGATAACGCTACAAGGTCTCAAAATACAAAGCAAAACACAGTGATTTCACTTTCCATCAAAGAAGCACAGAAGATGAGGCACTCCTCTGCCAGGCAATGGTTTTGATGCTCTTTTGAAATGTTTTGTTGCTTGGTACATTCTAGACCTGCGAAGTTTTAACAGATAGGTAACATTTTTTATTGGAGCAATGGGAATAGCTGGAAAGAGCAGCACATGTTTGAAATTTCTGCAGGTGAAATGACTGAGTCCTCCAGAGTGTTTTACAGTACCACAAAATGGAGGAAGGTCATATAAGATCTCTGAGGTGACTGGGGGAACTGTAAAGGAAGTTTCCTTTACAGTTGTCTTTGTCTTCTGGGGATGCCTCCTTACTTCCTCCAATACATGAGGTAGCTTTTTGGGTTTTATTTTTTCTTTTTTGAAGCAAAATGGGCAGGGAGAAAGGAGACAAGAAAAATCAACAATGAGAAATAGTTTGATGAGCGCCTGAATTCAAAATAGAGACAATCTAAAGCAACATAGACATATTCCATTGCTAAAGAGAATTTTATATCAGAAGGAAGATATGAGATTTTTTTCTCTAAACTTTGATTTTTAGAAGAGGCATAAGTATTCTGACTAAAAAGATACCTTTCTTTTCAATTTTTAATGAGCTTTTATTTTTGTCCATCTACTTTCAGTATATGAAAACAAGCCTCTAACGCAGGAACACACCCTCCAGCTGCAGTGTAACAGATGTGCAAACCATTAGTATCTGCTACCCATTCCAAGTCATTAAATCCGAAACCATGCAGGAGGAGTCAAAGGTACCATCAGGGGACCTGTGGCAGTCATAGTGTTTCTACTTAGCTGATTTCACTGGAAGGGCCAGTGTTTTACTTTAAGGCATAGAGGAGAGTAAGAAAGTCAGAGCTGGATTAAATGAGGATGAAATGAGTGTGAAAATGTACAATTTGAGTCATAAGATCCGTTTTCTGAGCCCTTCGCCACACTGAAAGGGGATAAATGGTGTCTCACTGACAAGGGAAGGTGTAAATAGGATCCAATGAACTTAAAAACAGAGGTAAAACAGGGAAGACCCTGAGCTAAAATGTTGCAGTGTTTGAGGAAAAGGGCAGAGCCCGGGTTTGATTCCTGAGAGCTCTGCTCCAATAATGAAAAGAATAGTTCCAGTTGGATGATCCAGTGCAGCAGCAAGGGAAACCAATACAGGGAGTGGTTAGTGTCCAGGCAGGGTCTTCATCCACCATGTGACCCAGGATTTGGGAATCACCCTGTCATTTGCATTCAGTATTCCTGAAACAACCCACTCATCACAAGCTAACCTGCACTGCAAAGTGGCAGTCCAAGAACTGGATGGAAAGATGCACCTGCCCATGAGGGCAACAAAATTACAGGTTAGGGAGTTAAGGTGTCTTCTTCAGAAATGCTGCTCTCCCCTGTCCACTGAGAACACAGACAGCCTGGTGGGCACTGAGACTGGACATTGGCAAATTGGACTGTTCAAACAAGACGAGACAACTCATGTATCTGCCAGAAGCCAAGCAGCGTGGTGTGCCTCGGGCATCTAAATCCCCCCTCCCTCTTCAGAAGACACTGCTCCTCCTAAGACAGAATTTCTTGATCTTAGAATGCCCAAATTCATGGCATTTTTGTAGACTGTATGGCATTCCAGCAGCCGGCTGACTTTCTGATGTTGCATGTGGGTGAGCTTTTGCTCACTCTCTTGCCATCTCTCTGCAAGCAGCGGGAGCCGGAGTGGGGCAAGTGTCACAGGCAATATTCAGAGGCAATTCCGGAAACTTTATTGCTCAGATGTGGCACTCAGCCAGCAGAGGAGAAAGAGAAGAGCTCATAGTTGTATGCTTGCACACACTGACAAAACTGCTACTGATGAATCAGAGAGAGAAATCTGGAGAGGTGACCTTGGGAGGTCACAGAAGACTCGTTTTTGCCAACAAATATGAACATTTGCAATCATACCGTGGCCTGATGCCAGTCACTGTTTTATGTGCTATCTCATCAAAACATATGAATTTTCAATAGCTGGTTTAGAGTCCTACTTGCTGCAGCGTTATATCTCTCCAACTCCTACAGGTTTTGGATTGTACAGATACAAAAGCAGGGTATTGAGGAAAGCTGGCACTTGGGTTGGCATTGTTCTCCGTGAACATTTTCCTGCATTCTGAAAATCGCCGACTGGTCAAGTGCCGGAAGGTCACTAAGCAACGTGGCAAAACTGATGACAGAGGGGAGGCAAAAAAATCTCTAGAAAATGAAAATCCTCCATTGTCCGGCCTGGAAGGTCAAAAATTGCCATTTTAAGATTGCTTGTGCTAAGGGAGGCTCACCCACCCTAGGTGTCAGCCCTTCAGAGACGACTACTGTAAATATCGCCATCTGTGATGTTCCTGGTGAAGGACTCTGCTGATGTAAAGGTTATTACTCATTTATAAACATATGGCTGCTGTAATCCTTCATTCCTCTATTCATAGTGGGATTTGTGTTTGATTGAGCTCAGTTTCAAAAAAGAAAAGATGAGGTTTTTCCTGCTCAGCACTAAGGGGACATTATCAATTTAATTTATATTATTAAAAACCCCCAGCAATCCACTGGGGCAAATTCTTAAATCAATAAGTGTGATTTGACTTTAAAAAAAAAAAAAAAAATCCCATTGAAAGCAGTCGGTCTGAAGGAACACCACCCAGTGCAGCCTGAAATCAAATCTGCAGTGACTGAAAAACACAGTTCTTGTGAACAAAAAGACAGAGGTTTCTGCTGTTCATCATTGTCCTAACTAAACAAAATAATAAAAGCTAATGGAAAATGTATGCTTTTTGGCATTATTTCCACCTTGAAAGTCTAGAGAGATAAAATACTGGTGTTTACAGTACTGGAGCTGACAGCATCTTTTCATTGATACTGTGGTAGCAAGGGCTCTGAAAATGTGTTTTGAAACTATGGATTTTATTTCCTGTGTGTGTGATGGGTGAATATTTGAGCATATACATGCCTTTCAAATGAGCCCTTTAGATGTAAGATCCCATTTCCTCCATATAGTCAACAAAGACCATAAAGCAATTTCTGTAGGAGCAAGAGTTCACATAGAAGACCTGAAAGCTAAAAATTCCCACCAAACCAGTTCAGACACAATGCACAGCTTACCTGGTGTCTGTGTGCTTCCAGAAGCAAAGGGACCAGTTCATCTGACTTATTGTAAATGTCTAACTCAGGCTGAGATGAATTACTTCCTAAACTCCACTGACTTCATGAAGAGTTTTTATTAGGCCCTTGTTTAAGAGTTTGAATGACAGCAGCCCCTGTGCTTACAGGACTGTCCCTAATATTATGTAAACTTAGGGGGAAAAAAAAAAAATTATTCATTGCTATATTAAGATATCTTGCAGTAAACCACATCCCCAAACCCAAATGGACATGGCTGGATTCCACATGCCAAGACATCTCTATACTTTTCACCAGCAGATCAAATAAAATAAGAATTGCCAATGCATGGTCTTGTCTCCTGAGAAACATTTTTCCTGGTGGGAGACTCATCTGTCCTATTTTAGATAATGTCTAAAAAAGCCTTGTCATTTGGATTACTCTTAAAAGAATACTTTAGCACCCAGCCCACATTTCATCATTAATAATATTTATATAATGCAGCTGCAAGGCTAAGCAGCACGTTACGTCATCTCAGCTGAAGGAAGAGCAAGTTGCACTTTCTAGATCACAACACTGCTGTGTTTGCATTATGTATGTTGGAATCCAATAATGAAAAATATTTAAAATAATGGAAACAATTAAAATGGCTTTGGGATTTTTAAAATTAAGCTTGGGGAATGAAGATGAAAATGTACTTTGGCATCTGGGGTTTTTTTACCTTTTGTGTTTAAATCAACCTAAAAATATATTATTTTTTTTGAATGCTGAGATAGTGATTTTTATATGCAGCCTTATGTTAGGACTAATTATTGAGCCTCTGAAATAGAGTGAAAAATCATTGGAACCTGTTGGAGAATGCTCATGACCATGAGAAAGCTTCAAATACAGAGATCTGAATTATATTTTTGTGTGAAAGTGTGTGAATATCCCTGATTTATGGTATCTGAACACCAACCTGCCATGCTCCATCCTGGATTGCTGTGGGACAATATTTGCACTACAACAGAGTTCTCAGCACTTTCTGGCAGCAGAACTAAACATATCAATGAGGTTAGCAGCTTCAGTTTCTAACAGAGAATGTTAAATTTTCAGGTTTTGGAGTGTTTTGAATGATAACAGCTAGTATGCTGAAAAACTTCACCTCTACGTGTTTATGTTTTTCCTCTAATACACATCATCTAGTCTTTGAGCAAATAGGGTTTTACTCTTTCTACATGCCTGGCAGAGTTTTTTAATTACAGTTATTTGAATGTAAAAGAATAGAAGCACAGAGAGAATTAATTGGTAGAGCCAGAATTAGAATCAAGATTTACTAAAGTCCATTTCAGTGCCTCAACCACAACCCCATTCCTGGAAAAAGACCAGGAAGTTTACCATACCTCTTTTTTCCCCAATTTATTCCATTAAATCCCTGCAAAAGGTCTGTGACTATTTTGCTAGAGTTTAAATAGTAGCTTAATTTAGTTTGTCTTGAACCTGTTCCCAACAGGCTTGAGACAAATCAAAACAACTGTGTAGTGCAGGTATCAGTTTTATTTTTAAGCTCACTGTTTAACTGTTGATGGTTTCTTATAGGCCAGAATTATGGGTCAGAAGAATTCAGACCTGTTTCTCATATTATGCAAAATTCAGAGGTACTCAGATTTAAGGACTTTTGTTCAATTAATAATTGCAGACAGACAACTTCTTGCAGATCCGATTCTCTGTTAATTTTAGCATTAAACTCTTACCTACATCCACTTTCCACAGAGCCCAGAAAACTATTGCTTACAAAATCTGTTTAAACTCATTGTTTCAGAGGTTTTATAAAACAGCTCCAGAGGCAGTTTCATAGTTCTAAGGCACTGTGACTGAAGAAAATACCCGCAGTACTTCTTTTGCTTTTCTCCTCCAAAAATTCCGTACTAAACATTAGAAGTGAGTTTGCCGAGGCTGTACTTACAGGCGTAATCTCTTATTGACACATGTATAAATTACAAGGGGAGAAGCACTACCCAGTCACAGGGTAACGCTCTATCAGTGAGATTTCTGGGATTTTTTAGCAGTGTACTCTGTATATGGCAACTGCTGGCTAGTGTTTGCCTATTCTTCACTTGCTTAAAACCTCTGGTTTTGTCTTGAGGGTCCACGTAAGGTCAACTTCCCACCCCCCAACAGTGGCATAGAAAACTTCTCTGAAGGTGGAAGAAAATGCCTCTCCTCACTGAGCAGCCAGTGTTGATAAAACAGCTCTCTGTTGGAATAGCTTTAAGGGCAAACAGTGAGGAGGTTTACCCATTCAAACAAAGTTAAGAGTGAGCAAATTCTCTTAAAGATGTACCTATGTCTGAGATCTTTGTTTCGTTTTCAGTTACTTGATAGAAAATAAAGATAAAGGCAAGAGCAGGCTGCATTGAAAAAAACCCCCTCTGTGCTCCTGAAAATATTTCCTTTGTGTTCAGGAGGGAAACATAAGAGAAGGCCACTTCAACTAAACTTGTAATAATATTTTTTAAAAATAAATAACAAACTCTCAATATATATGTATTTGAGCCCTTTTTAACCTTTGCTTTCTTGCTATTTCTGTAAAAGAAGAAGTGTGGGGAAAGCACAAGTTATGCCATGTCTAATTTACTCCCTTTTATGGGCTCAGGTCTTAAGAGAAAGCGATCAAAGGTGAGGCTGTGCAATTTGTAAACATGTGACTGTGGTTATATCATGAAATTTGCATATAGTTCTGTCACCCGCTTCCGTTTGCTTGTCCTCTCCTGGAGCTTCTGATGGCATCTCCACAAGGACTTCCCTAAAATCATGTCCACTAATAAAGTAGGACTCTGCAGTTTTCTTAGGGCTTGTCTGGCTTAGGGATGGGATTTGACAGGTTGGTCCGGTTTCAAATTTAGACAAGGGTAAGACTGGAAATTCCAGATGCTGATAGGAGAGGACTGCAAATGAGGAAGGAGTTGATCCTGAAACATGGGGGCAGCCCAGAACTGCCTTTGCCACACACACCAGGATCAAATAATGACTCAGAGCTCCCTGAAAGGGATGCAAGTCAGGAGCCTGCCCCACACAAACACACCTCCTCCCTCTTCCAGGGGTGCATCCTTTGAAGTTGGTGTCCTGAAATGCATGCATGCATCCCCAGGAATGTGGACAATGGCTTCATATGCAGCTCTTGTTGAAATGGGCAGAAGAGAAATCCAGAAATCCCTGCATCTTCTCCAACCTCAGCTCCTGCTGGTTTCACATTTTCTGCTCCTTGGAGCTGGAGGGCTTGTCTCTGTTGCTCATCAGCAGACTGGCCTTTTGGCCTCTTCCTTACCGTCAATCTCACTTTGAGGCTTTGCTTTTTTTCCCAGGACAGAGCCTGCTCTAATCTGACTCAACAGGACAGTGGTGCTCAGCAGAACCATGCTGTTTAATGCACATCTTGCTGTCTGTGGGCCAAATCACCAAATGCATGGAAAGGCTTTAGTAAACAAGCTCCTGTGAAGGGGTTTGGGGTGGTCTGGAGGCTGCCAGGACAACATCCTCCTCCATGCTGTTTCCCAGTGGCTACATGGCCACAGGCACAGAGTAGTTTCTGCTGCCTTTGCCCAAACACCAGCAAACCCATGGTGCTGGACACAGAGTAGAGATGTGCTCTGTGTTGTGTGCCTGGGCTCACTGTGATCCTGCAGTCCTCCAAAGTATTTCCATGGATGGGTCCCACATCATGCGCTGCTCCTCTTACATCAAGATCTCTTACACGAAGCCCTTTTACAGTGCCACTTCTGCCCTGCTTGCCCAGCTCTCCCATGTTGAGAAAGCATACTGTTGTCCTTCCAGTTTATATTCTCAATTTAACAGGTTGTTATGCAACATGACTATTTTTTTTCTTTCCTCCCAGGTGGTATTTTCCATGGCAAGGGGTTCAGATCAGTTCAATAAGAGCAGAACCACATCAGAAAAGGCAGCACAGACAGAAAACTTCACCTTCTTGAGAGCTATGAGCTCATTCGTAAAGATAGAGCACTTAAAATGAATTAGTGTATTCCAACACAGCAAAAGCTATAAATAGAGTGCTTATAAATAAACCAGTTTTGTCCCTCGCTCAGGCACCAATTCAGCAGTCTCTCCCTCTGTGTCTAGCACAAGCACATACTTACATCCCACTGATTGCAATAGAATAAGGCACTTGCTTTCAATTAGGCATGTTTTGCTTAATGTAAGCCATAATGCTAAATCTATCCAGGTACCAGCCCTCCTTTCCTGTTAAATCAATAGTGTTAAATCAATAGAAGCTCAACTCCTCACTGTGAATCTGGATTTTACATTTTAGGACAACTTCTATGTTTTATGAGTAAGAGGTAGATATTTCCTCTTTCAAACACTTCTGTTCACCATTCCTGAGGGACTACCCTTCCTTGCATAAAGGAGCTACTATTTGCATGGGCCAATCTTTCTTATTCCAACACATAAGCAGCCTCCTTATGTTGTGAAAGAAAAAACATCACAACTGTTAGCAAATCTGCTGAAACAAGGTTTAATTTGAAAGCAAATGCATGCAGTTATCACATGTAAGTGACTCTAAACAGACAGCACTATCACACCAAACACATCTTGATAGGCCAAATCAAAGAACCCTGAACCTTTCAGAGATGTTCATTTCTGGATTGGCAAGAAGAGCTAGAACATATAGTTCAGATGTATCTGCTTGGTCAGATGCCATGAGGACAATGTTGGCATACCCAAGGAAGTGGTCAAACATTTGATATTATCCCACACACACTTGGCTATAGGTTCATGCCACCATTCACACCAAGTGTGCCCAAACTGAAAATGCCCACCAGCCATCATTATGCAGAGATTCTTAACATGTCCAAATCAGCCTCTCTGAGTCTTTAAGTAGTTTTTCATACACCTGACAAAAAGACCTCAGTGACTCAGGCAGGGAGCCTGGTGTGAGTGGACAGGATTTGCACCAGTTTCTTTTCTAACATACCAGCTCTTTTCACAGTGTCTAATTTTGCAGTTTAAGCCTAGCTTGAAAGTTTATACTGCCACACAGAAATACCTTAGGTAATGAATTAGCTTTAATACAGCCGTTGTTTACCTGCAAACTGCAAACATGATTTTGCCCTTGCCATGTTTGCTAGCTCAAGAAATGTGTGGATATGTGAGACGTCTCTGAGTGCCTGCCATCAGGTCACCGGCCTCTCCAATGAGTCTCACTGCTTCTTTAACCATTTTCTCCTTGGCTGATCTTTACATCAGAGTGCAAAGCTTTTTTCTTCCAGGAGTGCTATGTGTTCCTGCTTACTATGCTGTGAGAATTGTATTTTCTTTAAATTTAGTTGCAGGTTCATTTTCTTTGCTTATTTTCACATGCTTTCTGTACATGCACCAAAAATAGTCATTGGTGCTTTGTTTTGTTTTTAAATACAGCAGCTAGTTTCAGAATAAGCTGGTGCAAGCAAGTGAAAAATCTACCATGTTTACATCAGCTATGCAGCAGACACAAAGGCTAAAGGCAAAGCAGTGTCCAATACCAAGACACCTGCTTTTGAAATCGTCTTTTCCCCCTTAAAAGCTAATTCTTGTAATCAAACCATAGAACTAGGAAGAATTTTGTTGCTTTAAAGAATTCTGATGTAATTAATAATATATATTAAGCTTAATGGTGGGACTGACTTTATATACTATGAAGTCATGCATTTAAAAAAATTCCCTTCCCCTACCGAGATGCCAGGATATGTTGATCTTCAGGTTATAGAGCAAGACCTTTGCCAGGGCATGTGAGCAAATTCTTTTTTATTTCAGTCTCATTAAATGAAAGAGTTCCCTGTATTTGTTTATACATAGAGTAGGAATGATTGCAGTATCCCATGGGATGTCCAATGATCACTGTTGGACTCTTCCACCCTGCTTCTGAAACTTTCTGAGGTCATACCAAACCTCTGAGCACAGAATATTACGTAGAGCCCTCCTGTCTTCTATAGGGTTTGAAGAAAACATTATGTTCAACTGTGTACCCCATTTCTTGCTGAAGATGGCTCCTCTCTCTTGCTAAACAGTGGGGCAGAAAGTACTTTTGGGTTGTTCACATCTGTGAGTCATTTCAGAGTAATTCACACACCACTCAGTCCATGCTGATGGTGTCCAAGGATCTTGTTCTGTGCTCATGGTCCCTTTAAGAACACACAGTCTTCTCATTTCTCCTCAAAAGGGAAATAACTTCATTGTGTAGCTTTGATTTATTTTTTTTTAAGGAAAATGGTAAGAATGTTAAAAATAGTAGTACATTTCATTTTGTCTTGGTCAATGCTGAAAAAATCTTACACTTCAAAACAAATTTATAGTGTCTTCCAGCAATGGTGTGTGGAGATGCCTAAAGAATCTGCCAATGTCACCTGGATGTTAAGAACAAACACATTCATCTTGAAAGAAGACAGATTAAAATAAAGGGCCGAACTCTACTCCCACAGAAATTTACCCAGCAGAAATATTTCTAAGGCACCAAACAAACCCTGCAGAGGCTGAGTCCTCAAATATTCTGTATTAAGTACTGTCTCTAGAGAGGTGCTTAAAAATTCATAATATGGTGTATCTATTGATGTATTTAACGGAACTCTGGAGTAAGGAAGTAGAACTCTCCACCACTGTCAAGATAACACTGCCAAATTTTCCTTTGGATCTGTACACCTCCAGATGAAAACCTGAGTTCCCTTGGGGCCCAGATATTATAGTTGGAGCTGACAGCTTGGATCTCTATTGTGAGAAATTATTCATGATGTTAGCAGTTCTTTCCTCTTAAGGCAAGCATGTGAAATATTACATCTTCACTCAGATTTCCTGCAATAACCTGATACATAACTCAATATTAGGAGACGTTCATCAGCAAAAACAAACGTGTAAGTGTTAGCATGGCAGTATAATATAACAGAACTCGATACCAGGATGTAGCTGTTGAAGTGAACTTGCAAAAAATAGCAGCTATATAGACATTACATCAAGTGAGGAGCCTTTTAGGGAAGGCAGCTAGATACATGCACTGTGAGGCTTTCTCACTATATATCAAGTCTTTCCTCTGCATGAGGGGAGTTCAGCTTTACAATAGAACAGCATTCTCTATTGCACTGTGAAAATATTTGCCCTTTTTTTATCTGTTACCCTAGTCTAACACTGTCAATAACCTAATTGTTGAATATATGGGAGTAAGCAGTGGGTTGCTATTGAAATGCTTCTTCTGAAGATCTGATATTAAACAAGCGTGAGTTTAAGCCCTGCTTTGCAATAGGGCAAAGCTTCTCCTTGGATTATGGTTTTCTGCTTATGTGACTCCCAGTTCAGAATTATACCCTTTAGGAGTAGTGAGGCACGAGGAGAAGAGACATGCAGGGAACATACACTACGCACACCTAAATGAAAGCAAATTTCAATTGTAAGGGAGTCTCAGCTTGAATAAAGTGCAAATTAAATCAACTGGCATTATTCCCTCCATTTCACCAAAACCTGACTGTACCTAAAAGGCTCTTAACACTGCACTTTTTTGTAATCTCCACATTCTTATGTGTTAGATTCTATTTTTTTCCTGAGTGAATGAACAAGGATGCAGTTGATGATTTGCCTTCAGACCTTTTGATTCAGGTCTCATTGTGTAATCATCTTGCAGAGCGTAAGCTCTCTGCTCTCTCAGGCCCATGTTATGCAGGCTTTGAAATACAAAGAGCAGTAAAAACTGAGTGCAGACCCTTCTAACTTCAACATCCAAGTGACCCCGTTCTACTTCTGAAAAGGAGATTGAGGTTTAAAAGCAAATGCTGTCCTGTGGTCTATACAATTTTAAGTAATGATAGGCACATATAATGAGCACTGTAAAATCCTACAAAGCGAAACCTCTTTTCCCAGCCAAAGCTGAACAGTTCTACAGTGCTAATTAATTTCTACTTTTCCAGATGTGCTTGAAAATAAGAGGTATAGTCTATAGGTCCTATCTGCATTGGATAGCTTTATATGGCATCGGCTTTTCCAGAACACAGCAATCCGTGAAGGACCCAAGGAAGTCTAAGGTCACAAGAGGTCACAATACAAAAGAGTTTGACCTCAATTAGCACAAGGTTCCTCAACACCACCTGTAAAATCACATATTGCTAGATCAAGGATGAAGAGAAGGAGCATGAGGTAGGCAGGGATGCTCTTGCATGGAAAATAATGCTAGAGAAGTGGTAGATGTACCAGGAATGTCAGTAGATCTGGGTTTGTTGATCTGCAACTGTGGAAGGAGCTGGGGTAGTTGTGCCTGCTTCTTCCTAAGAGAAATGTCCCCCTTTCCCAGGGAGAAAGTTGCTACAGCCTCATCCTGCCAACAGCAATAGCACCCAGAACTTCAGAGGACCCTGGCATAAGCAAGTGGGCTTTGGGGCCCTGGCAGACCTTGGCAGCCCTGCCACAGGAAAATGAATGCTTTGCTGACCCCAGATGAAATCACAATACTCTCTGAATGGAGTAAAATCTTTTCACAAAATTACAAATGGAAAGAGTGAAGAAATTCCTTATGACTTATCTTGCGGCTAGAGGCAAGAATAAAATGTGCACTTCCGGCCTGAAAGCCATGCCTTTACCCATAAGGCCAACCTTGTGTCCCACTGACATAGCTGAAGAATTACATTGAATGAGTCACCACTAACTATTTATGTTTGAGGGCTTAGAGCACATGCTGTTAACTAGAACACAGAAGTTACACTGCGCTGCTGCAGAGAACAACTTGCAGATGCCCAGGGAAGGTTTCACTTGAATTTCCAATCCATCCTCCTACACTATCTTTGTCATAGGGCAACAAGTAGCACAGTGGCATTTTTATGTGTTGATTTTTTCCCCACCCACTCTGATTTCCGCCTCCAATTTGACCTTTTGTTTGCCACAGATGTCCACTGGAAAGCCAACTGGGTCGCCACATCACATAAGACCAACCCCTACCCATTTTGATGGGCAAAAGTTCAGGGGTCCCCAAGACACTTTTCTACATGTTTTCAACTCGAGCTCAAAGATGCAAAAAGGAGAGCTGAAAAGTTTACGAGGTCCATTGTATACAAAAAGGTCTCATGGATTCTTGCAACATCATGGTCTACAAAGAATTTATCCGGCAAAACTCTGTTCTTCATACAACATACCATGATGTAAGACAGCCTCATTAAGAGGTTTAAACAAAAACACAAGTATATGTGTATGTGTGTGTATATATATATATATATACATACACACACACATGCGCACACACACATATTTGCATGGACTACACCTTTGGGTGGTGTAAACCTGCATAATATCCTGTAATTCCCATCCACTGGCAACATAGTCCTCTCCCAGTGTGGAATTTACTATGAACTATGCAGATTAGTTTAAAAAGACCAGATTCAAATGGAAAAATAAATAATTGAGTATTATTTTAAAAGCTATAATAAGGCTATGATTGATTATTAAGGTATGTTTAATAAACGGTGATTCAGTTGTTAGAGTCCAACAGGTTTCATGTAACCAGAGCTCACAAACATCTATTACATTTTCTTTTGATGTGCTTATAACCATCCATAATAATTATGTGTGTAACACACTCATAAATCCACTGACTCTATATTAAACCTCTCTGAACCCTTCCTAAATGGAATCTTAATACAAAGAGTGAAAAAGGTACTCCATTATGGAAATAGATCCAGATATTAAGAAACATCTAACGTTAACAATTTGAAGTGCATGTGAGGGAAATAGTGTTTTGCGAGTTGTGTGCAAAGCATATTCTAATGAAGTTGGGAAAGAAATCAATACTTACATTTTGAAAACAGTGAGATGTAGAGTAGCAGATATCTAAATGCTGCCCTTTTAATATCTGCCTCACTGCATATGCCTCTTAATATGCAGCTTATTTTTGTTCTTTCAAAGAAATTATCTTTTCTAGATTTTTTTTTACTTCAAAACAATAATGAAAACATACATATATGATTCTAAACATAAGTCAAGAATTAGGCCAAATCTTGCCCTTCACTGCAACCATTATACTGAAAGTGAAATTTGAGCACTTTGGAATAAAAGCACAGTGCTATCTTGGAGAGAAGTTTGCATGGCAGTAGCCACACTGCTTTAATAAAATGCAAGTTTTGTCTCTCCCACATGTAAATTTTTTCCCATACACTTCATGGCCAGAAGCTCTAACAAAATTCAAGTGTTTCAAAAAGAAACTAATAGATGGATTAGTACAAAAGCGAAGTGCTGGGACCTTTCTGCATAGGTTTGCATACTGGATTGTCTGCAGAAGCATTTCACAACCTATCTGAGTCTCTGAGGAAGGAAAAGAAGGAGCCATTTTCATTTTTCAGAGATGCATTTTTACTGTATAATCCTGTCCAAGGATCACCTCAGCTTGATTGTTTAATCATTGCTTTAAAACAATGCAAATGGAAGGCAAAGTTATTTTGATCCACTACCACAGGCTGAAAGGCCTTGGCTGAGATTTCATACCAGACAATAGAAGAAAGACTGCAAAGAGATAACAAGGAAAACATGATTAAATCACAGAAGTGACATAAAATCAATAGGAGGAGGCAAGGATCAATAATTCTTTGCTCTGAGTAACAGTCAGTAGCGCTTGTACTCATTTTCAGATTTTTCCAAGATTATTTCCTGTTTGATTTGTGTAGACAGAGACTTTCTTTACAATATTGCTCCTTTAGCATTTTTATTAAGATTATTCTTTTGTAGGTATTTATTACCTAATTCATTACATTACATTGCATTGGTTCCATTTGTGCTGGCTTATACAGAGGCCAATGACTAATCACAAAATAGCAACATACAGGAATTATTTAAGAAAAGTTAATGAGAATTTATAGCCATAGTAAAAAAGGAATTTTCAACTTTTCATAGCTGTATGGCAGATTTCATCTAGCTCTTCATTTAGTGTGTCAGTTCACAGTATTTGCTACTAAAAATTCAGAAGAGAGCAACAATTCATTAAATTTAGATGTTCTAAAACAGAGCAGCTGAAGCAGAGAGATTCATTGCCATGGAGTCATATTGCATTTAAGCTGAGATGAAAGAGGAAGAGGACCAGACAAATTACATTTTGCAAATTGCCTGAGTTTTACAAACACATCACAAATATTGAAGCCTATTTCTCAAGTTTTCCTAAAAATTGCTGTTACAAAGCAGCCCAAGCCCATACTCCAGTAGGGAAAAACAGTACAGATGCAGGCCCATAACACCACTGACTCTTCCCATGGTGGATCAAGAATAGAATACACATGGCCCTAGTCCCGGGTTAACAATTAACACAGTGCTAAACCTCAGCCCCTGAGAACTGTTCATGTATCTGATTGCCACTGGGTCTAAGGGTGTAACTGCCCCATATGTTGTGCCTGTACTTTGGTGTCACTGCAAAGTCTTACGGTGATTGCCCAGCATTCATAGACCCCAAAGCATCAATGTCAGCTTTCACAACTGTGAAACTATGTGGGGTTATCCTACTATATCAGCTATATCAGCAGCTATATGTGTGTTTAAAACTTGTAAGTCAGGCTACAGAAAACACAAGTATGGATTGCAAACCTTGGCAGGTAAAGAAAAAGTTATTTTTCTTTACAATCTGGTGATTGTACTGTTCTGCTTCATCCCAGTCTAGTTCTCCTTTGGATCATCAAAGTTTAATTTGGACAAGGGGCAATGGCTTTAAACTGAAAGAGAATAGGCTTAGATTAGATATTAAGAAGAAATTCTTTACAGTGAGGGTGGTGAGGTACTGGACCAGGTTACCCAGAGAAGCTGTGGATGTCCCATCCCTGAAGTGTTCAATGCCAGGTTGGATGGGGCTTTGAGTAGCTTGCTCTAGTGAGAAGTGTCCCTGCCTGTGGCAGGGAGGGTGGAACTAGGTGATCTTTAGGGTCTCTTCCAACCCAAAACATTCTATGATTTCAAATACACCTGATCATTTAACAACTTTTCACAATCTGGCCTTGATCCTGTGGCCAGATGAAAGTCGCTCAAAACAGCCCACTCTGAATTTTCTGGAGGTAGCATGAATTTAGAAAGGAAGATATTGGAAGGACAAAGAAAATTTCCCACAGTTCTGAGGCTCAAACAACTTTTTATTTTTAAGTATAAGGAATAGGAAGTCTTAACAACACAGCCCACATATGCCCTGGGCTACCCTTAGGTAGCTTCTACCTAAGGAGAGTGCAGCAGCCATGGATCCCTTCTGACTCAGTGGTCACCAGGAAGGGAAAAATAAACGAGAAAATCTGCTGAACTATTTGATCACTAGATCATGTTAGATCTTGTAATCATCTTGCAACATTTCCTTTCAAGTCCATGTCCAGATACAGTCCAGAAAAAGTAAACAGGAGACACCAACTGTCAAATTTTGCTCTTTGGAAGCTCCCCAAAAAAGAGAGCACAAGTTGCCAAGGTTCAGAGGAGCTGTGCAGCCATTAGCTTCATAGATCCTTCCCATTCAAGCCTATTCTTCTGCAGATTAAAAAGGCTTCTGAGAATGGATAATATAAATACAATATAAGTATGCTACTGGGAAAGCTTAATAAAATATCTATATTAGAAACAGGGATGCACCTTTAAAAGCACAATTTCTTGTCCTCGATTTTCTTACATGGTAAATAGAGGAATTATGTGTGTATTTTGGGGTATATACAGCTTCTTCCAGTGGTCTCCTAAAAACAGAAAGAGAGGAAAGAGATGTGAGTCTGGCACCTCTACTGTTTCAATGGAACAGTATTTGGCAGGGATACATTAAATTACACCAACCTGTGTGAAATCCCTATTGCAAGAGAAAATGCAGAATTATGAGATTTAAGCAGTAGACAGCTTGTGGAAAATCTCAGCCTCTCTGTGCTGTTTGGGTCTGTCTCCATATCATAAATGTTTGCATGTCCTAACAATAGCTTGTCACAAACTGCTGTTAACTGCCAGGGCTGAAAACTTACCCCTGTAGATGACAAGGCTGGAATAATGTTGGGTGAACAATACAGGACTGGGTAGTGGCAGTGCTGCTATCAAGACCGACAAGATACACCAGCAAAAAGTTAACAAAATTCTAATTCAGCCTGAGGCATCAGCCCTCACACCTCTCATCCTCCCCATCACTGACAAAATTCTTCAGTGGCCAGCACAGCTGCACTCACAAGAAGAGAAGGAAAAGTGATGAGTGAGACGATGGGGTTTCTATAGACTCAGAAAGTTCTAAAATATTTCATTTGTGAAGTAAGGAACAAACAAACAACATACATAAATGAGCTGTATAGCAGCTTCATTTCACTGACAGTGAAATGACTCTTGAACAGTGTAGATTCATACACCCTCATACAAGCCAGTGGGGTGCCCATGTAACACACACATACACTTACACAAACACAAAGGTTTAAATGGCACTCCTGGGCTGTCTGCACCTGCCTGCACTGCTCATACCTTGAAAACTTAACCAAAATTTTTTAAATATTGGCCAATGTGATCACTTAATAATATGCTCAGGAGCATTTTGAAGGCAACGTTTTTCTCGTGGAGACAATAACATCTCAAGCTAATACTTGGAAATACTACTAACTGATAAAAATTGAAATAGAATCCTTGAGGAAACTAGCTTGGACAACCTTAAAATGGAAGGAGATGTTTTCACTGTGGTACCAAAGCTGTTTCCTTCTTCATGAGGACTGACAGAATTTGCAATATTACTTCAGCAAGGAGCACTCTGGAGCACCCCAGGTTGTTCTGTTGGTCCACGGTTCTGACAAAACAGGAGAAGTTCTCTTTCTCTCAGGTGAGCACACACTAGGCAGATAAATAATGGAAAAGGAAATCTGTAGCTGTTCAGGAGTGCTAGGGCAGGGTATTTTTAAAATTCTCCTCCTGGAAAATCTGAAGAAATTATGGTTTTCTAGATGTTTCTTTTGCCTTGTAGTATGAAAACAGAAAAATAAATCCAACGATTTATTGATTCTTTTTTTTTTCAAAATACTGCATTTTAGTCCTTTATAGCTTTCAGTGATAAAGAAACACTGCCTTGGAGCTGAAAGTTTTCATTTAACTAGTTTTTAATTGCAATCAGAAGTTTATAGTCCAACTATATATAACCCCATAAATCATCATTAAAATGCCTCCAGTCATGAAACAATGACCAGAACAATAATCACAAAAGTGAGAGATTTACACTCCAACTGAGACAATAGCACAACAAAGCAAATGTTTGCACTCTTCAAGAATATCAATGTCATTTATAAAGTATGAGTAATAAAATCAATACAGTTGATATTAATCACTATCTGGGTGGACCTTGTTCTTGGACTTAAGATAGGCTTTCTGATAAGATAGTTAGCTGTTCATATTCCTTTTCGGTAAATTAAAATATATTTCCTTGAAGATATAACTTACCAGCTATAATAACGTGCCAGTATGCTGATGATTTACAAACATATTGTAAAACACAGCAATGCAACAGCTGTGGAAATAAAATAATCAGCCTTCCACCTCTCTGTTACATTAGGTCAAACCTCTTATTTGCCTGTAATGACAATAAAGAATAAATAAATACCCTGGTACCTGACGAGGGGGGTGAGGCTGACTGTTCTGGAGTATGTGCTTTGCATCGCAATCAATGATGTGTACTGAGGGAGCACATTTAACCACTCACTATTTATAGGACATGTAGAGGATGTCTGTTCCAGAGACTCTTACCTAAGCTGAACTAGAGAGGCACTTATAAAATTGAATCTGCTGCTCAGAGCTTGGACTCTGCTGTAAATTACAATCCATAGTCCTACCTGACTGCTGAGCCACGGTGAGCTCACAGAACTGCTCGGATCTCACTGAGGCCGTGGTTTCAGTTTGCATTTTGTGCAACTATGTCAGACACACACAAGAAATAATAATGAGAAGGCAAAGAAACACATCACAGGAAGAAAATATTTTGCAAGAGCAGCTTCTAAAAAGATGCAATGCTTTGTGTTTACAACACAGTCCTGGCTCAGCAGTCTTGCTGCAGTCTCATAGCAGTGTTGGTAAAATAAATCCAAACTCATACCATCATTATGAAGAAAAGAGATGAACTGGTTCTTTCTCCCTGTTTCCCTCTCATTTGTACCTCTTTTATGGGGCTCTGTCACACTGTGGCATTTGCAGGTCACAGTAGCATTCACTGGGTGTAACACCTATTTAAGCTTATCTGCAGAAAAGAACCTGGCAATGATCTACCTGGAGCTCTTTTTACTGCTGGAGATGATCCAGGTTTTCCTTTCCTTCCTTACCACCCCCCTTCTCATCGCACGAAGTAAATACTAAACCTGCCTTGCTGAGCATGTATGTTACAGGGAAGGGACTGAAGGTCCAAGGTCAACAGAGCATAACTTCCTTCAAAACAATGGAATTGTTTGGGCCTTTCCATTGAATTACAGATAGCAGGTTTCGATCCCCCAAGCAGCACTGCAAATAAATCTGGATCATTCAGCAGTACAGTGAGACACCCAGCACACGGGGTAATTCAGCTGCCTAACGAGCTGCAGCAAATTATACAAGTTTGCATCCAAAATTGAATTTGCATTATTGCTGTTAAAATTGATCAGAGAATGGTTTATTCAATTCAATTCAGTTAAAAGTCTCAGAGTAGTGCTTGCAAGCTTCCTGTCTTTTGATTAAAGTCACTAAGCACTATCCTCATTGTTCAGGGAATAGCAAAGTAAAACTAAAATATTAAAAATTGTTTTTCCTGCCAAGCACAAAGAAGTGTTAAGCTGGCAGAGCTTGTAGCCTGCCAGAACCTCATGATTTCAGTGCTTGTGTTTGTCCAATAAAAATAATTCTGAACATTTTATATCTCAACACAGCAACTCACAGCTTAAAAATAGAATGCTTTGGGGTATCAGCTTTGCAGACACATATGCATTTTCACAAAAACCAGCTACATTCCACAGAGCTGGGACTGCTCCTGGAAAAGATGCATGCTCATCTAAGTTCAGCAATCCAGAACAGAGGCTGCTAAAGCACTGATCTCAAGTAACAAGTCTTGTCTCATCCCACCAAAATGGAAAATATTGTAGACCTGGAGAACCACTGATTCCAAGTATGAGCTGGCATGGATGATTTAGGAAGAAATGAGAACAGTCAGCCTTTTTTATTGATGTGTCCTCAGAATTATAAATCTCTGTATGGGGCATGTTTATCACTTTATACACATGTACCTACACATGCGTAATACATCTTATAACCCAGGAGGTACTTCAGTGCTCACGTGTCCAAAGTCTTTCCAAGACAGGAACATAGTCTTGCAGACAGATAAATTTATTGTTGTTATTGTTGTTGGGTTTTTTCTCTGTAGACAAAGATGTGCTTGTCTTGGTCCACATTTTCCTCTATATACAAGTCAAATCATATCCAGGTAAGGCAATCAAAAATAGTAGTGAAGATCTAATGGAAAGAAGTTATGATCTGGCTGAAAAATCAAGTATGGCAAACCCAGCATTATGTCTGTAAGCAGAAGGAGAAGAGACCTTGGAGGACCCTACACCAAAAGTACTGCCTGTGGAATAGTTCTGCAGCAGGAGCTCCATTATCACGGTGAGACTGACAGGTTTCTTCCTAGCTCCCCCTAGTGAACCCAGTGTCCCACTTCTGCTCCATCCCACTGAGATACCCTCAGCCCAGGCCAGGATTTATAACAAATTGATATTTTCCTTTAGTGCAGACACTCCTTGCATGTAGACATGGTCATTATTTTTCTCCTGAGTCAGTGATGGAAGAAGATGAGACCTTTGGAAATTAGGAGTGGGATCCACTTATCACACCTCTAACTATAGCCCATGAGAAGTTAGACATTTGCTATAAACCAGTTATCTGGGCTCCACCTCTGGTCAGCAAAGAGAGACCTAGATACCTCCAGAAGGCCATTCATTGCTGTCTATCTCTTTTCACTGGCAATAGGGGCCTCTAGACAGCCCATTTAGATTAGATAACTAAGTGCCAAGGGGATAAAGTTAGGTGAGATGAATCCCTTGTGATTTGACTTCTCTATCATGAGGCCCTTCTGCTGATCTTGTTAAAGCATGTTCTTTAAAACGTCTTGCCCCTAGCTTCAGTCCAGAATGGTGAAAAATTTGATTGAACAAAGCAGAAACAGAAAAGCCTTCTGAGAATGAATCCGGCACCATCCCAAAGCAGGCAGCAGGGTACCCACATCTCTCTCCAATGGAAAATAATTCTTGGGTGTAAAGGCAGAACGTTTGAGTCCACTGCAAGTTCAGACAACCTTTGAACCATTGACGCAGAACTGTAAATCCCCCAAGAACTAAGCAAACAGTTGCTGGGGTGAGTTCATCCTTTCTTCTTCTGTGAAGCATCCGTAGGAAAACATTTTCTTGAACACTGTCACACTGTCACAGATTGGATTGCTACACCTACCTAATAGATTATTCATTAAAATTTCACTCTGACAATTGAAACGGGTTATTAAAGACTGAAACACAACAGCACCCAAAGGCACTGACCGAAACTGAGGTGCCATTGACCAAGGGGGCGTGTAAGTACCTTGGGGCCAGACTCACTTCCTTCTGCTCCCATTGGATAATCCCAAATACTCTCACAGAAGCTGATGGGATTGCTCAAGGAGTATGTTACTCAGCGGGAATAGAACCAAGATTTGGTTTACCCTGAGGATCTTGCAAGAGTAAAGAATATGAGTGGAATATTTGGTCCCATTAGAGACAGGAGCAAAGAAAACAAAACAAAACAATTAATTTCAAAGAACTATATTTCACCCAAAGAATAGGCAGAGAGAAGGACATATCATGTATCTACATGAGGATACCTGTTTGTCATTTCCAAAAAAAAAAACCAAAACACAGAAATGTATAAAATTTGGGGAGAAACATGCAATCAAAATGGCTACAAATATTAATATTATCAACCATATATATACACACATATCTCCATTGTACCCTTCTCCTTTATTTTGCTTTCTAAGCTGAAAAAAGGCTGATTAGGTCACAAACATGGCATTATTCTCTTTCCTGATGGCACAAATCTACTCATAGTCAGAAATGGTTTTGATCAAAATATTTTTCCATTGGAAACCTCCAGATAAGTGAAAACAGTGGTTGTAAAAAAAGGAAAAAAAAATCCTACTTATTTAGTGACAACTCAAGCCCAGAGCAGAGGTTCTAGTAAAAATAAAACAAGTTCATGACCAAGAGAGTGTAAAAGTCTCGATAACCTAATGGCTAGAACATAGTGAGGAATTACAAAGAAAAGAAAAAAAAAAATGGATATTGCCCCTGTGGTGATGAGTTATTTATTCAAATTACCAAGTTTTCACATGAAAGACTAGGAAAATTTACTCCCCAAACAATTCAGGGGTTAGGATACACACACTGGAAATATGGGAAACCCAATCTTCAGTCTTCAATCTCCAGCAAGCAGAGCAAGGCCTTCCTGCAGTCTTCTGCACCCCAGGTGCAAGCAGAGACTGCTGTCAAGTATGGTTTTCTGTTGTGTTCTGGTTTGATTTGCTTTGCTTTTGCGGAAAGTCTGCTGGGGCTTGATTTCACCCTGATGTTGAAAGGGGTTCAAGTTCTTGTTACACTCTATGGTGGGAAAAATCCAGGCTAAGTTCTGCCACCAAGAGCTCACATCAATAGGATATTAGGGCTGACGTCTGGTGACAGAGCCAGTATTCAAGCAAAGTTATTGAATTTTGGAAGGAAATTGTGCAACTTTTAGAATAATTTCTTTTAGAAAAAAAAAACAGCTCTAAACTCACATACTTAATGGCCATTTCCTCATCTCAACCCTCACCAGGGCAGGTAGAAGCAGGACCCAGGAGTGAGCAATACCCACTGCAGTTCATGGAGTGGGGAAAGGACAGAAGTCCACTACTCCAGGAAATACCTGGAAATGCTGGGATTCCTTTGAATATGATCAGTGTCTGATTGCACCATCGCACCTGCCAAAAACCACCCTGGCTCTCAAACAGAATGATGAACCTCTCTGTGAGAGTGCAAGAAAGGTACCCTCTAACCTTTGCTGGGTTAAGAGCCTTCCTGTTAGGATTCTTAAAGGAAGTTTGCTGAATATTATCATTACATAACAGCCTTCTGTCCCATATGATACCACTCAACATGAAAGTAGCCAGGTGCGGGGAAAACAGAGCTTTCCACAAGGATTTCTACATGAAATCCCCTTCACTGAAAATCAACCAAATATTTGTAGGTAAACAAAAAGGGAACACACAGCATAAGCAACATAGCTCTTCTATTTCGAATCTTACTGGTTTTTTGCAGCATTTACCCAGTGTTCTGCAGACCATTAAGAAGATAAAGGTATGAGAACTCTGTTTGTTGCGAGCTGGGGCCAAGTCGAGAGTTGCACATTTTGACTCTGAGTATGAGTGTGTTTATGTGTGCACCTATACTCCTTACAGAGCAAAGCCTTCTAGAGTTTAAGGAGATGAGCTTTAACAAAGAAAAAGAATTTCAGACAATGGTAATATAAAAATGATAGCAGATTGCAGATTCTGATTCATAAGCTGGGAAGTTACTGGAAACAATCAGGAACACAGCAGGGGAAAACCTAGAAAGCTACTGTTTAATTAAAGAGAGTCATAACTACAGAGAAATCATGTGTAAGTACATCAGAATTCTTGACTCTTGGATATATCACCATGCAAAAGCATAGATTCATATGTAAGTGTTGGTTCAAGGGCAAGTGACTCTCTTCATAAAGAACTGGCCTATAGAGAAAGTTCATGTGAAACCAGGTGAGGATAGGAGGAGGAAACTCAAAAGGATTAGTGTATGGATGATCATTGCTCATATTTGTATACCAGTGACCTTAATGAATCAATGAACCAAGTGATTAAATTTGCCAGACCGTACCTGTGCGAAAAGATGCTCACCAGAGTTCTCCAAAGCTGGGCTTAACTATTGAAATAAGAATGTGAGACGAATGAGACTGAATGCTATAGAAGATATAGACTAAATTATAGAAGATATAGACTGCATAACAGAAGCTAATACTAAAGACAAGAAAGAAGTATTGAAGAGAAGAAGTGTTGGTCTAACTCTTCCTTTTCAATCCAGGTGAATTATAGCACTGCCCTCAGTGGCAGCAACTGTTGGAACAATGCCATGTTAGACAAAGAAAGACCAGGTTGCTGTAGTGGCTGGTGTCTCCAGAGTAAAATTTAGGACTGAATTCTGCAGGAAATTGGACAATACTGAAGTGAAAATGAAGGGGAAAAAACCCAACCATACAAAAACCAAAAAACAAGAAAACAAAAAATTTTACCAAAAGCAAATTAACAAAAAACCCCAACAAAACAAAAACTAAATCCACATAGCTCCAAGGCTGCAAATCAAAGGAGACAGATTTCAGACAGAACAAATCATCTGCAGTAGTAGAGGTTGTAAAGATATAGAGATATGTACAGGCCATAGAGCTCTGCCAACCTGACACAGACACGGTGGTCACCACGAAAGTGGATGGTAAAGTCTCAAATCAAAGGAAATGTTGTCACCTCTACTGTGCAAATCACTTCTGCACCTGAGTGACAGTAACACCCTTTCCCGGTTGTTTTTGCTTAAATAAGAAGGTAGAAAGTGGTTTGTGATTTCTCATTTAAGCATAGCTCAAAAAAACTGAGACCGTGATTTCACTGATGGTTTGTGGCTGTCATTATAATAGAAATAATAATATTAATGCATGTTCATTTAGTTTTAAAAGGGTGGAACAGAAAGAGAAACTATCAAGGGCACTCAAAGCAATACTTAGATTCAGGAAGTTCATCCACATCAATCTCTTCAGAGAAGATTATTCAATTTCATTATAAAGAAAGGTACACATATGGCATATAAGGGCCTGGTTCTGTGTCTTTTAAACTGGCAAAGTTCTTTTGATAAATACTGTAAGCTCTTGGTGCTGAGAGGGAGTGTTAGAAAGGTCTAAGCATACTAGGGATGACAGACACCAAGAGATTGTCTCTGTTTTTGACAGGCCATTCCTGACAAAGACAAAAAGCTTGAGAAGACAAGGCTGACAGTGACTACTGAAGGCATCCTCACCTAGACTTCTTTTTGCAGAGCAGTTGTAAACAGGAGCTATAACTCACAGCTCAGGACAGATCCAGATGGGCCCTTTGGCTTCCTTCCATAACAAAATCTTTATTTTTCCTAAGGAAAACAGCTACTCCATGCACATGCCTCTACTTCAGAGCAAAACTTCGTTTACAAACTCAAGCAGTTTAAGGATTAAAAAATTTAGTCTATCTCAGCAAATGAACTTTATCAAAGTGCAGGTAAAATCGAGCCTTCAGGTAAACAGGAGCATTTGCCAAGTGGAAATCCCAGCTCTTTGTATATTTAGTAATGAGTGAAGATAAGATTTCTTTTTTTGACAGCATGATGGATACAATCATAAAAGGAATCATGCTGCTGTAACAGAGTAGACTTGAAGAGTGAATTTGAAGGCTGTGTCTTTATTCCTAAACACGTCTTACTTTTCTTTTATTTAAAGTACATGAAAGCTAGTTTTTCTGGCATGTGAAAATGTTAAAGTTTTGTTGGCTTTTTTTCTTTACTTCCAGCACCCCAATATGGATGTGTAACATTGAATTGTCAGACTAGGATCTGCCTCCCAGTTCAATAATCACTGACTCATTTAAGCATATTTATTTAATTTTTTCTTAATAGGTGGAAAGGTACTGTAAGCAAAGAAACACAAGCTCTCAGGTGAACACAAGCTCATAAATTGTTACATGTGATTCTGCTACTGTGGGTTAAAGGAGGGGGCAGCACCAAGAATGTGGCGAAACCAGCTGGTTTGAGCCCTGGTATTTCAGTATAAAAGCTGCAAATCTACCATAGATTAAAAATGAAATGAGTTTATTGGTCTCAGCCTGTTTCTTTTTGGATGCTTAACCACATCACAAAATGAACCAAACCTGACACGACTGACAGTCTCTACTCAGAGAAAAACCTTACAGCTGCTGGCCAGTCGTGACTGAAATCTAATGATCCAGCTCTCCTGGAAAGCTCATGCAAAGTGAAATTCTGTGGCAGTTCACTCAAGAGATATAGCACCAAGCTAACTCTCTTAAATTAGTCTTAACATTCACCCGAAGACTTTAAGGTGCTTGAAATACACAGAGAATGCAACTAAGCATAGGTTCCAAAAGTGTTGTGGACATTTATCTTAAAGAGTGGTTTAGTAATTTGTATGAGATTCTCTTTTTCCTCAAAAAATCTGCTGGAGAAAGCCCAGGGCACAATACTTCATAACACTAAGCTCACAAATTGCACAAGTAACAGAAGTGTATTCCAGCTCACCTCTTTAGATCCAGGATGCATCAAGAGATTTCAGCAGAAAGATCAAAGCTTGAAAACAGGTTATCCCACAACACATTCTAAGTGAGAGTGTCTTGTTCCGTGATTGGCCTCAAAATGATGTTGTGAAGATGAAATTACAATTTTAACTGGTGTCATCAGGCCAAAAGAGTACAACTTACCTACCTAGGAAAAGATCCCACAGGTCACTGCCACCTGAGCCTTTTTGTCTGTCCATGGAGACAAACATGGAAGTCTCACCTGAGCCAAGTCACATCCTCCCACACTGTTTAGATCATGCAACAAATATTTGCAAGGTTGAACTTTCGTGTGTTTAATCTCTTACCAAAAGTAGATACAGAACCCCAATAGAAAATAAGCTCAAAGAATCAATAATGTTGGAAAAGACCTCTAAGATCATTGAGTCCAAAGATCTACACCTTCACACAAAATGCAGTCCCAGCTGAGGTCCTTCTCAGTCTGGTAGTGGATGGCCTAAAAATGAAGAAAAAGTTGTTATATAGCAGGGGTAAATGCTGCTTCTCACTCTTCAGCTGAGAGTCAGTAAGGAAAATTTACAATTCTGAAAATAAAACCAGACAGGTTTAATCATATAAATTTAAATTTAATTTTAACCATGATTTTTTAAAAAAATTATCCAAGAAGAGTTGTTAGGTTTCTATGTAAAGAAAAAAGAATTGCAGATTTTGGTCAAAAATGTCTATGATTTTTCTGCTTAGAAACATGTCTTTTTGAATGAGGTCTGCATTTCAGAAAAATTATCTATTTATTCTGGGAACTCTTTATCAAATGTGAAAATTAATTAAATTCATTGGAGAGGAAATATTTATGATCCCACATGAACTATATTATACTCCAGTAACTTTCTTGGGGCATTCTGTGGGCTGTGCATATACAGAAAATCTGGTCTAATAGAGTCCTAATCAAACAGGTTTATAGGGAGAGGTGTCTTTAAGTTCAGTAGATATCCTCCCCACACAGTTATGTCCTCATGGTGAGATGAGCAGCACAAAGAAAACACTGTTTTTTCTTTCCAGTCTGGAGAGAAACAGGTTCCCTTATATTTTTGCTTTCAACTTCCTTCATCTCATGCCCCAGCACTTTTTTGTTTTGTAGGTATTTTATAGAAAATCGACCATAAGAATAACTTACATCTTAAATTCTATAGCATAGATCCCAGAAACTGTGCACTAGTTTAAGAGGGCCTCTCCAAATTCATGGGGATATTTTATGGAAATACAGAGTGCAGATGCTTTGTCAAGACAAGCTCTGCCTTCTTAAAGCCTGTCAATGCATTGCACTAACATAATCAGAGGCAAATATTTGAAACAATATAGCATATGAATATGCCAGGCTAGGATATCACTTATAATTATTGACAGTATATGTACTAAACATGACTTCTGTGGAGTCATTCCAGCGAATTCTGCCAGCACAGATCAGGAATAGTGTTTGCAATACTGTCTTTTGAAAAATATGAGTGTATAATCCTCAACAGGAAGTTATATATCTTCCTTGGGGACAAAAAAGGCTGCATAGAAATTCTAAGTTTGAGGAGGGTACAGAAGAACACTTGAGCCCTCCTCTAAGAGGGAGGACATCGTGGTCAGCAGTCACCTATGAAGTACCTGCTGCTGGGGAATCTGCAAAGGGCAGGAAGGGGATGTTGCAGTTCTCCCTTGATGAAGCACAACAGAGGATGCAGTGTTGCAACCAGTGCCTTTAATATGTACTTGTTCCAAAATCTGCATGTTGAATAGTGAAGCCATTGTGCAAATATGATGTGATCCTGATCACAACATGGGTAAATATGAATGTGATCTTGGTCTGGCACAAGAAGCAAAGCTAGATAAATTTCTTAGGATCATTTCTTATTCTATCCCATAATTGTGTTAAGCAGAGACTAAGGGGTTTTTTATATAGAAAATCTGAGGGTTCTAACGTTTTTTAACTTTAGGGAAAAAAGGTGTGAGAGTCATTTAATATACTAAAAGGACTACAACTAGAACTACCAAGGGCTTTCCAGCATCCCAGCCAGCTGGGCATGGCTTTGCAGGTCTCAGTCTGCATGGATCACAACAGAAGTATATAGGTATAAACAAAGGCAGAATTTAATTACAAGTGCACATTTTTTAATTGCACAATAGTCTCTCAAAAATGCTTATGTGAAGAAGAAACTTGATGGTTAGTCTGATCATTTGTTCAAGGCTCTTGAATGAATACATTGTAATACACATAATACCCTGACATCCTATAGGTTTGACATTTACTAAGGTAATAAATTAAAGTAATTATGTTACTGTATAATAAATACATTCAACAGGAAATAAAAACTGTGTAGCGCAAGAACAAAAAAAAGTCTTGTTTTTCTAAGTGGCTGTCATGTACAGAACACTAAGAGCTTAACAGAGTTTTTATGAAGGCTGATAATATCTTATAAGCATAAATTAAAGACGCCCATCCCCTACATGGTGTCTGTGGCTTGAAAAAAGAAAGGTGTGAAGTTCTTTTGCTTCTTTCCTCTGTAAGACTTGCCATTTACAGTCTGATTCTTGGTTCACCAAACAGCTCGGGCAACATTTTCCTACCTAAGTGACATTTCCAAAAGCCATTTGTGAATCTGCAGGATTCAAAGGACTGTGGTGACCAGGTTGAATTAGTTACCACGCTGCATCTCACCTACCATAACTAGCCATTTGTGCTCCCAGCTGACTGTACCTACCAAGCGACACGTGCTTGCCTACACTGTTCCATAACACCCAACTGTGCTGCTGAATGAGACGCTGGACATGACCCAGCAACATGTGCTCATAGCCCAGAAAGCCAACCATATCCCTGGCTGCATCAAAATTAGGAAGCTGTGTGAGGGGAGTGTTAGATTCAATATTAGGAGTAAGTTTTTCACCCAGAGGGTGGTTGGGCACTGGAACAGGCTCCCCAGGGCAGTGGTCACAGCACCAAGCCTGCCAGAGTTCAAGAAGTGTTTGGACAGCGGTCTCAGGCACATGGTGGGATTCTTGGGGCTGTTCAGTGCAGGGCCAGGGATTGGACTTCGATGATTTTTGTGGGTTCCATCCAACTCAAGAGTGGGCAGCTGGTCGAGGGAGGTGATTCTGCCCCCTGCTCTGCTCTCATGCGACCCCATCTGCAATGCTGTGTCCAGCTCTGATGTCCCAAACATATGAAAGACATGAGCCTGCTGAAGCAAGTCCAGAGGAGGCCACAAAGATGATCAGAGGGCTGGAGAACCTCTTCTGTGAAGACAGGCTGGGAGAGCTGAGGTTTTAAAGTCTGGAGAAGAGGTGGCTCTGAGAACACCTTATAGCCCCTTCCAGTACCTAAAGGGGCCACAAGAGAGCTGGAGAGGGACTTTTAACAAGGACATGGAGTGATACGGCAAAGGGGAATGGCTTCAAACTGAAAGAAAGAAGGTTTAGATACCAGGAAGAAATTCTTTACTGTGAGGGTGGTGAGGCACTGGACCAGGTTGCCTGGAGAAGCTGTGAATATCCCATCCCTGGAAGTGTTCAAGGCCAGGCTGGATGGAGCTCTGAGCAACCTGGTCTAGTGGAAGATGTCCCTGCCCAAGGCAGGAGGGTTAGAACTAGCTGGTCCCTAAGGTCCCTTCCAACCCAAACCAGACCACGAATCTGTGATAAACCTCATCTTGTACATTTGCTATGAGTGAGGATGCCCTCTCACAGTCACGAGGAGGTGACTTGTGAAGCTGCTGCAATTCAATCTCATGCCAAGATTGCCGATGACAACTCATTGCTTAAGAAGGATCACTGTGCTGCCAAATCACCAGGGGTCTTTAAAACCTCTTCCCCTTGGCTCCATCAAGATTCAGAGACTACTGTTGGCTGATCCTCAAAGTGGGTATTTACAAGAGAAGGTGTTTAAAGGGAGAACTTCCTTCTGGCTCATGATAATTAATGGAAGTTTCTGCCAAAAATTACTAAAGCTCACATATCATTCAAAACTGTCTACTCAGCAGAGATACTCCAATTATGTAAGTATCCAGTCCTTTTTGAAACATTCTGAATATAATTGCCTCAGCAATATGTGGAGATGAGGTTGTCCAGAAAGCTTTAAAATGTATGGATGAGACCTCCAGCCAAGGCAAGAGAGGTATTTCTCACACTACATCAAATCAGGACAAGCTCAGGGCTTTTATGAAGTTTCATTTTGCTACATCAGATTGGAAATCTTAATATGCCTCATTCTGTAAATTGTTCCATTTACTTCAATGGGTCTTCATGCAGATAAGGTGAAGCACAAACAGTACAAATAAAAGGGTAGTGTCTTTGAAGAAGAGTTCTTCTTATATTTGTTTGAGCAAAGCCTGGTAAAATGGTGCTTGATTCCCTCTTGGCTTCTAAGCTTTGCTACAATAAACAGAAATGAATAAAAATAGCAATATCAAGCTGCACCAATGTCTGCAGCCTACTTGATTTGCCCTGAGATTCAACTGGATACTAATGCACAAAAATACTGATTAAGGCTGAGTAATTTTGCCCCAAATTGAATTCATTTTAGCAGCATAGAGGAAGGGGAAATGTTATCCTGCTCTTTGCTCAGCATATTTAGATATAATGACATAATATGAATGCATTCCAAAAATTGCCTGTCTTCAGGTAGTGCATTTTGGAGTGATTTCAAAATTCCCTTAGGTTATAGCGGCAAAATCTTTTTCCCTGCCTCAAAAATCGCTAGGCCCTCAGTGCCTAATTGTCTGTGTCACCTTGTTTACATGGTGGGTAATTTTCTAGCCTACGGTCTGTGCCTTATTTTGTCAGGCTGCCCTTATGCTACTTTGTGACGATTCTGATTTTCAAGCCTCCATGCATAAATTATGATTTATTTTGCTTTCTGAAAGAAAGGCTGAGTGAAGTAATATAGTGTGGGGCTTTTTGGTTTGTTTTTTTTTTTTATTATG
This sequence comes from Xenops minutus, assembly GCA_035221455.1. Lineage (NCBI taxonomy): Eukaryota > Metazoa > Chordata > Aves > Passeriformes > Furnariidae > Xenops > Xenops minutus. The sequence goes on along the minus strand of JAWWEE010000074.1, from coordinate 7,441,626 downwards.
AATATTTCAAGAGTGTGCTTTTTCTTCTGAAGAAAACTCTGCACCTCCAGCAAATATCTTTTTTCTTCTCTACAGAAAAATAAAAACAGAGAAGAGCTGAAACAAAAACAGTATCTTTTGTTTGAACCTTAAGAGATGCTGAGATCTCATAACTTTAGCACTGGGGTGAGAGACATGTCATACTCTTCAAAAGTGGCTTTCTTTGTTCATTAATGTTAATTTGTATATAGCTGGGTACACTGTGAGCTATGGTATTGCCACTACATCATTACTTCATGCCCAAAAAGAATCCCTGTGCAGAAAACATGGTTATATGAATAAAACAAGCATCAACACCAACACTGCCTGATTTTGTACATTAATGAAGCAAATTTCTCTTCAAAACTTACTTAACTGTTTTTACAATAGCGAGAACCGAAAGATGAGGCCATAATTGAACTGTTGCCCAAAGGCAATTACTGATTGAAATTGATTAATTCTACAAACAAATTTGACCAATAGATTAGTTGTCACATTATGGCAGATTTGGGCAATACTGCTGCAGTTGTGAAGGAGACACGACTGTCTAGCATGAATAGTTAATACAGTGTGTTACCCTGTAGAGTTGCTTGTTGAGTTACCCAAAGAAATCTCACCGGGGAACAGAGCAGGGCACACTACTTTGATGCTATAAAACCATTGTGTTACCTCTCTGCTTTTATGTATGAATCTGAGGAATTGTTAACAGCACCACGAGCAGTTTGCTCTGAGCAACACAAATGTAATGGACTTAACATCAAAGTGATGCAAAATCCACTGAAAACAACAGAAAGGCTCCAGCTGAATCCAGAGGACTTTGAATCAAGGCCTACCAGGGTCAAGTCCGCTGTTCTAATGGGTTTTCTAAGGGGATCCTGTGGGAAATTGGAAAAAAGGATTCCAATTTCTTGAATCCAAGGATTATTGAAGCTTCTAGCTACTGCTTTTGCAAAATCATTGGTTCAGCTGCTTTCCCCTTCCAGCCCATGACACAGTGACATGGGAGCTCTGAGCTTCATGGTTGCACAAAGAACCCTTTGCACCTAAGAATACTCCCTCCTTGCCTCCTTCCCTCCCTCCCTCCCTCTGTCCCCCCAGAAAAAGATGCTCCAGGAAGCCATTTGAGGCAAAAGCAATCAATGCTGCTACTGCATACCCAGAAAGAAGCTGCATTAAAGAGTTCCTTGCATCATCCCCTCTCAGAGGGTAGAGGTATTTAGGTGCCCATCTTGCTGCAGTTATCCAGTCCTTCCATGCTTGGAAATTAAGCTGCTGTATTAGGCACCTTGTTACATTTTTTTTGAAGCCAATATGGACTGAGGATGGTGTGCAGCACGACAGTGGGCTCCTAGTTCTGGCTTCACACTGATTTCACAGCTGTGTCAGTGACTCAGTTTCAATGGGTTTCTACACAAAATTCAAGGTTTTGGGTTTGCTATTGAAAGCCCCATGTGGCTTGAGGTGGGTGAGCAGAAGTCCTCCTGAACTGTCACACAATCCAGGTGCAGATGTGATCAATGAAAGATGTCCATCTGAGGTTTTCTGATGGTAATATAAGTAACTTTATTAGTTGACTGTGCAGTGGATTGGGCCCTTTTCTGTTCATAAGGACATATTAGCTGATGGAGCATCCCAAATGCCATTTCCTCAGCTTTCATATCTGCATTTTGAAAAAGGACCGGGTTTTGTTAGCTTTCAGGAACGTTTCAAAGCCCTTTTTCCTGCTATCAAGGTGTCTTAGAGGGAAAAGATATAAATGAGCTGTGTGATAGGTACAGGGAGCTCTTATTTTGGTTGGGCAACAGATGAGGCATATGGGTAATTTATTGCACTATAATTGTGTTATGTGATATTGATGCTGCAGTATTAATGACTGCAAAGTGCCCAGATTGATTCAGATGGCCATTTACTGTCATTATTACAAATCTAAATAAATAAATAAGAGCAATTGAATTGATGTATCTAAGAAATGTTTCAAAGTCACCCGGTGACATATATGTAGGCGCCTGTGAACAGAGAGAGACTCAAACAATATCAGGGACACTTTTTATTGGGGTCAGAAAGAAATAGAACAATTAAGTGATTTTCAGTCATATACAATATATTAGGAACTGTTTTAACAAGTGCATTGCTAAACTGACTGGCATGAACAAAGCATTTTAAAAAGCTGGGATGTAAATATGCCAGGGAAAAAGAAAGAAAACATGTAAACTATGCTCAAAAATAGTCTGCAAATGTAAGGAAACAAGAAAAACTAAGACAATCATGCACATACCTCTCCTGCTACCATGGCCCAGTGAATACAGTGGTTACCATGGCTGGATCTGGCTATGAGGTGGACTTTAGAGGGCAAGCTTTGTTTCTGATCTCTGCCCAAACAGAGAGCCTTGATCCAGTCTGTTGGTTTGTGTACTTTGAGCAAGCCAACCTCACACTGCAAGAGCCAGCAAGTTAAGTTTGAATTTATCTCATGCCTTCAGGTTTCTCTTAGCATCCCCTGTCTGGATGTCATATCATATGGACCCAGAGATGTATTACGAGTGTTCCAAAATATGACTCTGCAATTTTCCCCTAAAACACAAGAATAATGCAAGTCAGACAGCTAAGAACTACACACATTTCACAATGTTTTTTATGTATCCCTCCTTTTTTTTTTTCCATGAACAGGAAACAGTACATTAAAATGTAGATCTTGCTAAAAGGTAACTCTTTCATTAACCATTTGTGAGGAGTATTAATATAGGCTCTTTATTTACACTAAACATTTTACTAGCTTCGATAATCATTGATACTGAAAGAGATGAAAGCAAGTCTATTAGAATAAATAGCGTCTTCATACTCAGAAGTACATTTGAAAATAGGTGGGACCTAAAGACAACGAAGTAAGAACCTGCTAGTATTGATCTGCATGGAGAAAAAGATCTTTTTTGGCTCCTCCTCCACCTACAACCTCTAATGATCATTGACTCTGTTGTCCAGATAAATTCCTTAGATAAACAACCAAACCCGAAATTAACATACTAGCCATTAATAATCCAGTTAACAATTCTTATGACAACAACAAAACAAAACAAAAAAAAAGACATTATTTCTTTTGAAGGTTTATTCTTAGCAATGTTTATGTGATGCAAACCTGGGATCTGAGTCACCTGCCAACAACCAGGAAAGCAAGTCAACATTACAATTGGGACTGGACATTAGATATTCTTGTACTTGTGGCTGGTGCTTAAGCAGCTACGTTTCTTTATCACTTAATTTTATGGGTTATCGGAAACTAAAGAAATGTGTGTTGTGGCCATTTCTCACCTCACAACTTAATGTACAGAGTGACAAGAAAATAGCTTTTGGATACTTGGCTATAAAATTGTTTCCTATTAAAAAAAAAAAATCAAAAATAAAACTCAAAAACTTGCTTTCAAACTTTTACTCCTGGGTACTGCAGAAAATTACTGTGTAAGCTGTGTGGAAGGTGCTCAGGGGCTACTCCCAACATCGAGCTCCCCTAGTGGCTGCTTCCCTCCCACCATCCCTGCTTGGACAGAAACACTTGGGTTGGGATTTTCCCCACTTGAGACCAGAAGGAAGTGACTGAAAAGGGATGCAGATCACGATCCACGAATTAAAAAAAAAAAAAAAAAAAAAAAACAAACATACTCATTCCTACCTGGAACTTTTGATACAAGAAAATATTGGGTACTTCAAAGAGAAATTAAAATATCCAAAAAGTAAATGCGTTTGTCTAGAAACCTATAATCAGACACTACATATTGCCCTGTTGAGAATATAAGGAAACCTATGGGACACTCTGCTTTAGACTTTGGTTCAACAGCAAATATACAACAAAACATAGATAACAATGTCTTATGACTCATTCTGCCTACAATAATTTTTGCGTGTATGATGAAAAGCTCTATTGACCATACTCAAGCCAATGATTAGCTTTAATCCACAAGCAGATGGATCTGAAAACAGAAAAATCAATGCACATAGACACAGTTATTCTAGAAAACAAACATTTTCTGCCTCTCCATGCACACAAAATGCTTTTTTTCTTGTAGCAGGAATACTCACAGGCTAATGCCAGACTAAGGGCACAGCAAAGCAGACAACATATTTCAGCTGCACGGCTCCCTGAATTTTGCTGTCAAACCAAAATGGGTGGAAAACTACAAGCTTAATTTTTCTTGTTGCTGTCAGGGTTTTGGGCTTTTTGGAAGGATATTCCAAGGAACAAGACTTGTTTTGCTTGTCATTGTAGAGGTATAGTTGCCAGCTAGCCAGTAGTTCTGAACTGAAATTTCTAAGTTGATTTTCAAGACAGATATTGCAATACTACCAGGATAGGCAACATGGGATGTGTACCAATCCCTTTGAATGAAATATTTTAATATTGCCATGAAGGAGGATGGGATATATAAAAGAATCAGACAAAGCCTCAGATGAAAATCCTCCTTGAGTCTCTTTCCATTTACACAGGTTTTACCCCAGCATAACCTCTCTTTTCCCTGAAGTTATTCATGATCTACTTCTCTGTCAGTGATCGCTTTGATTCCAAATTTCTTGGGAAACAGCAGAGATGCAAAGAGGCTGCAAAAAAATGAAGCTTTCATGCTCTAAAGATGGATAATTTAATAAAAGAAAAATCATATATTAAGCATGAGAACAAATTGGGGCCTTTAAGGATGATAAGTAATTAAGATCCAATGAAAACCTACACAACATTTGCATATCCAGCTTTCTGAGGGCAATATCCTGTATTTTGGGATTCATCAACCAAAATATATTAGTGTGACTTCAAATGGCCAACAAGCAACCTTGCTTGTGCAGTCTGAACCCTTCCCTGCCTTTATGCAGAGCAAACAGCCATCAGCAAATCCAGAATTCATAAAAGAAGATAACTAATGTGAGGTTCTCAAAGAGCTTGACCAGAGGCCGGGTGCACCCACCACTGGCCCAGTGCAGCCCGTGCCCCATAGGGATGGCCCAGCACAGTGCTGCCCCACAACCCCATCCATGGCCCCACAGTGGGGGGAAGCCTGGGAGCTGCCACGGGGTTTGGCAGAGCCACTGGAAGAGCCTGTATGCCAGCGAGGAACGCTGGGCCGTGGGGCTCTGATGGGTTCTTGCAATAGGACTCGGTGGGGTCAGGGGTGGATACTCCTGGGACTGCGGTGCGTGCTGTGACCGGGAGGACCAGGGTCTGGATGACCCAAGGGGCTCCCCTGCACTCCACCAGAGCTTTGGGGGCTGGCGGGGGGGCTGGTGGCAGCTCCCTGGGGGACCTGGCTCTGCGGGCAGGGGCGGTGGAGCGAGGGGATCTCGCCCTGTCCAGCCCGGGGGGCAGCAGTGGCTGCGGTCCGTGGACCCTCCAAAGGAGGCGGCGGTGCCTGGCCGGGGGCTGCTGCTGCTGTGGGGTGTTTGCTGTCGCTGAGGTGTGCGGAGGGCAGGGCAGGGTGCGGGGCTGGGGCTGGCGGGGCAGGGGCAGGACCCTCGACGGGGGAAGCGCGCCCCGGCGCTGCTGCGAGCGGGGACTGCGGGGGCTTGGGGGCTACCTTTTTTGTCCCAGAAGCTGTGGCATTTAAATAATAATTAGGAAGGAAGAAGAGAAGCTTAACGTGGGAAGGAGAGGCAGGGCACATCCCGGAGGTTCCCCCGGTGTCCTCCCGGACCCCCCCGGCTCCCCTCGCCCCGCTCCCGGCGGGGCCGCGGCCACCTCCAGCCTGCGCTGAGGCTGAGCAGAGCCTCCCTGCGCCCCAAGCTCTGCTTTCTTTCACGTCTAATTTGATAGGAGGGGGATTTCGAGCTTCCCATAGTTACAACTTTTCTTGATTTCTCCCTTCCCCCCACCCCGCGCATTTATTACTTGCATTTAATTAATTCCTTCTTTGCGTTTCCTTCCCTGTTAATCTTTGGGTGACTGCTTTGTACATATGGCAATCTGATAATGAGGGAGTTTATCCTTATTCTCTAGACTTCTTCACTGCGATGTCCACCCGTCTAGTGCCTGGGATATCGATCATCTTTCCTTGGGTAGGGGGACAAGGTAAGAGGGGTGATAAAAGATTTGCAGTATTCCACACCATTAAGAATAGCTTTTATTCCTTGGCGCTGTTTAATCAACTGTTATATCAAGTCATGCTGTTTAAGCAACCACATCAAAAGAACATACCCTCTTTTGTATAAATTATATATTCCTTGTATCTGTCTTCTCGCATGCACGCAGACGGGGAGATAAAACTTAAGTTTGTTTTTTAATAGCATGAAGCAGGTATTTAGCTGTTATACAACTTGTTTCTGCAACTAAGTTGGTTGATAACAACCTAGAAGCCAAGCTGCTGACTTTCTAGCTTTTTATCCATTTCCAAGTCAAAACTCCTCAATTTAAAGCTCGGAAAGAGAAATCAATGATTCACTGAAAGTCTACAAAGAAACATAACTAGCAGAAGAAAAGTATAGGCTAAAAAAGAGGGAAGAGCACTAGTTAGAGTCAGCATGAGAGCTTCGGTTTACTTTTTTCGGCTCTTTGCTAAAGTTTACCTTAAAATACCACTTTGTCCCCTGCAAGGTCCATGCTGTCCTGCTTGTTACAGTTTAAGGATGCACAACTTTTTTAACATTGAAAACTAATTTTAAAGTGCATTTTCACATGGCTTAAGTTGATTTTTACTCAGCTAGATGTCACAAACCGGAAAGCTCCCATATATTTGTTCGCCCCAAAGAGTTCTTCTGTTTTTTTAAAAAAATATCCACTACTTAAATAAAGTTGATTTTTTTTTTTGGATATGTTTTCTTTTTTCTGAGACAATGGACTTTGAATTGCTTCAGCATGACGTCTTGGAATTTTTAAGAACCCCTAAAAACCTCCTGAAAGTTTCTAGTTCCTAGGACAAATTGTATTTTCTTAGGAGCAAAAGTAAAGGAGCACTTTACAGGCAGAGAAGTGTTTGTTCATATGGAACTCTGCTGTTCTGTCTAACCTGCTCTATCAGCCCCATCTCTGCAATTTTGTCCGTCTCTCAACACCTTTGTCTGATTAGTAGCTTTTGGAGATCGGGATAAAGACATCACTTGCCACGCTGCATGAGATAACAATTAATTTAACATTAAACTTATCCCCTTTCCATTCACTCTGCTTGGATCGATCTCTGTTAATTGTGTTTGCGGATGCTTTCAACACTATGCTTTTCTTAAAAACTTAATGACACCCCGCAAGGAGGTGTAAGAGTCTAAAACGCTCCTCTCCGACTTTGACCAAAGAGACAAAGAATATAGCCCCAGCGTGCTCAGGAGACCATCTATTTTTAATCAGTTGACTTTTCATGCACTTCCGAAGATACAACACTATTTTAAACTGGGTGATAGTCCTTGATTTATTAAAAAAAAAAAGTGTCACATTGCAGTTGTGTGATACACAAGTCAGACACCCTAACTTCATTTAACTGCCGTCTCGCATCAGACCTCTTTCTGCCTTTAAAGTGGTCATTTGTCAGCTAAAAGGCGAGTGTGTTTAAAAATGTATGTGTTTAGGAAGGAAAGCAACCTCCCCTTTCAGGGGGAAGAAACCTGTTACAAAGCCATTTAGGTGGGTGCGCTCTGAAATGGCATTATTTCCCCCCGGGCGTTAATACTTCCCCAATACGTTCCTATTTGCACGGCTTCCCCCGACAATTCGGCATTTTATTTAACTGCAACTGTCCTTAGAAACTTGACTTGGACCGAGACAGCCTGCTAATCTTACTTTTTTCCCCTCTTTCACAGAGGCATCTGTTCCTCTTGCTGACAAATGTACCATTCTGCCAAGAAAGTTTCTGACAAAAAAAAAAAAAAAAAAAAGGAAAAAAAAACCCAAACGTGTAATTGATGTTATCCCAAGAAAGCGCGATCTCCACCCCTCTCAGCTCCAAGCCCTTCAGGTAAAAGGAAAAAAAAAATTCTTTCAAGAATTTGTTGCCTTTTTGAGGGTTAAAACATCAGAAGACAAGCTTGTCTCGCCTTGGCCAATCAGCTCTCGGCCCTGGCAGCTATAATATAGAACTAAAGGCAGACTCCTCTCACAAGCGTCTTGCTTTGCTACCATTAAAATCAGACCCTTTTTTTGTCTCTCGATTGCTGTCTCACGACCAAACTCCGATGTGTTCCGTTATCAGCGACCTAAAGCCTGCCATTCCAGCACCTGTCTTGCTAGGGATCGGTGGATAGTATACGATTCAGAAAGCAGACAAGGACATAGGAGGAGAGAGAGCTCTAGAGACAGCCAGGGATAGGCACAGAGAGCTTTGAAGTAATTGGATTCAATGGACGAAATGCTGCTGTTGACAAGAATTCTCTTGGTGGGCTTCATCTGCGCTCTTTTAGTCTCCTCTGGGCTGACTTGTGGACCAGGCAGGGGCATTGGAAAAAGGAGACACCCCAAAAAGCTGACCCCTTTAGCCTATAAGCAGTTTATTCCCAATGTGGCAGAGAAGACCCTAGGGGCCAGTGGAAGATATGAAGGGAAGATCACAAGAAACTCCGAGAGATTTAAAGAACTAACCCCAAATTACAACCCTGACATTATTTTTAAGGATGAAGAGAACACGGGAGCTGACAGACTGATGACTCAGGTAGAGCCACAGAGATACCTGTATTTGTGTTTGTTAACCTCTCTGAGCAATCCTAAAGGACGCATCTGTCTTAGTATTTTTGAAAGCCCCCCCTTTCCCTCTCCCCCTCCTCCCCCCGCCCCTCCAAACTCGGCTAGTTTCCCCCATTGAATGTAAATACCATCTATCCAGACAAGTTAGCAGGGGCTGGAGCTGGAGCTGTTTAGATATTTGGTGGGGGAATCTGTGTGATACTTACAGTCATTACCGTGCCATGGCGTTCCCTGTAACTTGGTTAGAGATTGCTGTTTGCATTTGTCCCCAAGGATGCACTTTGATCAAACGAATTGCATACAGCTCAGAGGACCCCAACTGTATAGTGACCGCCAGGCCACCCACTCATTATTACAAACGTAGTCCGCGGTTGCTGCGCCTGCTGACTTGATTTATATTTATTTTTTTTAATTTAATTTCTCTCTTTTTTTCTTTCATTTCATTTTAACGTTCACTATTATTATTATTTCCCTCGCGAGCATAATCTAAATTTAGTAGGCATGCAGTCGTGCACTCACAAAAGGCAGCTGAAGCCGGATCGACCATTCCTCTCCTGATTCCGTATTATATAGCTCGTATTGCAATACCATCATTTGCAATTGTGCCCATCAGAGCGTAAATATATTGATATTTCTTTAAGGATGCTCGCCACCAATGCTCTGGTACTTCCATAGGGGAGGGACTTGCAACTTATCGGCATTGCATCACCTTCTGTTTTAAAAAATCTGATGGCACAAGGTTTACAATTGGGTAAATATTGGATCTCGGGTGGAATCGGATTGCGGAACCATTTTATGAAAAAAAAAAAAAAAAGAAGAAAAGAAAAGAAAAAGAGAAAGGAGAGAGAAAGAGATAGAACCGCTCCGAGAGTCACCTCGTAATTATTATTCATGCTCAACAGAGAGCTCGGTGAAGTCAATTGCTCTGCCAATCCCGGAGTTTCAGAAACTACATGCAATCTAGACACTGGAAATGGGTTTCCTCCAAATATAGGTCAACAGCGTTTTTTTTAATATTAATACATTTAAGCCCCACCTTCAGTGCTAGAGCAGGACTAGGCGGGGAGTGGACGCGGGAAAGGAGGGGGGTGTGGGGGGTGGAATTTCCCAAACTCTCCCCGTTCCTCGGCCTGATTTTCCGCACGTTGCCGGGTCTCCTGGGGCGAGGGACCGGCGGCCGCCACCATCTCCTCCCGACCACCTTAAATCGCACCGCGCCTCCGCCCGCCCTTCGCCGCCGCCCCGCGCAGGGGAGCGGGGCTGGAGCGGGGCTGGAGCGGGGCTGGAGCGGGGCTGGAGCGGGGCTGGAGCCGGGATGGAGCGGGGATGGAACGGGGATGGAACGGGGATAGAACGGGGATGGAACGGGGATGGAGCGGTGCCGGAGTCGGGATGGAGCGGGGATAGAGCGGGGCTGGAGCGGTGCTGGAGTCGGGATGGAGCGGTGCTGGAGCGGGGATGGAGCCGGGATGGAGCGGTGCTGGAGCGGGGATGGAGCCGGGATGGAGCGGGGATGGAGCCGGGATGGAGCCGGGATGGAGCGGGGATGGAGCCGGGATGGAGCCGGTCCCCGCTCGGGCGCGGCCCGCGCCCCTCCGCGCACCCGCGGTCCTCCGCCCCCGCTGCCTCCGGAGCCGCATCTCTCGCATTTTCAGCTCCACTTACTCCCCTCGAGTATCGATCGCGGCGGCTCGGGTTTCACCCTTCCCTCCGCAGCCCGGCGGAGGCGGCGGCGGCTCCGCGGGAGACGGGCTCCCGCCGGGGCTCGGCGCATCCCTCCCTCCCTCTTCCCCTCCCTCCCTCCCTCTTTCCCTCGCTCCGTCCTTCCCTCCGCGCGGCTGCGCCGGTGCGTGTGCGGGGCTGCGGGCGCGGGGGGAGCCGGGCACGCTCGGGAGCGGTGGGATGCGGGCCGGGGGCGGGATGCGGGATGCGGGCTGACCTCGGACCCGCGGCTCTCCCGGGGCACGCCGCGCCGGCTACGCGGCTGGCCGCTCCCGCTGCATTAGCTGGCAGCGTCTGAACTCCTGACCTTCTGTCAACTTCCCTCAGACGAACGAAACGAAAACAAATACTTTTTTTCTAACCTCCCCCCCCCTCCCCGCTCCCAAGCCCCCCTCTGCGCTTCTCCTTCAGTGCTTGTTCCCGTGCCTTAGACACAAAGGGGGGAGGTGGGCTGAGAGCAGCGGGGACGGGGAGGCAGCAGCGCCGGGTACCCGGCGGCAAAGAGGCTCCGGCACCCCTCGGCCGGGCCGGGAGCGGGGAAGAGGAGCGGGGCTGGGGAGGGGGCGAAGGGCTTGCCCTTGCCCACCGTTCCCCAGGCACGGCTGGGTCCCCGGAGATCCGAGGTGCCGTCCTGCTGCCGGCCCCCCTGCCTTGCTTTCCTCTCTTTCCCTCTCTCCCCTGGCCAGCAACCTCTCATTTAATCCCGGCCTTCAAACGGCGGCTTCGGGAGCCCTTCAACCATGGAGAGATCTTTCCTGAACAGAATCGTTAAACTTACAGAGTGGTTGCCGAATGCATTAGCCGCTAGTTAATATTAACTCCAGAAGGGGGGGAAAGCGCAAACAGAGGTAGTTAAGTCAGGTTCTCAACTTTGCAGGTGACACCAGCAGTTTGCTAAGGGCTCTCCCCTTCCTCCCCTCCTTCCCCCCCACCCCAGCCATTGGCTGGATTCGTGGGAGAGATAAGGAGGCCAGGTCAGTATGATAAAGCTGGAATTTGTATGAAATAAAATAGCAATCTCGTATAATGCAGGCACACAACCGGTGCGTGATGTGAGGAATTTAGAGATCAACTTGGCATTTAGGAAGCCCACCAGGTTGTTTACACTGACAGGTACCTGTTAAGTGTTTCCTTCAAGCAATTCATTTGTGAAGAGATTAGGAGCTGGCAGGAGAGGGCTTGTTGAACAACTTTGCCTCCACACAAAGCGTTAGTGGAGGCAGCCCTGCTGAGCTTCACGGTGGCTGAACAGAATTGGGCTTGATTTGTGGCACACGACCCAATGAATTAATAAATAGTCTGGGCTTCACGGCTTTTGACTCTGACAATCCAGCTCAGGCAGTATAAAAGGGAGGAAAGTCCTTTAGGAGGTTGTTTCTACTTCTTTATTTCGCCTGAGCCCGGGAACTGGTGCTGGCAGGGCCGGAGAGGCAAGAGTCCCTCGGCGCTGCCGGCACCGCTGCCCGCATCCCTGCCTGCATCCCTGCCCGCACCGCTGCCCGCATCCCTGCCCGCGCCGCTGCCTCCCGTGCGGGGCAAGACATCGCCGTGTCGCGTAATGCTGTCGCCCTACCAGTTCAGGATGTTTGATCCTTCACCCACTTCCCTGTAAATCAGTGGAGGAGCGTATCCATACTCTCAGGTGTGAGTGGGAGGAAGAGAAAAAAAATAAATCAAACTCAACTTCCTTGTTCTGCTGCGTTTGTCTGCTGGGAGCGGTGCTGAAACCCAAACACCGGTCTGTCTACCTAAAACGGTAGGCCAGAGAGTCCAAAGTGAGCTCATGATTGTAGTTTATATCTCTTGGATACCTGTGTTTTGCCGGAATCACTTTTTTGTCTGTTGGTGGACACACGGGAACTTTCTTGCTGAGTAACCTTGTCACGTCCCTAAAAGTAGTGTCGCCGGGGTAATGGAGGGGCTTTGCCTTTCTGGGAACTGTGAAGGGGGGCTCTGTGGTCTGTTATTAAGCGTGCTGTGAGCACACTGGGGAGAATGGTCCTGCAGAAGGCCAAGCATACTAGTCAGGTCAGCAAAATCATGGGAAGAGCACCTTACTGCATCCCGCCTTGGCTTTCATCCACATCGATATCTGCATCAAGCGAAACACATTGGTCATATTCACGAGCTGTTTTCCTCTCAAAAAGGAGGAAGAAAGCTGGCTATGTGTGTGTTGCTAACTGTACCTTTAGCCAAGCGCTTTTCAGTGCTTTCGGTGCTGATTTCCTGTGTTTGGAGGGTTGAGAGTCCCGTTCCCCTACCGCCGCTTGTGTCTATTCCCCTCCTTGGCTAAGGGGAATCCTCCCAAAACTTTCAAGGCTTCATTTACAGCTCACCCCTCTGCAGCTCTGCAGGCCCCTTTCCTCTCCCTCCCCCCATCCTGCCCCCCTCATTACTCGGTTCCTGGGGGCCCTCGGTGCTGCAGGGGCCCAGTTCAGCCCGGTGAGGTTGGTGACTCCGGAGAGGTGATGAAAAACCCTGCAGTGCTTGTCCACGGAGTTGGAAGCGGTTCCCTCCACACAAAGGGGCTCCTAGCTTGCATAGTATCCCTGCTTCGCTTAACTTGCCTCCTTGGCCCTCCCTTGCTTTTCATCTTCCCACTAAGAGCTATATTATTGTATGGATTTGCTCGGCTTTGTAGGCGAGCGCCGATGTATGTTTGAAGCGGAGAGAATGCTCCCAGCCCATGGAGCTTTGAGGGCTCTAATGAGTGATGGGCGAAGGGAGAGAAGAAAAAAAAAGAAAAACCCTCCCTCCAGCACATAAAGGCTGTTAACATGTATTGATACCCTTTTCAACACAGAATTAAGCTGAAAAGACCCGGAGAGACATTCCGGGGGGGAATCCGTGACTCCGAGATATATGGCGAGTGTTTGTTCTCGGCAGAAACTTTGCTCTCGGGAAGGGACAGGGCACTTAGCGGCAGGAATTTGCTCCGTGCAGGTGGCTTTGAAGCGCCACACTCACATCCCAGCGTCGGAGGGGTGGGGGGTTCCCCTGTCCCCGCAGCAGGTGCCGGGGGAGCGGGTGGCTCCGTCCCTGGGGGTCTTCGTGGTGTTTTATCCTCTGTTCCTCCCGTGTCCCCAGGTTTCCTTTTCCTCCTCCTCACCTGCTTCTCCATCCCTTGCTGGCAACGGGGGAGAAGATGCTCAGCTCTGGCTGAGCCCATCGTGCGGCGCGTTTTTGGGGAAGGGAAGGGTGCAGCTTATTCGGCTTGGGAGGGAGGGCAGGATGCGGCCCGAGGGGGTAGAGATAGCGAAGTAAGAATCTGTCCCTGGCTGCAGCACCCCCATAATGACCCTTCCCTCTGTGCCCCTATCCCGCAGCGCTGCAAGGACAAGCTGAACGCCTTGGCGATCTCGGTGATGAACCAATGGCCCGGGGTAAAACTACGGGTTACCGAGGGCTGGGACGAGGACGGCCACCACTCCGAGGAGTCCTTGCACTACGAGGGCCGCGCCGTGGACATCACCACCTCGGATCGGGACCGCAGCAAGTACGGCATGCTGGCCCGCCTGGCCGTCGAAGCCGGCTTCGACTGGGTCTACTACGAGTCCAAGGCGCACATCCACTGCTCCGTCAAAGCAGGTAAGGCAGGCAGCCTGCTCAGGACAGGTCGGGGTGGGAGGACACCCGCGGGCCACGACTCAGCCCCCCAGAGCTTTCACTGCCCTGCCCGGTGCCGCCCGGGCTGCCTCCTCCCGTTCCCGCAGCATCCCCATCACCTGCCCCGGGGGCTCCCGCGGGGATGGGGCCGGAGCCCCGAGGGCTCAGCCCGCCCTCCCCTCGCCTGTGCAGGGGTGGGAGAGAGGAAAGAGTGAGGGGCAAAGGAAAAAAAAAAAGAAAGAAAGAAAAAAAAGAAAAGCGCAGTCAGCTGCAGCACTTTTTCACAGAGATTTTATTTGGGTGATTTGCTTCCCAGCCTTCCCACGAGTTCTGCGCGGCAGCCACACACCCTTCTCCTCCCCCCGTGGGATCCGATGCCTTCCCCATCCAAAGAGCATGTTCAACACACTCGTGGCCGTCTCCAGCCGCCCCGCTGGCTGCACGCCTTACTCGCGAGCGCTAATCTCCGAGTGGGAGCTGGCCAGGAAAATAAATAAGTAACGTGGTCCCCAGCCTCCTTCAGCGGTAGCCGCTAGGAAATTCCCAGATAGGGATACACACGCACATAATTTTTTTCCCCTCCCCTCCCCTGTGCTTACAACGCCACACGCTGTCTCAACTCGGGAACAGCTCGCAAGAAATCCCAGACTCGCAGAGTTCCTTTTCTTGACACTTGACACTTTTTTGGGGAGCAAATCGATTGGCAAGTGCCAGGCTCCCAGCCTCTCGCCTCCCTTCACCCAGCTCCATGGCACCTGAAGCGCTTTTTAAGAGCATGCTCTAGTCCAGCAACCTGCTGGATGTGTCAGGAAACACTTGGTTGCAAAAGAAAATAATGGGCTTTCTTTAAATATAGCTGTTTGTTTCGAACCCAGCAGCACCAGGGCAGGGAAACCAGCCTGGCCTTGCCATGCTTCTCTGCAGGAGGGTTTCATTCCCCTCGCTCCAGCCCAAAGCTCCCCAGAAGCTGAACAGAGGTAGCACCTCTTCTGGCCCATGTGGGCTTTATCCTGAGAGCCTGCTACTGCTTTTGTTCAGCTCTGGGGTCCTTTCTAGCCAGAAGGAGGCCTTGTAAAACTGTCAGCTGTGTGGAGATACGAAACATCCCTTTCAATACCCAAGATAGGCTTTATAGCACAAGGTGTCCGATTGTGGTGTGTGGTGACCTTAGCCCAAGCACACCCCCTAATCCACCCCCATGGGCATTTCATAGGAAAGGAGTAACCCCAAGCTGCTCATTGAGATTCGGCACACACGGACTTGGGGGCAATATTTAGAGGGTGTCAGGCAGGGTCGTGTGACTGTACGAGGCAGGCTGAAGGGAGCAGGCTTGAATTCCACCCTCTCAGCCTGATCTTAAACTGTCCAAACCTCATTTCATGACAGAGCATCTCATGAGAAGATTAAACCCCATAATGCCAGGCAGGAAGATTCTTTATCTAGATCTCTGTTTGCAAAAAGTATGATCCCAGAGACTGGAATGCAAAGAAGAGTTCCCCCAAGGCCTGAATTATTGTCACCAGAACAGAGGAGGGAGAGGCAGGGGTGGTAAAAGGGACATTGATAATGCGCTACAGCAAGTATTTAGAGCAAGCTTCTACATTTAAAATTCAAATAGAGATCTTGAGTGCCTTGGAAAAGTGGCTCTGCTGTGCAAATAGTGCTTGGAAGGTCCTGGGTTTTTTGGAGAGTATGTGTGTGAATTGGCACATAGGGTTTCTGCACCTGAACAAATAGGGAGGGGAAGAAAAGGGGGGAAAGAAGCTGGGAAAAAAATGGAAGTGTCCTCTCTTCCAAGAGTGTCTGCATTTATTACATGAATCAGAATGACAATGCTGATCCTTTATTGGATTTTAATTAGAGAACCCAAACAAGCACTGCTCAAAGAAGCAGATTTTCACACCTCTGCCAATTCACTGGCATGTTTGTAGAGCTGCTACACTACTAGATCTATTCATCAAGTCCCTGAATATGCAAACAAAGCTCTAGCCAGACCTTTACTGCCGGCTTGTAGGAAGGTGTAGTTTGCTAGCAGAGGCCTCCACATAAAGCACATAGCTTGTTTGTTGCCATGTCCTCCCTGAAGAGGGAGGCCTTGGAGATCTCACTGCTTCATTTCTGAAGATGTGATAAAGTCATTAGCAAATCAATAACAGTCTAATTTTCACCCTTCCTGTCCTTCCTGAGAAAGTCATTAGGAGACACTCGAAGGATTTATTTAGATCATAAGAGTTTCAGTAACAGCCACAGAGGCAAAATATAAAATCTGTCCACCTTCCGGAGATAAATCACCAGGTCTCTTAACTGGTATAGGGAGTAACTGGGAGAAACCAGGGAAAGGCATGGGAAGGGTGGGAAATGTCAACAGCTGTAGCAAAGACACTTGCTACCATGGCAAACCACGGACTACTACCCAATATTTGGAAAACCAGAGCTTTTAGGAACACAGCAAAGTCCCTCTTCTAAGACAGAGAACAGCCTGGAACATGGCAGTTTCACTCCCCCACAGGAGGCTGAGCTTCCAGAAAGGGATTTGCAAGGCATCCTTAGAGTCTCATCACTACTACTGCTTTCTTTAAATCTGAGATCATTCCTCTTAGTAGCACTAGAAAGCAGCTAAAGTTGATGACAGCATATAGTATCTAACATCTGAGTAACTCTCAAGAGCTAGAGGAGGTGAAGGAGGCATGAGCTTGAGCCTGGCAAAGGTGTGGGGTTGCTTGGTGAATCCATGCCCTGAGACAGGGAACATCGTCCTTCTAGTGGGGTGGAAAAGACTTTTTTTTTTGAAGGAGAAGTAAACCAGAGTGCTGGAGGTGCCAGGCAGGTGTGTTATGGGAGTGACACGTGCACCAGTAGCCACCATGCCAAGCAGGAGAGCAGTGAGGGCTGGAGACAGCACAGAGGCATGTGCAGCATGATGGGGGGCAGGGGGAGACACTCAGGAAACTCTGTTGCTTTCCAATAGGGCAATGGGCAAATTGATGCGCTCCCTGGGGCAAAGACTCTTCCTGCTCCCTGATTGCTGTGCCTTGCATAAGAGCTGAGTGGGGACCCCAAGCACTGCAAGCACAGACACTTGCTTAGAGGAGAAACTTTATGCCAGCAAAACCACTTGGCCGTGAAAGTTTGAAATTAATCTAGCATCAGGTGTCAGTGCAGGCTAAACAGTAGCAAAATGGGAAGTTCTTCCAGAAGAAGTCTGTTCAGTTTTCTCCCTAGAAATATTTTGGCCCATTTCCTTAATGAGACAAATCACACTTCTAACTCCTAACCCGGAGGGAGATGCACTGGCTCAAATCTGGCAGGAAGGGGATTCTCACTTAACTCACTGAGTGCAAATGGGGCACGTGCATAGATGAGGATGGAGGAATTTCAGAGGGAAGTCTGGCTGCATCCTGCACCTGTGTTTCTTGGGTGTGTTAGGGAGGCTGGGGAAGCGGTGTGTCCCCTCATACCCTCATTCCCCAGCCCAGCCTGTGCCCCCTCTAACCCTGCTGTGCCTCTCTCCTTGCGCAGAAAACTCGGTGGCGGCCAAATCTGGGGGTTGCTTCCCTGGCTCGGCCACGGTGCAGCTGGAGCAAGGTGGTACCAAGCTGGTGAAGGACCTGAGGCCAGGAGACAGGGTGCTGGTGGCTGACACGGAAGGCCATCTGCTCTACAGTGACTTCCTCACCTTCCTCGACCGTGAGGACGGCTCCCACAAGCTCTTCTATGTCATCGAGACGCGGCAGCCCCGCGCCCGGCTGCTGCTGACGGCCGCCCACCTCCTCTTCGTGGCCCCCCAGCACAACCAGTCTCAAGCAGGGACCCCCAGCAGCCGGGCACTCTTCGCCAGCCGCGTGCGGCCGGGCCAGCGGGTCTATGTGTTGGGTGAAGGTGGGCAGCAGCTCCTGCCCGCCGCCGTGCACAGCGTCTCGCTGCGGGAGGAGGCGTCGGGGGCGTACGCCCCGCTCACCGCCCAGGGCACCATCCTCATCAACCGCGTGCTGGCCTCCTGCTACGCTGTCGTCGAGGAGCACAGCTGGGCACACTGGGCCTTCGCTCCTTTCCGCCTGCTCCAGGGATTGCTGGCCACCCTGTGCCCCTCCGGCAGCGGCGGGTCCCCGATGGGTGACCCCACGGCTCCGGGCATCCACTGGTACTCCCGCCTGCTCTACCGCATCGGCAGCTGGGTGCTGGATAGTGACTCTCTGCACCCGCTGGGCATGGTGGTGTCATCCAGCTGAGAGCATCCTGTGCCACCCCGGCCGCCTGCCAGCCTCCGAGGGAGAGACAGAGACACAGAGGGAGACACAGAGAGAGAACAAGAGAGAGAGAGAGAGAGAAAGGAGACGAAGACAAAAAAAAAAAAAAGAGAAGGAGAAAAAAATAAGAAAAACCCAAAAGAGAAAAAAAATGAAAAAAAATTACATATTTTTAAAAGAGAGCACGGATTAAGACTTTAAATAATAATAATAATAATAATAAAATAATAATAATTAAGTAGGACAGTCCAAAGTAGACTTTAAGGGAAACAAAGACCCCGGGAAGTTCTGTTCTGTTTAGTTTATAAATATATATATATTTTTATTTGTTCTTTTGTTTGTTGGTTGTTTTTTGGTTTGTTTTTTTTTCCTCCTCTCCTGGATATTTATTTCTTTGGTATTTTGAATAGATGTTTTAAATGATATGAACCGGACCTTCAAGAGCCTTAAATAGTTTCTTTGATAATTTATTATCATGTGAACTTTACTCACAGGGGAAAAAATTATTTTGTGAGGCCAAGCAAAACTGCGCAGAGTCTATTTTTCTACATGTCACGTGTGTCCTGACTTTCAGAAAACAAAATTCTCTACTTACCCATCTCTCCATTGCATTGCTCCTTCATTTCAGCAAGTCTAAAAAACAAGCAAACAGACACACACAAAAAAGACAAACTTCACGGGGGTCCGTAAATTATATTTTTATACACAGAATTGTAAATTAGATTTTTTTGAGAGATCATTACTTAACTGAATCACATTTCGTTTTTTGAAATAGTGTAAAATATGAGAATATATTATTTTAATTTAAATAGTTTCAAATGTAACATCATTTCCTGTATTGTTTTCCATGTTTTGCTTTGTAAAAACACCATTTGGCCATGTCCATGGAAGTCAAGACTGTTACACAAACTTTTTATTTGCAAAAACCGTAAGAAACTTTGTTATTTTTAACTTCAAAAAAAAGTTTATTAGAAAATAATATTTTTTAAAAAGCGCACATGGCAACAATTCTGTGACGATGGAGATGGTAGTTTGTACAGAGGGGAGAAAAGGATGTTTTGCATTAATAAAATGAGAAATAACTGCTGTAAATTTACTAAAATGTATTTTTGAATATTTTGTAATAGTTTTAATAGTTTTATAGAAATAAAATGTGCCATGCACAGTCTGGTTAGTATATAATAACTAAGAGTTCCTGGTGCATCCCATTTTTTTTTTCCTTTTTGCTTATTGGTTTAGGAAACATGATGCCTAAAGGAGTGCCCATTATTTTATTTAGATGTCTTGCTTATAACGTTTAAATTTGGTACTTTAATTAATGAAATGAATCCATCACATTTGAGCATAACCTGGAATCTCTTGTATTAACAGTAGAACCTCACTTATTTGCACAAGCGACTGGGGGACGTGGTTTCCCTTTGCTGGAGCCCTGGCTCCCCATCTGCACTCAGGTGATGCTCCCCTCTTCCAGCTCCAGCCCAGGCTCCGTGTCCACTTCCCGGCCTGGTCCGGAGACTGCAGACGGCTCTTAAAATTGATTTCTGAGGATATTAAATCAAGTTTTCCCTTTGAAGCATGTTAATGTGAAGGCAGGCAACTGCCTTCACCTTGTGGCAACACCAGGATTTTAATTGGCTTTAATTTAGGTGCCAGAAGATGGAAATCTGAGGGACAGACACTGACTTTGGTGAGTTAGCAGGGATTCATGTGGCAGATGCTGGAAGAAGGAGATGGACACCAGATTTCACTGGCCACTTTGAGTAACAGCACAGGGCTTGGGGCCACTGACAACAGAAAAAACACCATATTTGCAAAACAAACAAAACAAAGATTTGTTCATTTATTCTGAGAGACATTCCTTAGCTGTAACACAGGAGTCCGTCCCAAGCCACTGATGGGTGAACATACTGGAGACGTGTTTTAGGAGCTGAGTGGTGTGGCCAGCACTGCATCTCCTGCCTGGTCCCAGCCCCAATCCCCTGCCAAGGGGATCACCCTTGACAGGTGCTGATCAGTGAGGTTCTGCTGCACCACGTGCTCCTCCATGGAGGGTTTCCAGGAACCCTTTAAAAATTTTGCAAAACATTGTGTGTGCATGTATGTGCACGTCTGCAACAGGACCGTGCCAGAAGGGAGCTTTCCTTGAATGTCTTCTCACCTTTTCTTTGGTTTCTGTTACTCGCCGGTCTAGGACGTTCATCCATTGGGCAGCCTTTTGCTCCAGAGACACAGCCATGTTCCCTGCTGGGATGGACGGCAGCTCCAGGGTCTCCCGGAATGTCCCTACATGTGGCCACCAGAGAGTGCAGACTGTGCTCTTCCATGCTGAAATCCTAGGAGCTTCCAGAGTGCTGTCAGGAGATGGTGGCCGAGCCCCATTCACGAGCACTGCTGTGTCAAGCCGTAAGAGATGGATGTGGTCCCTCCTTTCTGCCAGCCTCTGGTCCAGGACCACTCCCAACCTTCGCAGCTCGGACATGCCAGGGTGATGAGACTTCAGCGTGACCACCAGCGTGCTGCAGCACCAGGATAGGAACCAAGCCACCCTAATGCCCACCTGATGTGGGGCATCATGGGGGACTGTGGACTGTCTAGTGGGTACTGGGGACCTGCTGCTCACCCCAGCTCAGACTCTGCCACCTCCATGTCTTTGGGGTCTGCTGGTGCGTTGAGGTCTGCAAGTGCAGCTGGTTTGGGGCATGTGAGAATGTGATCATGGAGCAAACGAGTCTCTGGTCTAAGAATTTTGCCTTTGTATGGCAGTGTCTGGGCATCTGAGCACTCTTACCCCTGTCTCTGAGTCGCAGCTGACATTTTTTAAGGCCTTTACACTCAAAAAAATAACCGTGTTGGAATGTGCCTTTTCCAGAGGTCAGGCAGTGAAGGTGTTTAGGGATGTCAGTGATCAACCTTAAAGCCATTGGCTTGGGAACTTCAGTCTAAATTGTAACTGAGACGTAAAGGAGCCATCAGACCAGAACCTATGCTTGTGTCAGGATAGGGTGTGTGCCTGGTAGGGACCATATAAGACATTGCTGTATTTAATCTTCACCAGAAGGCCAAGATGAGCTCAGAGCTCTGTGGTGTGCGAGAAACTAAGATGTTGTCTTATAGTAGCATCAAACTGTTTTGCCAAGCAGAGAAAAGCTGTGCCATGTTCTCCATTGCACGTATTCCGAGCAGTGTTATGCCTTCCTCTCACCATGTATGTATTCCATCTCTTCCTCTGGCGCCTCTCGCCTGGATCACCCCTCCATGGTGTGCATTAGAAGTGCTTCCTTAGATGGCCAATTCAAACTATAGCTACAGCTCTCGTATGAAGGATGTACTGTCATAACGTTGTGCAAAACGTCTAGGAGATGTCACTGTCCATTTTCAGGGTCCGAGTATGGCAATAGTTTGTATAAAATGTACACATAGTGGTGGCTACAGAATAGTTTATGACTAAATACATATCTATTACTGTTAAAATAATGTATAAGAATGTACTTGAAGCTATTATCCTTGTGCTCTGTTGTCTGAATAATTAAAGAAATTACAGAGACTTCCTGAAATGTCTGATATGTGACAGCATTCCTATTGCACACTCTCAGCTCTGCAGTTTTTACCCTGGTGACATTGAAACAGGGAGTGGGGATCCTGTGGGATTTGGCATAGGATTCTTCAAATATGTGAGGAATTGTGCCTGTGCCGCTTCATGTGATGCTCTCAACCTCCCTCTTTTTCCACCGAGAGCCACGCAGACAGTCTGTCATTTACCTGTGAAATACTGCATGGCTCTGCAAAGCCAAGTCATTTGGAAGGGGCTTGTGGGGCACCAGCCTGTCTTCTCCAGCCTCCCCCACCCAAGCCAAGGTGAGAAGTGATCCTAATGAGACTGGGACTAGTTTGCGTTTACCTGGCTGGTCTTTCAAGCAGTGCCCTGGTGCTCAGACACCAGGTAATCCCGCAAAGGGAGGCTTGGATGTGCCAGCAAAAGAGCATCACATCTGCAGCACAATTAAAATCCAAGCCAAGCACTGGTCTTTCACAGCCAGGTAGCCATGCTGGGCCACAGCCAGCAGCTCTTTGTGCCCTCACATGTGAAAGTTTCCTCAGCTGTATCTTTATATACATATATACACATATATGTATACATATATAATATTATTATCCTTTTATTAAAAGCTCAGCATATCCTACCAGGCTATAAATATGTTTACATTGGCCCTCCTGAGCATTTCACACCACGCCGAGGCTGAGCAGGAGATGTAAATCAGCCAGTTTGGGTGATAATTGGGCAGCAGTTTTGCAGCCCCAGTACAGCATCAATTTCAATTAGAGGGGGAAGGAAACCAGAAAGAACATTTTATTTTACTCATTACTGCAAGTCATAGGGGACCACTAGGTTTCTTAAGCTTTTGAAATTCTTTCTTCAGCAGTTTCTGCCTTAAAACTGGTGCAAACTTAACTGAAAAAAAAGGTCAATTTTTCATGTACAGAACACTTCTGAGCTTTCAAAGGAACAGTATTAATGTGATCCTTGGCCTACGCTGAAAGAGAAAAAAAAATCATCTTTTAAAAATGTATCTTTACAAGCTATGGGATTGTCCCAGATTTGTTGGGAGTAGGATGAGTCCCCCAGACCTTGTTTGTGCCAAGATTGTTAAATATAATTTTTAATACTTTGCATTTGGGGTGCTTAGGCTTACGTATTTAAATAATTTTGGTTTTCAGGGCTGAAAAGAAGCTAGCAAGTCCAGGAAATATAAGTTTAATGATATTGTCCTGGTTCCAATAAAATCAAAAGTGGCATCCAGCTGATCTGGGTGCAGAGGGAATTGTGTTGCTACCTTAAGCCAAGTGCAGGACCCTATATAACTTCTTTTCATTTTTAAGTGAGAGCAAGTCAGCTCTTTCAACAAATACTGCTGCGAATCAGGAGTGAAACCACAATGTCAAGAAAACTGTTTGGGGTAAAAAATTTTGTTTTGATGTCCTGTGACCTAAATGTGAAATAAATATTAAATTTGCTCAGTTTGGTGTAAACAAATGTCTGTTCCTATTACCGAGGAGGAGAGGTGACAAGGGATGCTCTGTGTGGCGTGACCGAGGAGGGTCCCTTGGCCACCAAATTCACATCTGGCTGCTGCCCAAGGGCAGGAGGGCTTGGACATGGGCAGGGAAGCAGGGATCCTCTGAGAACACCGTGTGCTTTGTGCAGCTCTGCCCAGCTTGCTCAGCTCTGGGAACGGCACAGGAATCCCTTCCTCACCCTGTCTCTGGGGCAAAGTTTGCCTGGACCAGTTCTCTGGGACACCAGGATGTCTCTTTGAAAAGGGGATGTGCTCACAGGGAAAATGTAATTGGGAATGCTGTATCATTCCAAGTTTTGCGTCTTTTGAAGGCATTGTCTGCAAGGGAATGGATGATACATCTGTACGCAATTAGAGCAGAATCCTTTTGGTATCATGACAGAGAGGCACTATGTCACAGACCTGTTGTAGTGTTTCTCTGGGTGGAGGAAGCTTATTTATAAGCAGGATACAGCTCAGGCTTTGGCTGGTTTGGAGTAATAAAGCATTTCATGTGCTTCTTTTTTGAACAGTTTAGGCTGTAAGCAGGCTCTGGTGGTCCCAGGTCTAATCCCAGCCTGTATGGGGCTTGCTTAGAGCAAGCTGCTGGAGGAGATCTTCAGTCAGGTCTCACATGTTTGTAAGGATGGAGGGATTCAGTCCCTCTAAGTAACTGATACTGTTAAATAAGCTAACAATTTGCCTCAATAAAACAGCAATGTATCCCATCTATCAAGAATCATCCTTTATATTCTCTTTGTATTTATTCTGAGAGCAAGGAGACCAAAGAGTTAAAACAAGATTAGTTTTAAGAAATCCCAGGCTCAAAATCTGGGACATTCAGAGTTCTGCTGAGCTTTGCTGCTGCTCCTGCAGCCTGCAGTGAGCAGAGAGCTGAAACCTCACTCACCCAGCTCACCTCTTCTCTCTAAGTCAGCCCTGTCCTGTTTTCTATGGCAGTAAGCAGTGTTTTTAATTATACTGTGATGAATGCAAATAAATATTAGTCTCAGGATTGCTCATGAACAATTCTCTTGGAATAGTCATCAGTTTGGTGTAAGCTTTGTTGGCTTTGCCAAATGATGCTCTTTCTACTCAGCAAAGTTTTTCCAGAAACAGGAGTGTAATAAAAGTACAGTATCAAACAAGTCTGTTCTGGCACAGTATCTGCATGAATAACCATTTTGTGCTAACACCAGTGGAAGCTACGGGGTTCACAGGCATCAGAAAGTCCAACTGCCATTCAAATATTTGCAAATAATGAATATGTGATCCCACAAATAACAACAAACCAACCTGGTTGCTTTCATTGAGGAAAATGATTATGAATCACTGTGTACTGTGGGCTCAATCCAACAACCACCAGCGTCAAAAGAAGTCTTTCCACAACTTCAAACAGGCAGGGAGGTGAGCTGTGTTTGCTCAGCTTTACCTGGTGTATCCATCATTCTCATATTGTGCCATTAAATAATAGAATTTATCAGGCAAGTAAGAATTTCCTAGAGAAGCCAAGAGTGGGCAAATGTCATCTCCTGACTGCATATGTGCAGCTCCCACTGATGTCAGTAGGGTTATGTATGGGCAAAATGAGGTCAGGCTGTGTTGTCCTACTTTACGTGCCCTGTGGTATTACACTCAATTAAGTTTTGTCTCCCAGGACGCAGCCTCACTCCCACTTAAGTCACCAGGAACTTTGTCACTACAAAACAGTGCAGGAGAAGGCACAAAATACCAGTCTTTGATCTACAGTGCAATAAGGTTTAACCCATGTTCTCAGGAACAAGCAGCTGTGATTTGGAAAGGGAGGGTTAGACTTAGTAGAAAAATAAATAAATCAGCTGAATTCCAACATGGTGCATCTTCAGGAGAAGGTAACATCTTTGCAAACTCACTCACAGCTTTGCAGAGCACGGTAGCCTCAGCAAAAGCTTCTTCCCAAGCCAGAAGGGCATCTTTCCTGCCCTCTGACAACAGCTCCCCACTGATCCTTGTGGAAAGATCCTGAATATCATGGGCAACACTTCTTAGGCAGCACAGGAGAATCAGTCACATCTTCTGTGTGGGAGACCACATGCTTCACTACTTTGAAAATATTAACCACTGGCCATGAAGTGAAACTATAAATAGCTGTAGGAAGGAGAAAACAGTAAAAAAAAAAATCCCTCATTACAGACAAACAAGTTGCCAGAAGGATGCTGGGCTTTGAGCAAACTGGTTTTAGCCCTTGCCCCTTTGATGGGGTTTCTTCTGATTTTGAGCAAGTAGCTTGTTGTCTCCCTGCCTTCATCAGAGAAGTGAAGAAAAACACCTCCAAGGATAATTTTGCATGGTCAATGGGGTCTACATGAAGAGAAACACAGTGATTCAGGTATCATCTACTGTCTGTGTTTCACTGAGGGATCTCCTCTGTGTGCATGTGGTGAAATTCAAAGATGTTCCAGAACCTTTGCATGTCAGACTATTTGAAAACACTCTTATTTATATATCAGTTAAAAAATGCGTTTTATTTTTATATGTCTCACAAATGTCAGGATCAGGCATTTTTATATATAAAATAAGCATGTTTCCTATGTGATTTTTAAGTCCATTCTAAGAATCTTTGGAAAAGAGGACAGTCAGCTTTTTGCATGGTTAAACTCTGCACTACACACATAATTTATGAGGAGGACCCACAAGGCTTTAGCCAGCTCAAGGCTAAGAAATTATTTTGGCTTCTGATTGTGTCTCCATGTACCTCCATGGTAGGTACCTGCTGGTTGACTAGAGGAGTTTGGATGGACTGGAGGAGTGAGCTGAGACACCTGAAAATATATGTCTAAGTGTAGGGGTCCTAAATATACAGCTGAATCCTGCTCAAAATGTCACTTCAGCCCTGTTTCCTGGAGAGGCTCCACATGAGGTTCTAGGTTATATTTGGGGCATCCTTGACTCACCCAGTTGTCCTGGTGTGGGATGCACACAGACTTCCCTTAGCTCTGCAGAGTGACCAAGCTCTGGGCCTAGACTTATTCACCCCCCTCTCTGCATCCATGCTGGGGTAAGCCCAGTGCAGTCCAAAGCTAGAGCTTTCTCTGGAGCTGGTCCTCCACTGTGGGATTAGCTCAGGACTTCAGAGAGGCCACAAACCTCAGTGCCTCTCTTTCCAAGAGCTAGGCACACTTGTTCAGCCTTGCCTGCGTTGGTATAAACACCGTGCACGTACTGTGTAGTTAATTAAAACTATTCCCACTCAATTTTCCCCTGGGGAAAGGAAGGGAGAAGAGAGATGCTCATGGGAGAAGTGCTCATCACAATGTTTAATGTGATCTGGAGTGGGACATGCAGTGCTATGGGGATAAAAAGCTATGGGGGGCTGAGGGAGCACCATGGAGCCCATGGAGAGCTGTTCCTGGAAAGAAATTCCCCTTAATCTGTGTACTGTCAAAGGGAAGAAGTGGTGTGTTTCGAGGATTGAAAACAAGAGACCAACACTCCCCAAGGAGGGGAGACATGGATTGAGGCTTGCCCTGACAGCCACCTGACACAGGCTTCTTGCTTGGGACTTCTGGGAATCTTGGGAACCTCCTCCTTCCAAAGCCCAGGTTTTAAGAAAGTCATGGAAAGGACAGAAGAAGTCACCAGCACCTGGGTGTGGGCATGACACAGCTGGGTCTGTGCACTGGTGCTCAGTGCCAGGAGCTGTCCTGGGCATCAGACACAGAAGAACAGCCTACAGCTCTCCCTTCCACTGCTCCTGAGTTACTCATGGAGACACCAGGGAGTCACTTGGGCCTTTGTGCAGTGATGTGTGGATGTGAAAGGGCTCATTTATGGGAAGTGAGTGCCCTGGTCTGCACAACCAAGGCTGTGACGTGCAGGGCTGTTTTCCACCTCTGGGAGAGGCTTGGCTCCCTGGCTCCCAAGCACAAGTACAGGCACCCGCTGCACTGAGCACAGGGCATATGACAAGCCCTTCTGAAGCATTTTAATCTCAAATCAGCTCCAGTGCCCTGCTTTTGTCAGTGCTGAGCAGCTTGGTGTTGAGTCAGTGGTGCCACCAGTGCATGGAGTCATGCAGATACATCAGCTGTCCTGGTGCCTTCCAGCAGGAGATGAACAATACCAGGAGCAGAAGAAAAACTGTAGCTTTGTGGGATCTCACTGGTGGGCACTGGCAGATGCTGCAGCAATTTGCAGCAGAACTGATGTATGTACAGCAAGAAAGACTAAGGCACCACCAAGATCCCAGACATGCAAGGGGGTTTTGCTTTTCCCAAAAGAGGATTAAACCAACTGCAGTCAGCAATGGGCAGGATGCTGCCACTTATGAGGGCAGGGGAAATGTCTGTGTGCAGCCCCTGCCCCATCAGGGCCTGAACACCAAGGCATCTGGACAGCACTGATGCCATCCCGGAGGGATCTGCGGCATGGGTTCCTCACCTGGGGCTCAGGTGCTGTGACCTCATGACAAGAGGAGCTGGCAGGGTAGAGCCCAAGCAAGCCCAGATGTCCAAAATGACAGAAAAGTCAGATTTTATGGTATAGATTCCCAAGGAGGCAAATTGTCACTTTATAAATATTAAAAAAAAAGTGAAGTTTGGAATCCCCTTGGAGCTGCTCTTTGCATGGGGAAAGTGTTTTGTCTGATCACAAAGTGTTCCCTTTTAGTTTTTGTTTGTTTTTTTTTTTTCTTTTAGTGAGGAAATGTCTGTACTTTGGTTATCAACCAAAGCTGTGAATAAAACACACCTAAATGTTATTTCTCCTTTGAGTATAAGTGAATAAGCAGCAAAATTAGAACATTTTCTTGCAGATTTATACATTGGAGCTATTCTTTTCCTGTTCATAGGGACCCTGACAGGACAGAACTATTTATTGAGAGTTAAATAATGACATCTGTTATCAGGAATATCAAATCCAGTAGAAGATGTTTCATATTAAAAAGAAACTCCAGGCCAAATTTCCTCTTGATGGATATAGACACAGCTTTATAAACTTCTTCAAAGTTTCATTCTTCACACCAGGATAAAATTCATCCCAAAGAGCTTCTACATACAAGTCCTATTGCAAAAAGAGTTTGCTTTAAAAAAAGAAAAAGGAAGAAACAAACCTCCAGATCTTTTAGGACTTGTGTTAGGTGGAATCAAAGTGACCTCTAGTGATTCCCTGTTAACTGTGCAGCTCAGCAGCCGCCCATACAGAGCTTGAGCGGTGCCACGGTGTAAATGCAATCGATACCTGATTAAAGCAAGATTATAACAATCAGTGATTGATTGTTACAATAACAATTCCTACAATTTAAGCATAGAATATTTTCCCAAACTACAATTGCTTTCCATTCAGGATGCTCACTGTTAAAAGGAGTATTTTTATTAGGCAGTTAAAGATCAGCAACACAATGAATTTATTAGTAACTTATCATCCATGTGTCTTCTGGCACTGCTGGCGTGCTGTTCTTTCAGAATAGACAGGATAGGAAGTGCACAAGATTTGTGATTTAACTCATTTGTTCCTTCTTTTTTTGTAAAAGTCACAGGCTGATCACAAAATTATTACCAGTTGCGTAGGGAATGTGGAGTGTTGCTGTGGAGCTAAGCCATAGCCATCCCCAGGTTCAACTAGACTGGACAAGAGGAGAGAGATTTTCACCCCTACAAGGTCATCTTTTCCCTTCCAAACTGTAGAAAGTTTTTTCAAAAAAAGAGCATGGAGAGGGGATGTTACAATTCATCAGTGGTGGAAGAAATGAAAACTGTGTATCAGCCAAATTATGTTAGTTTACCATGAAAATCAATAGCAAAGTGGGTTAGAAATGGGATGTCATCATTCAGAGGCAATGTGGGAGAAGTTCTGTCAGCAGCAAAATGGTTGGGAGCTCTGTCCTAGGGGTATTTCAGGACTGGGGAAGGCAGCAAAAATCATTGATTCCTTTGGCACAGGAGATTGGGATGGGCACAAAGGAGATGCTCAGGAGATGCTGAGCTCTGCTGGGACTCAGAATGCAGATATTTAAAAAAAAACTATGTCTCCCATAGGTCAGTTGTGTCAATCTCTGAACCAGAGCTGGGTGAAAAACTGGACCCTATTTCTGCCAGAAAAAAAAACCAAAACACCCAACTGCTTTAGTTTTGTGCATATTTTGAAGAAGTTAACCTCTGACCTGTGGTTCTTTCCTGCCCTGTCTCCACATCCATTAAAGACCATGAGGTTTAGCATCTGCAGGAAGAGGGACAAGAACATTGCTTCTGTCTTGCTCTCTTTCCCTGCTGCCAGCTCTCCACGATGGTCATGCCGAAGGCAAATTGCTGTTTGCATCATTTCCAGGGCTGGTTTAGCATTCCCTGTAATTTTCATGGAGACTGTGCTGCAGCCACTGTAATGAAACGTGCTCCCTTGTTGTGGTCAGTGACACTTTCATCACCCACTTGTAATAAAACTCCTTTTTTTTTGTTTTTTATTTTCCCGGATTTGTCAGCACCTTCTCAGCAACTATTTGGACATTCCTAAGATACGTTTCAGAAGGACTTCACGTGGAAATGAGAAGTTTTGCAAGGGGCGTTGTCCAGCTCACTGACTCAGCCTCACCCTCTGCCCACCCCACTGGCCCTGTGAGGGATTCTGGGGACCTTCCTGCCTCTCTGGGGGTGCCCATGGTGTAAAACTGGGCTGTTTTCCTAATAACCACTGCTGTCCACCCCCGAAGTGCCCAGGTTGGACCTGAGTGCTGGGCTGTTATTGTCAGCCTGTGGTTTTGCCTGCTGCCGCTCAGGAGCATCTTATGAATTTGTCCTACTCCATCCTGGGGCATGAAGCAACTTGAATAAGTAAAATGTTGCACATGTCTTTTCAGGGCCTAGAAATTAGCCAGAGAAGACAGGTTTGTCATCAAATAATGAATCCAGCTACCAGAGAGACCCAGCCCAGCCTCTGCTCTGCCCGGGTAAGCCTTTCTTTAGAGCTGCAACTGAGGAACCAAGCAACAGGTCCCATCCACATTTCTGTGTTAAGTCAAATATGGCTCAACTTGTGTTTGGTTTTAAGGCTTAAAGACTGAAGGAAAAAGTTTTTATTTGTTGTGAGCAGCAAAGCCAATAATAACAGATGGATAAGAAAGAGCAGGGCCTCAACGCTGGATGATCTGGTGCTAACTTTGAATTATCTTTTAGGCTGAGGTGTCTTTAGAAATGTGCACATTTTATTAAGCTCCTTATAAGTTCCATTTTCATTTTGGACTAAATTATACCATTTTAATGAAAGGCAGCAGCTAGAAAAATGCATCTTGTCTTGAAAGAATCACTTTCTGGTAAAGAACCATTTCCTTATTTTTAAAGCCAAGATAATCCAATATACTTGCATAGCCTTTGGTTCCCAATCCTGAAAGCTGTAAAAGTTGAATTTATTTTATATATGCATGCTGTGGGTTTATTTTTCCAGCTAAGGAATGAGAATACAGAAGCTAGTTTCACTTTTGTGGTCTAGGAGGTCAGTGCAGATTTACCATTTTAAACATGTGCAGTCATAAATACAAAACAAAACAAATTGTTGCTGTTGCTGTGATCCAAACCCCAAATTAAAAACAAATACAAAATAGAAATCCTCTCTAGAAATCTCATCTGTCTAAAGCTGATGAAATATTGTCTTGATGACAGAACTTCGCAGATAACAACAATGCATAATAGTTGTACATTTTAGAGTATTTTTACTAAATCTTTTTTTGTTTGTTTTGAATAGCCTGATACTTAGAGGCAGTTTTAAATTTGACTCTGTAAACATGCGTTTGTGTGTGAATTTCAGATTGTGTTGGGTTTTTCAAATTAGCTTCCAGCCTCCATTATTTGCAGCAAAAATGTTCACCTGAAATGCTTAAAAAAAAAAAAAAAGGGAAAAAGGAAAGGAAATTAAATAAAACCTGAGTTTAAAATAATCTTGTATTTATATCATGGTAAGGTTTGCACAGTTGAAATTGGCATCAGGAGATGACTCAAAAGGATCACAGTGGAATATTTAAGTTCTTGGATGCTGGAAGCTACACAGAAGTGTAAAGCAGCCAGCTGGATACCAGCCCACCCAGCTCAGCCTGTCCACTAGACAGTGTGTCACCCTGGTGCTCCACGGGCACTCGTTTGAAGAAGGCAAAACATGATGGTGTTGAATATTTGATAAAAGGTTCACTGCTGTCTGAAGGAAAGTTTTCCAAAAGAAAGCATCTTTGACAATCCATTCCTTAGAAAATGCCTCATTGAATTCATTGGAAGCGATGGTGGAGTGCAGAAACAGAGACTGCTCCAACAGCCTGGAGAAATCAGTGCCATGCAACACACTCCTGCAGACTTCTCACAAGTATCTGTGAAGATTTGTTTTTCCTGCCCTGGCACCCAAGAGTGGATTCAGAAATGTCAGAGCAAGAAGTGAGACAAAGGAGTGGCTGGGGGAGTCCCTTCTGCTCCCACTCTCCAGTGTCTTCTGCAGGGGGTTCCAAATGGAAACCAGAATTCTCTCATGCCAGAGGGGAGCGAGGCAAAATATTGTAACAGCACAAGGCTTCATGGCCCTGGTGGGGCTGCACAAGCTGCCAAGCACATTTTGTGTCCAAAAGGAAAAATTGAAGTTTTTGCTGGCCTAGTGCTCACTGAAATGACAATGCTGCCTAAAAGCATTGTGAAGCCCCTTGAAGGTGTTGAGACTAATGGCTCTTCCCCCTGTATCTTCCTGGTCTGTGCCTGTTTAGCCAATTTTGCGATACCCATGAAGTGCTGAAAATGCATTTCTAGTCCTCTTTAGGCACCCTTATACAAAGCAGAACCAGACACATAACTGCAGGCAGACCACACTGCTGGAGAGAAGCTGTCAAGCTTCTGAGCAGCAAAGAAACCAACCTTTGGAAGGTTTATAAGGAAAAACGCCATAAACCAGCTTGACTTTGCATAGGAAAAAACAAAAATGAAATGAAAATTGAAATGTCTGGGTAAAGAGGAAGCTGTGCAAGGACAGCTTCATTCACCCTGTAATGAGGAAGGAGACAAAGATAACAAGTATAGCTTGAAAAACACCTTGCTGTGGTCTGTAGGAGGATGCTGATACTGAACATGGGAGAAAGAGAAAAATGGTCCTTGGGTATATATGGATCCGCCACAGAAATTCAACTTGTTCTTTTATGCCTTTGAACAAGGCATAAAGGCAACATGCCTTGCTGTTCTCCATCCGAAAGCAGACAGGAACCAGCATTTGAGATGTTGCTTCCAGAAAAGATGATGTAAAACAGATCCATCAGCTCAGCTGTGTTGGCAGGTGACTGGGCAACCTGAAGGTACAGACTAATTTGTGGCAGGGGCCTGGAGCAAGTACAAGGCAAATATCTTAACCTTGGCATTGGACAAGAAAACAGAACAAGTTTTAGATGAAAGAAGGATCAAAGATAGAGAGAATGGGATATATAATACCTGATTGATTGGGCTGGCTAATGTAGAGTGGTTCTTTGACAAAGTCAGTGATTTGATTTTATTTTTAGACAGAACAATTGATCTAAGAAGAATTTGCAATGATGTGACTTTAGTGTATGCTACCTGAGCCCAAGAAGATAGAAACAAGCAAAGCTGATGTGCAAGCTGAAGGCTTGGCAATGAGAAGAATGGATTTCCTCAAGCATTGATTGTTTCCCTCATATATTCTAAAGTCCCTGGCAGAAATTTAGAAGTATGCTGTGGTGGGTGACAAAAGAAGAGCTGCCATGTCACCAATGTCACCACAGTACTGGTCAAGAAGCACAAGACAGTCTTGACAAATAATAGAAATTATGAAAAAATGATAATCACAAGTGCTTCTTGTGAGTAAAACCAGGTAATTCTATTAGAAACAGGAGGTAAGAAAGGAGAAGTGCATCCTACAGGCATTAGTCACATCCATCAGGAATGTTGCATGTCCATGCAAAAAGTTAATATGGACTAGGAGGTATCAAGTGAGGAATTTCCACTAGAGTTAGGGGGAAAGCTTTGGGAAGCAGCACATGTGCACAGGAAGAAAGGGTTTTCAAATTTGAATTTTTACCTTAGAATTCAAGTGAGTCTGATGACAACAGGGATGTAGGAAGAAACCCAGGTGGTTGTTTACCCTGAAAGATGAAGGATTAGAAACAGGTCCTCTGCTGAAAGGTTGCTCATCCTTCATGTGTATTAACACTGGTCAGTCACACCATCCATGGAAAAATAAGCACTTAGAAACATACTGTGTCTCTTCAGGAATTTCACTAGGTTCCACATGTATCTCTACAGCTAATTACTTGCTGTTTAAAGCAGTGTTCAGCTTGCACTTATACATCAGAACAAGATTTCCAGGGCTGACAAGCCTAACCCATGTGTCAGAGTCAGGAGGCAAGTAGATGCATAGGTCACACTGAAGATACCCATTCTGATTCAAGCTCTAGTAAATCAAGCATGTCAAACCAGAGGTGAGGGGTTTGGCAGAAAAGAGCTCCAGATGCAGCTGCAGGAACAGCTGTGCAGACCCACAGCCCTGAACAGGATGCCTGGATGGGATGCCCAGGTGAGGTGCCTGGGAGCTCTGTCTTATGGCTGATGTTATTTTTGGTGGCTGCAGTGCAAGGGCTGATGTGATGTGGGTAGGAAGTGAAGTTATGACCTCTGCAGTGTGGGCACAGGCCAGCTCTGCTCCTGACCAGGAGCATCACCCCCACCACAGGGTAGTGCCCGATGCAGGGTCCAGTTTTGGTCCACCAGGTTTGCTCACTCTGTGCTCCCCAGTCCCAGAGCCCACACTGCCACCCAGCTTTTCCATTGTCTGTTTTGGTTCCAAATTCACTGCTTCTCACAGTCAGTTTCCTTCTGTTCAAGATCGTGCTCTTC
Source organism: Xenops minutus (assembly GCA_035221455.1). NCBI lineage: Eukaryota > Metazoa > Chordata > Aves > Passeriformes > Furnariidae > Xenops > Xenops minutus. Next base: position 7,407,506 of record JAWWEE010000074.1, on the reverse strand, counting down.
TTTAATATATCCGTACTTATTATTGAATTAAAAACTTCCCTTTTCAGCTTCATTCCAGGTAAAGAAAATGACAATTAACCTGATTTGGTTGTGAGTTAATTCATTTAATCTCCAGGTGCCCTTAGAGTTTAAATTAATACCCCTAAAACATGGCTAAATAGCATTCAGCTCTCTTCCTTTAATTATGTGTGTAACAAAGCTCATTTAGAGAGCAGCCAGCAGTATGGAGACCACATTGCAGGCACTGCACCTCTTACCCACTATCATCCAAATCCCCTTTTTCAAGGTTTAGGCTGACAGTCAGGATTTTGGTCAGCACCAACTGCCAACATTGGTCCTAAAAAAGTCTCACACAGCATAAGGGCCTGGGAATTTTTGTTTTTGCCAAGTACAGAGAAGAAATGGCCTCAGTAGACTGAGCTTGTGGTGCATTATGGTTTTCCCTGCCATCCACCAGCAGATAAAGCAGTTTCACTGGCAGCAATCATCTCCCATGCCTTCCACCTCTCCCTGCATTAATCTTCCCCTCTACCACATACCAGCCAGGCTCTAGCATCTCTCAAACCGAGCAACAAAATTGAGTTAAACCACTGTTTGCTACCTGATCTCCTAAGTCTGGAGAAAACTTCTTGAAAGGAGGTTGTAGCAAGATGGGAGTTGATCTCCCAAAGAACAAGGGAAAGGACAAGGGGAAATGTCTTCAAGTTGCACCAAGGAGGTTCAGATTGGACTTTAGGAAAAAAATTTCTTCACAGAGAGGATGTCAAGCACTGAAACAGGCTGCCCAAGGAAGTGGTTGAGTCACCATCCCTGGAGCTATTTAAAAGTTATGTAAATGTGGCACCTGGGGACATGGTTTTGTGGTGGGCTTGGCAGTGCTGGGTCAGCACCTGGACTTGGTGATCTTAGGGGTCTTTTCCAACCTAAACCGTTCTATGTATCTATGATACTTTGGTTTACTGCCTGGAGGAAGGCTGTGATCTGGACCATGTTTCCACTGAATCCTCCAGCAAAGTTCTTGTTTCCATCACCAAGGTTGACACCAGAGCCTGGGGAACCTTCTGATCTGAGGACATACAAACCTTGTCATGGCCTCCTCAACCACAGCAATGATGGTGACAGAGAGAGTCAAACACCTGCTGTGGGCAGCGAGGGCAGCACAGGGGGGAGAGGTTGAGACTGGATGTCCTGGTGCTCAGGGTGGTTGAGCTCCTCTGCCATCATGGGGTGGCATGAATGGGGTAACTGGGCTCACATTCCCTGGGGAAATACTTTGGTTTTCACTCAGTTTTTTGTAAAGCGGAATGTTTTCTTCCAATGTTTCTTTGGATGAGCATCTCGAGCTTGTCACCCCTCATGTACAACCCACTGCCACCTCCAGCAGCAGGATTTGAGTAACCAGCTTCCCTGGACACTTTGCTTGCCCAGCTGCCCAGCTTCTGGCCCATGGCCACCCCATGGCAAGGAGTTCTGTCCTGCAAGGAGCATCCTCCCTGTCACTCCAGACTGCAGCAACCTGCATTTCCAGAGCTGCTTGCTTCTTTGTCTCTTCATTATTCTTCTGTCTAAAGACTGCTGGGGATGCCAGGGGGGAAAAAAAAGAAAAAAAACCCTGCCCAAAACACTGGTAATTAGTTCCTGTAAATGCTTTTCAGTCTGGTTACATCTCTGGCTCAGTCTGACGTAAGTTTTCTTCATATCCTTTCCAAAATCACATGTTAAAACTGGTTCTCTGAGAATATTCTGGGGCATTTGGTATAAACAATTCTGATGTAAAACTGTAACAAGGGGTTGTTTGAGGTGCCTTTTTTTTTGTTTTATGTTTTGTTTTGGTTTTTCCATGAGGTGTTTCTAATCATGGCACAAGGATCATATTTCTCGTGGGAGATGTGATCTTGCTCTTCTTGCCTGTTGCCAGTCCCCTCTCAGCACACCAGCCCCTGTCCAGACACTTCTCCTGACACTTCTGGGCTTATCATTAACAGACAAAACTCCGGCATGACTAACACATCCTTCATCATCACTCCTCCCCAGTGGCCCAGTATTGATTCTGACCACCCCATTGCTCCATGTGGTGCACGTCCCTCCATCATGAAATGGTACTCTGGAGAAGGAGGAGGAAGGGGAAGGTAAGCACCACAAATGGCTCTTTGCAGCATGGAGGGTACCCTTCCCAAGTGGGACGGGGCTCCCTCATGCCAATGGCTGTGCCAGAAGAGGCAGCACACTTTGGGCGGAGGGTTTGGGAGGGGATTGGGAGCAGCTGTCCCAGGGGAAGAATTTCTCCCCTTGCCTGTGGGAATTGCATCATGGACTGCTAACCTGGGCATGAGTTGAAGGACATACACCCGACTTATTTGAGTTTATGAGGTTGAGGAAGCAGAAAAACCTTTGTACCTTCATGCCCAGCATGAGTCCTTGCAAGCAGGGACAAAAAGTGACAGACCTGGCAATGGTCGTTCACTCCTTCTCTCACCCTGGCTCATCCTCCCTTAAGATACACTAACATAAGGCAACCTAAAAAATTCTGAGGACTTCTGTGAAGCTTGGCTTTCATACGTCTTGTCATGGGTAACTTCATGCCTTCACTCAGGAAGCAACCCTAAATATCTTGTAAATAAACACCACCTTCATGGAGAAGTTTCCTATCCACTCCTCTGCCCATTCTGCACTTTCAAATAAAATCCAGGAGATTTGAATAGAATGTGTCAGCATTTTTTCATTTGCTTTGAAGTTTTTGATGTTCCAAAAATGCTTGCCTTCAATACCTTGACCCTATGGACAGGAGCCTGTAGGAAGGTGGTGATGATGGCATGGCTCCTGCAGATGGGGATTTAAGGACCCTCTGAAGCATGGTGAGAATGGGGTCTGTGTTTCCCCTCCAGCTGACTCTCCCTCCCATAACCCAAACCATGGCTGGGGTTGTGTTCTGGGGGCTGCTGTCACCTCAAACCCTCTGCTTTACAAAGAGATTTTTGGTAAGAACAGAAGCAGTCAGGTACAAAGGAAAAAGCAAACACATTAAGCTGTGAGAGCTGCTGAGCCACACTGGTGACCAGGAGCCCATGTCTGTGAGGCATTGGCGGTGGATAAGAGAACAGAGGCTCTTCTTGGTTGGGTCTTTACATTTGGTGGGTTGGCTAGTTTTGCCTGTGGGATTTTTGGGTTCTTTTGGGGTATTTTTAGGGTTTGTGGGGGATATTTATTTATACTATTTTGATAAAACAAGTATTTCTGTGATCAGTAAAGCACCTGCTTCATTTAACTGCCATGAGACATGGGGGGAAAGTGAGGATGAAGCAGCTCCCACAGATGAGATGCTCAGAGGATGCTGCCTCTTTGGCTCAGCAACATCTCACATGCTGCGCTGTCACTGGTGCACACCCTGTCTCCTCCCAAGGCCAGACTGAGGGGGAAGAAGCCAAGAAAGCAGCACCTCATAGCAGGAGGTGGCTGAACTGGTGACACACTGCATGTGCTCTAACTGGACTGTTGCAATCCACAGGACCTTGGATATTTCATGGGTAAAATTGTCATCTCAAAATGCAGATCCTCATCAGGAACAGCCACTTAAAAGAGGAGAAATGAAACAGAGACTGATGCAGAGCCTCACTGAGCTGCTCCTTCAGTGCTGAGGCTCCACGAAGCCCTGTTTGCCCCATGGTGGCTCACGGCAGCCATCTGGTGACCATGGTCAATATCTTTTAAAGAAACTAGATGAGTCATATGATGATAGTGACAGTGTTGTTAAGCTGTGGCCAGAGCCTCCTCCCACCCCTCTGAGCTGACCTGAGATGGTACCTGGTTTCACTTGGGCAGTACAGAGCACAATCCTGGATGGGCTCTTGCATAAAAATAATTAATTTGGTTATTAGGTACATAGTTTTCAATGCATCCAAAATGTTTGTATCCTCATCAATGCAGTAACATAACTAATAAAGCCATGGAAATATAGCAGCATTCAAGCCATTACCATCATCCTTATTTTTGTGATTAATTTAATGTTTCTTGCATATTCAAAATATTGAGGGTTTAATTTGTTGGTTTTTTCTTAAAGAAATAAAAGTGATTTGGCTCCAACATGATCTGCAAAGATGCAGGTTTGACTGGACTGCTGCAGGTCCTTTCCTTCCCCAATCTAAATCAAGATATTCACACTCTCCGGCCTGTGAACAAATGCACTTGTCATATTTGTTCTTTGCAATTGATTAGAAAAGAAGGGGAAAAAAAAAGGTGCTTTTAGATCCTAATGCACATTTTTGCAATAAGAAGCATAAGGGCTCTTGCTTTGAAATAAAAAGGGCTAAGAGACGCTCACCAGTTTTAATCAATAATGCAGTGAGTACCTTGGCTCTGGACTCACCCCTGCAAGATGTTGTCTCAAGATTTTGAATCTCCCTGGGACCAGAAGGGCAGGAGGGATGTGCTGAGTCACTGAGGGACATCACCCTGTGCAGGAAAACCTTAGTGCAGGATGCTGGCTAGAGGTTTAAGGATCCAAGATGTATGCATAGAAAGTGTTGGAAAGGATCCTGCCTTCTCCCGGGACAGCCTCTTCATCAGCAGCATTCACAGCGTGAGGACCCATTTCACCTCTCTGAGAGGGGGTAATTATTTCTTGTCAGTTAGACTCAATCACTGAACTCTAAACAGCTGGTGGTAAAGAACCATTAGCCTCATTTACCGCAGTGATAGCCTTTTAGCTCTTCCACATTTCACACGGTCTCTGCCATTTCGCCCATAAATTCTCCTTTAAAAAAAAAAAAATCATAAAAATTTATGAGGGGAGAGAAAAAGCATAAAATGGAGGCAGCTAAGAGAAAAGGTACTAAAATTTTCAAATGAAGAAGAGGTTATGTACCCCCAGCTGTTTGAAGTGCAGTGATTGAGGGTCTTGCTGATGAGGGATGATTACATTCCTCCTGCTCCTCACCCCTGTTAAAGGCAACATGCATCCTCCCTCTGGATATGACTGATTAACAGTAGTACAGGGAGAACCCGGGAACAACCACTTCTTCCCTGAATTTTCCTGGCCTTAGTGGACGAACACAAGCCCTTTCCAATAAGCTAGCACCTCTAAACAGTCTGAAAGGTTTATAGCAACAGCAGGAACTGTGGGTGTCAACTTTGCAGAGAGGCCCATTTGTGGCAGGGTTTAAGACAGAGAACATATGAAGAAATCACCTCCTCATTGAGTTAACTGGGGTTTGGCTTCCAGGACTAGTTTTGCCACACAAAGACCCAGGCTAGAAATAGAAAAGGACTTATAATGCTGAGGTTCTCAAACTGTACCCAGCTGTTTCCCTGTGACTCAGATTTTGCACTCAGCTGTTTGCAGAAGCTCCAGTTTCAATAGTAAGGTAAATAATGATAACAATAATAACTACAAACAAGCAAGTGATAGGAAGGGACAAAGAACAGACTGGTATCAGGGCCACTGAATATCTGCAGAGAAATCTCAAGTCCATCCAGGAGCAAATTCACAGCAGTGCTTCTCTTTTACTGAAGACCTACCTAAGCACAAAGCAGTGAGGTGCTATTTGTAATTTAATTTGCTATCAAGCTCTCTTAAAGTGTTAGATTTCAGAAAGGTATTACATTTTTTTAACAATTAGACCACACTAGTGAGCTAGATTTTGCTTGCATGCAAAATACTCCACGACAGCCACTCCTACTGACATAAGTGTCACCCAGAGCAGCCGATGCTCATGAGTACCCAACCCAGGACCACTTTGCTCTGTGTAGCACTAAACAGACACTGCATATTTGAGAAAGTTCCCCAACCACCTGTGATGGATATTGGAAAAACCAGTTTGAAGACCCTGCTCTCTGCAATGAGGGCTATAAGAGCAGTCAGACATCCCAACACCCTGAATACCTTCTGAGCCTTATCAAAACAAACAGAACAGCTGGTTTCCACTTTCCTATTTGAAGCTTTTAGCTATTTCTGCAGTTCTCAAGTCCTGCAGAGTGGGACGCACATAAACTAAGGCTATGGAAGACACCTGACTCACTGCATAAATGAAAAGCCTCCCAAACGCCTCTCCCTCTGTTCTTAACTGGCTTTTGCAAGTGAAGACTGTGTGACACTCTGCAGGAATGCCACAGTTTCAGTAGACAGAGCCTAATTTGTTTGAGATCCAAGTAAACAGGATCGGAAAGGCTGTGGGACTATTCAGTCCATCTTTGTGCTGTCCTAAAATCCTCCCTATGGAAGTAGAATCCTCTCATGAGTAATGTAATGCAAAAGGTTGTTAATCAGGTAACACTCAGTGGAATACAGGACTCCAGCCAGAAGAAAGAGAAATGCTTAACTCCTATCTATGCCCTCTCCAAAGCATCCCCAATGCTGACCACATCTCCACAGAATCGTTTTCCTGGTCAGCATCCTTAATTTTTCACCAGTTGAAGGCATACCTTCCCCTGGGATCTTTTCAGAGCAGCATGGATGGGTGAAAATATTTAATGTATATTCAGCAGTTACCAGAATTGACATCTGAAACCAAGGAGCAGTGGCACCGTGTGACCAGTCAATTCTCATTGAACCCAACTAAGGATGTTTTTTGTAGCTTAAGCCCTGGTCTTTGAAAGGCTGAAAGTGCAGAGCAAAAGCAGAGAAAACCTTTGATAGATGAACCATTCAAAAAAGCTTCCCAAAATAAATATTCACAGGGCGTTTCTACTTAGGGCAGTAGGGAGGTGGCTGATTGGGTTGCTATTTTGAAGTCCAGCACTAAATCTCCCTACTACACATACAGATGCTAATAACTCAATTCTGGAAGTGCTTGATGCATCCAGCCTAAAAAGGCAGTAATTTTTTTCTCACAGATCACCACATCTATAGATCAGATAACTGCAATTAATTCACTGCTCTTCCTCTTTCCCAGTGACTCTTTTACAGCAAAAATCCTTATTTATTAATACCAGACTGCATGCTCTTGCACTTTGCGAGATTAAATTTAATCTCACCTCTACTATTCTAATTCTCTAGTTCATCCAATTCCTCTAAGACACTCCGATCCTCCTCGTTATCTGAGCCCTCCCTCATCTATCTCCCAACACGCTTTGGTGAGCACACTCTAACTCTTCCTGCCCAAATCATTACAAATTAATTAAGGTCAATACAGACCAATTATTGAAGCGCTCCACTAGGCATCTCAGTATTTGATTTTAGAGGTTTATTTGTACGTCCTTTGGTCACTCCCTTTCCTTCCTTTCAGTAACTAGTTTTTAGCCCCATTGATTTCCTCCATATTTTTGCAGTTGTCAGCCTTTGAGTTCTCAAAGCACATCCCCGCAGGAATACTGTAATCTTACAAAATTACAAGTTAATCAGCAGGACATTTTAACTTCTAAAGACCAGACTTTTATGCCCAATCCTGACCTGCACTCTCAAAAAGGGAGCTTGTTTTTCCCCTGTGCTGTGCAATGGTCAACCCATTCAGTGTATGGCAAGAGTGGACTGGTGAGTCAATGCTCAGTAGTGCATAAACTTCCTAAAACACAAATTCCTGCCCTAAGACAATAGAGGTAGGGAAAGAAGGCACAAAGAAACAAGGAGACAGAACTCATTAAATGTGGGGTTTGAGGGATTTTGGTGAGGTTTACTTTGGCTTGGAGCCTTATCTAGATGAGATGTTAAAGAAGCAATGCTACAATTGGGCATTTACAGTGTGTTCCTATTGCTAATTCAAAACAAAATCACAAGTTGAAAACCAAGTTGGAACTTTGTAAACAAGGATAGTTATTCTTACCTGACTCACTAAATCACTGCATCAGAGGCATTTTTCTTTTTACCTTGATGAGCCTTCTAAGGTCACTGTGTTGCTGGCCACTACACATCCTCTATCAGGGTACAAGCAGAACAACCAACTTGGGGTATCTGCTGGCAGGTAATGATGTTCTCTTGAGATCTACCCCCAGTTATGATGTGACATGCTAGTAATGCTTCCCTGGCAGTGCATATGCTGAATCACAGGTGCCAATTCCAGTGGTACCAGGATGACAGTGGGATTTTTTACATTTAACTTTGTGAATAAAAACCTCCAAACCTGCTAAAAAACCCTACAAAGTGCAAGACAGCTGATTCTGACCTCTTTTCTTGATATGCAATAGACCAGTGGAATTAGCCTCCATTTACGTTGATACAGGGTGTTTAGAAAACAACTGATGGTGACCAAACTGAGCTTGCCAAGAGCTTCTCTTTATGCCATAAATTAAGAAAGGCAATATTTGAAAGTAGAGATCTTTTATTATGTATGTCAGTATGGCTAAAAAGCATCAGAAGAACTTTTACACTCACAAGCTTTCCTCCTATACATATGTTACAAGATCATTCTTAGCCTCCAGACCCTTTGAACTACACACACAAGTCCCTTTTACCATCACTTATCCTCAGCCACTTTTGTTTCCATCCTTTGCACAGCTGTGGAAGAACTCTGTGCTATGATACTTATGTAAAAGTAGGGGCCCAGAGATGCTACCATAATAAAAATGGTAAAATAATCGGGTATATGAAGCCTTTTTTAAAAAGTTTGAAGTTCAAGCAGTACATCAAGCAACAACATAGGAAATTATAAAGATCAAGTTTTATTGACATACTTAAGGTACAATAAATATATTTACATGTTCACATTTTAAACATGGAATTACATGTAAAAAAATCTTGTACATGAGATCATCTTTGTTTCCATTTTTACATTCTCTTAAATAGGTACGACAAAGATCTCTTATGCAAGCGAAGGATTTGGTATAGTTCAGTATTACACTCAAGAAATTAGCAGTCAACACCTTGTGCAGATGATGCCGTAGAAAACATGAGGCAGATGCACTCCCAATGCAGTCAGTATGATACAGTCGGCTGCTGAATTTATATCCTGAACTGCTCACAAACAAACTCTGCAATCCAGATTAGAGCAGTACGTTTGAAATGATTCTCAAAACACCCAGATATATATACACTGCTTAAGACTTTACAGGTTAGGAAGGATCACATTCAGTAATAGTAATAGGAGGTAGAATCATGTCGACAGTGTTCATATTTCTACGTGGCAATAAGAAAAAGTGCTATTACTATCACTGAATTCAAGAACAGAACTCCTGGAAAAGTGAAAAGGATAAAAGAGTTGTTAATCCTGTTACCCTGGCTTGTCACAAATGCTAAAGCATGTAAACAAAATGTTTAAATTTTCCAACATGGGTAAAACTGCAAAGCAAAACTGTTAAGTGATGCTTCTCCAGTGCTTTGGGATGGGCAGCATCTCCTGAGATGTGATACCTGCATAAAAGCAACCTCAACTGCATGCACCAAAGTCTGCAAAGGAAAGCACAGTATGATGGGCTTTCAGGGTGGGAGATCTAGGCTTCAGGTACCCTCAAAAGAGCTGAAAGAAGAGAAAAGAGAGCAAAAGATTGAATGCAACACACTCACACAGGAAAAATCCAGAGATACGAACAGAGAGTGAAAAGAGCAGGAACAGAACAAGGATACAAATATCCTTGAGGGAATGGAATAATGGGGGCAAATGAGATGGAAATGAGGTAAAGCATAGGGTAGAGACAAAGGGTACCACAGAAAAAAAAGAAAGATGACATTTTCCAAGGGCTCTTTAGTCACTAAAACTGTATGCAATGGTACAGAATATCAGCTGTGAAAAAATGAGTGTTAGCATCTTGTCTTTGCTGTATCTGTAGGTGAAAATGTCTATTTATTAGAAGTTAAACCGCTGAAAGACATTTCATCATCTGAAAAAGAAAACCTGCAAACAAATGGTTTTGTTATTCTAGAAAAAGGAATAAAACTCTAAGGTTCCAAACTCAGCCTGATGGACACTAAGAAAAAAATACAACACATATTAAAAACCATTAGATGCACACAAAGAAAATCCTGAACAAATATAACATTAATACAGCAGCATTTGAAATCGTGATCTCCTAAATGACTACACACATTACAATACAGCCACACTTAACAGATTCTTTTACAAAAATATTTGTAATCTGTAATACTGTTTAAAATTTAGATGGTAAAAATTGCTTAACCCAAGTGCTGTTACACTAAATAAAAGCTGTATAACCTGTTGAAAAAGTGTTTATATAAAGCTCATTCCCAGTTAGTAAGAAAAACCAGTGCATCCAACCAAGAAAGGAGACAGCAACACAGGCACCTAAAAGACCCTGTGCAATTAACTTTCCCCTTGAGGTTTTCTTTAGTGCAATAAGGACCACACTTTCCATCAAAATACGCAAAGAAGCAGAAAACAGAGTTTTGTTTTTTTTTTTAAATTAAAATACCCAACCCTGCCAAAAACAGCATTATAAAGACCAAAATGATCCTTCCCAACCATATTATACCAGAAGTTGGCATACGCAAGGATCCAATATGAATCTGGTTTTGTACACAAGACCCTGTGCTCATGTGGATAGTAAGTCATGTCCATGATTAAAAACCAGGTTACAAAAAAACCTTACAGAAAATCCTTAGGATTTGATACTAATTGAAGATAAAATACTTTCAAGTATTATGCTTATGAATTAATTAGAGGATAAGGTGTGATTTAAGGTAACATTGAAACAAAAGCCCTATGTTACCCTAAATGACCTTTATAATACAGCTAACTTTCTGCAATCTGTTCAAGATTTGTTTTCTTTACATTCCATTTCTCATTGAACATGCTGCCAAAAAAAAAAAAAATAAAATAAAAGCACAAAAAAATTCATAAAAAAAAAAGGTTTGTGTCTGTCTGAACAAAAATGCCTTTTTGACAGTGAACAGGTAAAGACAGATTTCTACTTTTGAGTATCACGACTCGAGTATCACAGACACAGTACTATGCCAAGGACAAGAACAACACAATACTATGACAGAGAACAAATCCAGGGTATCTCTCAAGCAGACCAAAACCAAAACAAAAAAGACAAAAAAAAAAAGGCCCTCAAAAAAAGAAACCCCTCAGCCTCCCGCCCACCCTCTTGCCCCAGCTACAAGGGCAACACACCCACACACACATACAGACACGCAGTTACTGTGTGTAGTGACAGGAAGGGCCTAGAGCAACTTCCAGGGAAATTGCGTAAGTTCAACATAAACAGATAAAGGAGACTACGTGTTTTTAAAAAAAAAAAAAAAAAAAAAAAAAAAATTCAGCAACAGATAAAAGTTTTTTCTTATCCCAAGTAGCTAATGCTAAGGCAAAACCATGAAGACCCCCAAGGTTATTCTGAAATAACCTTTAACTTTCATCTATACCCTTCCAGTGGAAACCTAACATGAAAAAATTAAAATGCTCAGTCTGCTTGGCATTTTAATGGCTAGAAGGACGTTTTTACAGAAATTTGGAAATCTGAAGTTTCACTTGAGATTTAAACTAGGGGAATAAATGAGGCATCTGAAGATACCATACAGAGGGGGTTGCTAGTATTTACTCTTCTTTCCGAAAGTCACACTGGAGACACATGTGGGCTGAGAGCAGTATCCCTGTCTTAATTTATTCTCTACAACTACTTAGAGATGAACATTTGCATGGCAGCTCCTGTGGCTATGAAGATGCTACAGACCTGTCCTCCTCCTCCTCCTCTTGCCCAGCACCACCGACCCCAAGTGTTACCAACACTGCACATCCTTCCATCACACAGCACATGTGCTCATCAGTTGCCAATGTTGAGATGCATGCGCTACATGACCAACCAGGATTACATGCAAAACCAAAATATCCCGAACTTTTGAGAACAGTATTACATGACAGACCTAATTTGTACCTGTACAGCACAATGGAACAAACCTGCAAATCCCATGCCTTGGTCTGACAGTGCACTGTATTTCCCCTCAAAAGTTAAAGGACAGAATTGTTTTAGGTTTTTTTTAATAAAACAAAAGTAGAACATTCTACTAAAATACCACAGATCATATGGGCAATCCAATCTTTTAGTCAAGGCAAAATATGATTAGTTATAAAGTGAATTTTCCAGTGCTACAAGATGGAAACAAAATAATTGGAAAAAAAAACCCCAAAAAACAAACCCCTGGCTTCATACAACCACCTACTGGAGTTGTCTATTAAAATTATTATAAAATTATGCTAATAAAAACTGTGAACAAATAATACACAGATCAGGATATATGTATTGACTTACTAGCATCTTTATAAAAATTTGAAGATATACACAAAAACACATCAACATTTATGGAACTGTATCCATTAAACTTAGATAAGACAACACAAAAAACTAACAAATAGCTAAGATGTTGTTGAATGTAAGCACTTTGAGTAACATTTTAATTTTAAAAGGTCAATATTTACATACTACAATAAATGCCTTTTTTTTCCCCCATTTTGCATCATACTGTGAACTCATGATAAAGAAAGAACAAGATAATGGTTGCAACAGATCTTCCAAGAAAGTTAACTTAAGATGGTCAGATTTAACTATGTGCTGGAAGAGAACATGGCAAGAACACGTCTGTCTAGCTTTACCTCTACTTCCTTTGGGTTTTTTGGGAGGAGACAACAAACAGATCTAAGAGTTGTATCATCCAAACTGATCAATGCCAAGAGATCCAGTTTTAAGTTAGGATTTGAGAAGCAAGAGAACATAAACATTTTAACAAATGACTCACCTAACTGTTACTTTTGCTACTGAGTTTTTTAGGATATTAGAGAGATACGGTGACAACAGAGGGTGTGAGTATGTATGTATGTGTATAACAAAACAGATATAGACATACATACATATAGTATGTTTACATATAGTAAGATATCCAGGTACTACAGTAAGCAGCCAAATTAAACCCCAGCAATCCACCCATACCCTGTCTATGCCCAAGCAATAATCTACGGCAACTGCTGTTAAAGAGGATGCATCTAGTCATTAAACAGGCATTGCTTATGTCACTCCTACATTGAAATAGATCTGAGGCTATTTCATGTCTTTATTCCAAAGCCACACATTTGTCTCAAAAAAAAAAAAAAAAAAAATTTAAAAACTCCACTGAATAAAAATTTTTAAAACTTAAGTTGGCTGAACCTCAAACTCTTTGGGATGGATTCAAAACCCAAAGCAGGAGCATTTCTACAAACTTCTTTGACTTTTGAATCAAACCCATATTCTTAGGCTCCAAGAAACCCTCTAACCCCAATAATGTTTGCTTCTGACAGGACAGCTGATCAACTGCAGATGTTCCTACTGCTGAACTCAGCTGCTGGCCTGTCTGGTGTTTGCATCTAACCCAGATTTCCAGACACGCACTACTGTCACTCCACTCCGAGATGTCTTCCCATTCTTCTCATTTGAGAGAAGTTGCTCCCTAACAGTGGGATGAGTAACTGTTTAATGATTTGTTTTAAAGATAAGCATTTATTTCTTATTAATAAAAATTACATAACCTGAGGAGGCAGCGTACGGGTCCTAGAGCTGATGGTGTGAGGAGTCAAACAGCTTGGGGCTGATCATCTTGCAGGTTTTCAGAGTTGAGTCCCAATGAGCCCTTCCTGCCTGCAGCTCATGCTCTGTCCTGGGCTTGGGTCTACTCTGAAGCACTAAGAGCACTTTGTTTAGTGACTGTGCTGGCTGTTATTAAGCATTATGCATAAACGGGCAACTATACATATGGGTGTAAACCTCACTTCCATGAAAAAAATACTTATTGTTTTACTGTCTCTCATTGTTACTAAGTTGTAAAAGGACTTAGGGTATTCTTTTACCCCTTTCTCCCAGTCCACTATTTCCAAAGTACCATGTTATTCTGTATTATTTCAATGAACGGAAAGCAGGTTTACCTAGAAAACTTTTGACAGTACTTATTTAATCATCATTTTTGGTAACTTCTGCTTAATTGAAAATCTGGACCAAAAGTGTAAGAAAGCCAATTAGGCATTTGTGATTTGGTTACCACTAAATCTCCCAAAAAAAACAACAATAAACTTCCCCCCCCAAACCTATGGTACTACAAAATTCCTTAGCTCATCCTTTTCCACTTGGCATGCCTGTTTCAGATCTCATTCGCATCTCTGTCATTACATACCAATAGTGTTCTTCTCCAGTCACTCAGGTAACAAACCTACAAGGTTCCTGCAAGTCTCCCCCTTCAAACAGCAGGTGGAGTGCTTTAAAGTAACCTTAAAGCTTGAAGCAAAAGCTCATGGTCTAAAAACTAAGAAAATGTCCATAAAAACTGGAATCTGATATAAAGATGACATTTTAATAAGTTTATTCAGAAGTAACTGAAAAACTTGCTCCTTTGGCAACACCATCTAGATGGTTCTAACCAAAAGAAAATATTATGAATTTCACTTTGAATAAAATATAAGCTCCTTAAATGCTTGCATGGAATTTTTGAGATCTGACATGTTCACCATGGGATTCACAATGTCCTTATAGTCCTATATGTATCGGGAACAACATATCCAGAGAAGTCCTTTCAGTTGCAAGTTTCTTATGGTTCAGCATCCATCACAAAGTAAATCTCAAAGAAAAAAACTAATCAAAATAAAGCATAAGGCAACCACAAAACGCTAGCCCAGAAGAACTATCAGGAATGCACCATTCTTCCTGCATAACATTTTTGAAGTGACCCACCAAATATATTTCTTTTTCCTCGTAATTTAAAACAACCTAGTTACAACTTGGAGTTCACTACCCCACAATGCTGCTGCTGGGCGAAGATCCCCGTTTTTAAAAACCAAGGGAAAATACAGCAGTGTTATTCCTACACAGGGTTTTATGAAATAAGTGGATTTGGAAAGAGAAAATGCAAGTCTATGTTGGAATAGAAAAATGCAAAGCCAGACTTATTTACAAAGATCAAAACTACAATTTTCCAGTGTCACCTCCAAAGCTTCTCAGCAAACTGCTATTCAGTGAAGCAGACCACGTTCAAATCTATGCAAGAATACCTTCTGTGCTCTCAGATACACAATGCAAACTAATATGTTTTGCTTAGAAAAATGAGTTTTCATTCAAATACCTTACACTGAAGATAAGAGCAACCATTATCAAATATTCTTTGCTATGAAGAAAGTTTATGAATCTTTCGCTGTAAACGTTCTCTCTCAAGTCACTGTGGTCACACAGTAGGATCTCGAAGAACAGTGTCAACGTGCATTGAAAGCATTTTGAAAAAAAAAAATCTCTAATTCCATGTGGTTACAACAGAATGTGAAGAAACCGAACAGAAATTCCACCTTTGCAGATCCTCTCAAACCCATCTCCTCTGCAGGACATCTCCGTGCTTTCTGTAGTTCAGCAGAGCAATCAAAGACTAAGCTGAAAGGTTCCACAACCCGATGGTTTTGCCACTGTGTCTCATGTAGCTCCACAGTACACTTCGGTGAGTCCCAGGGCTTCTCTCAGCAGACGTCACTCAACAATCAGTGCCACGTTTATGTGGGACAGATCTATCATGTGCCTGTGAAAAGTTTAAAGAAAGTTAAACACGGTATTCAAACCAATTCTGGGGGTGGAGAATGGACAAGGAGGTTCTCTGAAGGTCACTAATAAACAGATGCTTGATTGGATTAAAGAAACATTGAGCAGAGGAGACTGATTGTATCTTTTGAAGGGAGGGAAGGAACTGAGGCAGCACAGCAGAGCTTAATTATTTACCTGTGGAATTTCTGTTGAAATGCTAAAGCATGTGCTGGCTCCTTAAATTTTGCTATGGCTTTCCGTTGTTGAGGAAGCATCTGTAAACTCTGCAGAGACAAAAAGCCAAAAAGATCCACTTTAAAATAACCCCTTATTTTGCACCAAACCAATTGAAATTTTGCTGTGTTTCTCTTGTCTTATTGGTGCCCACGGAATGGAAAGAGACTTTTGAGACTGCAGCCAGGATCCCAGCTGAAGGTGTTTGAGCTGGGGCATTAAGGAACTGCACCAACTGAGAACCCAGACTATCACTCATGCAAAGTTGACAGCTCTTCAATTCAAACCATGCAGATGAACCAAACCACAGAGCCAAATTTCCTCCAAGCAAGAAATGTTCAACTGGTCAGAGCTCAACTTCCCACACAAGCACACCTGGAGTAATTTACTTTATGTACACTAAAGGATCAAGGCTTTCCATGGGTTAAACAGGGCAGAAACAGGAAGAAGTGGTAGGTTTTGATCTCTCGATTGCATATCCTCACACTGTTTTAATAAAACAAGTTGCCAGCTTTTGACAGACACCACCACAAAACCCCAGTGAAATGGACTAGGTCACCACTTCCAAGTCCTAGTAATGAGAAATCACGCAGCACACATCTACCCAGGCAAGTCTGCCTGATATGTGCTTCCCACACTGTAAGAGCAGCATTTCACAATGCTCTATGGCAAAACCTCCTGTGTAGTACTGGGGTCTCCAGAACTACGGCATGCCTCAGCCAGTGCTTGGGAGAACTCAAGTCCTTGTTCCCTGCTGCAGCAGGAAGTCCAGGCCAAGACGACTCCAGAGAGCAGTCCTGTGGCCCTGATAATAAGAAGTTATCACACTTATTGAGATTGAAGTTGATGCCTTGAGTTACAATAGAATAATTTTCAAAAAGACACTTGAGAAATTCAAGGTGGCAAAGTTTTACACATGAAGTAGGTACACACCCAACAATCTAATGAGAACATCCAGTAACTACTCAGCACCACAGAATACTCAGGGTGGAAATCCTATGATCCTGAAATCCCACTGCCTGTGAACACAGGCCACAGATTTCACAGTAACTAGGTTAAAACAGACTTGAAGGCTTCAATTGTAATTTCAAAGTCCCATGCCACAGTGATTCTAGTATGCCAGAGAAAGTTTTGGATGTTTAATGGCCTACACTGCAGGACATTAAAGACAGAATTGTTCTGATTCAGCTTCCAGTTGTTCTTACGGCTTTGGATGCAGAATAAAGAATTACTAAGATTTTACTTTTCTGTGTGTGAGTTTCTACATAAAGCAAATACAGTTTTATACTGAGCATTATATATATATATATACACACACATAAATGCATGTATATAGGCACCTCAAAACTTCTAGATCATAAGTTCCTGATGGATAAGTATGAACATGATTCTCTGCTCCTGCATCTTGCCTGGAACTCAGCAGCATCCCCCAGTTTGGATGATTACAGCACTGTCAGTCTCCAGGATTTTAAACTTTACCTGCAAAAAGTCTGCATCATCACCTAGACTGGTAAAAAAGTACTACAGAACTTCAGACAAACAATTATTCCTTGAGAAACGGCATACAGCCCCACTCACTAATAAATTTTAAGAGTGACATACTTTAAGATCTCTCAGTGAAAGAATTTTTTATCCAACTAATGAGCTCCCTCATTCATTCAATCTAATGCAGCATTTTGAGCAAGATGTCAAATGCCTACATGAAATTTGCTATTAAAATTGCCTACTTTATCTTTTTTGAACAGGTAAGACTCTTTTGGTAAGATGCTGATTTAACAAGAGCCATGGCACCTGAGAGGTCATATTTCTTTGTATATAACCCTGATAATTCAACTTAGCCGCTTTCTATAACTTACCTACCTGTGATTTTGAAGTAATTAATTTTGGCGTAGCTACCTTGCACCTTCTTGTAATTGGCAGAGAACTCCCCTCTCTGCAGAAATATCACAGATGTTTAGTATTTCCACCACTCCTGTGATTTTGAAATGAAAGCTGAGTAATAGTTAAAGGATTCAGCAAATCTGATAAGCATCAGCAAGTTTATTTGCACAGTATAGTTCTTGCAAAGCTGCTATGGTGAAAAGGTTTAGCTAAGTCACTGCAACTTTTTAGTTTCTAAGCTGGTAGAAATGGGATTTTAGCTTTAAAAAAACCACCTGGTAGATGTTTTTTTTCCCTTTTTTTTTTTTAAATCAGAAAGCTCTTGACACAGTTGAGCACATTTTACCAACAAGAATGCAGTCATGCTGCAGGAAGCACCAGTGAAAGACCTTGGATAAAGTTCAATTCAAGCTCAGTTCTTCTGGAGGTCATCTGCTGCAGTGGGTGACAGAGGTGCTGAAATTTGCATTCTCCTCACTTACTGATCTCACCTTTTTATGATTTATAGAACTGTATCTAACACACATTTGAGTGACATTACTTTTCTGTCTACAAAAGAACTAAGGACTAAGTAAGTCCTATCACTGAGTTCTAAGACTAAAAATTAAATACAGCCATTAAATAAGATTTGGAAACAACAGACTTGTAACAGTTGATAAAAAAAAGTACCTCTGAATTTAAAAAAACCCAGGAATTTGTTCCTTTCAAAGAAGTCAACACTTAATATGAGAAAACCCTGTATGAATCACCGAAAAGATGAATATTTTAGTGAACAGTTGGACAAGAGGAAAGAACCCATGGACTTATCCTTCCAGCTGCACCCTGCATGTCCTGCTGTCACCTGCTTCTCTCCCCTCTCCAGATCCACCTCCAGCCCTCCTGCTGCCAACTGATCCTCACCACAACATCAGGTCTCACTCAACTACCACAGCAGATTCTCCCAATGTTTTATGCTCCAGACTCCTGATGTGATCAACTGAAGAAAGAGAAGCTGCGTTTGGTGACTTTTCCCACAAACTGAGCTATTACTGCATTAATATTCTTGAGATGCACAAAAGCAAAATTTGATTTTGCAGTTTATACAATCATGATGATAAATTATTAAGAAACTTCTCAGTAATTAGAATATAAAAAATTGAGGAAGATATTCCAGTACAGTGCAGACTTATTAATAAAATTAGGCAAAGTATCTAAATTTTATTATAGATAACTTATTTATACTTTCTTATAAATTAGTAAGTTTATTGACTGACTAGTTTGGGTACTATGTTCTTACATTGTATTACTGCCTTATGTTCCAACGCAAAAAAAAAAAAAGCGATCAAAACACCAAATGCATTTTAATACTAATCTGCTTTGGCAACAAGGCATCAATTCTTGGATAAGTCCACTGAAAAGCATCTTTATCAGATTCAATGTCACTGGTCAATGCAGACAACTATGGAAACAAAAAAACAACCCATCTGATCCTTCACTGAACTGCCTGAACATCACTCATTACTAAGCCCAGGGTAAGGCAGTAACTTATAGCATCAGCATCTTCTCAATGCTGCAGTTACACATGCCTATACTTAAAACCACAGTTAAGGACTGCAAAACAAAGGGTAAACTAACATTACACAAACAATATTTCTCCAGTTGGAAATAGTCCAAAATTTTTAACTTAAATGATTCCAATACAAATTCTCAGCCTCCAGTCTTCAAACTATGGTAGCAAGAATGATGCAGAACCACCTCATATTTGTTTCATGATTTTAGGTAAATACACCTTATTTAGGCATAGGAAAAAAAAAAAGGTTCTGGGTTTGTTTTAACAAGAAAAAGAGACAATTACCAAGGCCAAGTTATTGTGACATTATGACCATGGCCTGAAATACCACCACAAATACCTTTGCTGTGTTTTTAAACAAACCCTCATCTATCACGACTTCCAAGTATGAACATTATTCAACCAGCTAACAAAGATCTCTTCAAAATTCAGGTTCTGATTTTGGGACAATACCTCCTTACTCACATAAATACTTCAGCCCAGAGTTTGATGTTTTGACAACACTCACTGCCAGGCACAGAACAGTAGGGACTCTTTTGCCACAGCATGTAGGTCCTGAACTGCTGCTTTCCCATCCTGAGCAGATGGGCCATCAGCTGGGGATACAGACCAGAGTTCAGCTTCAGCAGAAACCTGAAGTAAAATACCTGCATACTCATCCCAATGGGTTATTTCTGTCTCTTTGAATTTGGGGTGATTCGCAGTTTAGAGCTGATCCTGCATTTAGATGATGTTAACAGCTGTAGTCAGAAGAAAACACCTTTTGTGTACCCTGTGGCAATTTATTAGCTCAAAATATTCAAGGTGTTATCTCAAAGACTTACTGCACCAACTTCTGCTTTTGTTGATTCTGAACACACATGCTAGGAAAACACATCCAAAAATTAATTAGTCTCGCAAATCTTAATCATGTTACCTTGCTAGTTTAACACACTTTAATTTTTTTACCTTTTCTGAACAATTTGACAGCTGTTTTTTTTAGGTGATAACATTCAATATTCTCTCTCCCACCTTTAAAACACATTATTCTAAAGTTGCTGCTGCCATCACTGATGGGTTTGGCCATGGCCAGCAGTGGGTCTGTCCTGGAGCTGTCTGGCATTGGCTCTGTTGGACACAGAGGAAGCTTCTGCAGCTTGTCACAGAAACCACCCTTGTAGCCCCTCAACTACCAAAAACTGGCCACGCAAATCCAATATACATTTCTCAGAAAGTAATTCAGTGCGTTGGTCTTAGACCTGAGGCCACACCACAAAGCAGCCACAAGCACCAGGCAGGACTAATGACAGCTGCTCTCCCATCTTCAAAGAAAAAAAACCAAACTACAGTAACCCTTAGTCTTATGATCTTCATGGTAAAGATAAAAAATATGAGTCTACCTTTCCCAAAGCGTGACACCTCATTAGGAATTTGATCTGAGTTGAGTATTTTTTGAGCTACAGATTTTGAAAGGCCAGTCAAGGGTAGCAGGGATCAAATGGGCCAGGCAGCACTGCCTCTGGAAACCTCTGGTTCTACCCAGTGTCACTTGACTTCTCCTTTAATGGGAAGACACTCACTTTTCTTCCACAGGAAACTTCCCTATTGCCACTCTGTGCTCCAGCAGGATCTCCCTCTATCATGAATTCCTAAACTGAAATATACTCCACCCAAATGTCACAGTTCCTAGAAAACAACTTCATTCACATCTTCTCTTTCAGTTGACCTAGTCAGACATTCACCGGAAGATGAAAACCCCTTCCTGGATCCATTCAAGTGTAAAGGATTGACGATACATAGAATAACTTCCAAGGGATTTCAAGTGACTAGTTACTTTACAGATTTGGATGTACAGATCTACAGCGCAGCACCTCCTAATAGCAACCTGAGATCAGAGGTATGCTGGGCATGTTCCCAATTGACTCTGAAGAACAGAGAATAGACTCTGACATAGTCCCAGCATTAAAATAAAAAATTAGTTTGGGATGAAGAAGAGTATTTTATATAGAAGGGGATTAGGCAGCATAGAGCTCATACCGATCTTAACTATCTTCT
The DNA here is from genome assembly GCA_035221455.1 of Xenops minutus. Classification (NCBI taxonomy): domain Eukaryota; kingdom Metazoa; phylum Chordata; class Aves; order Passeriformes; family Furnariidae; genus Xenops; species Xenops minutus. The sequence goes on along the minus strand of JAWWEE010000074.1, from coordinate 7,386,403 downwards.
CCTTCTATTTAGGAACTGCCATGGGAAGATGCAGATCTTGTGTTAAATGGAAAATGCAACAAAACCAGTACTTCATAATCACTTATACCTTTGAGAGTTTGCCTGAAAACTGTTTTAAAACATCCTATTTAATTCAACAACTTAAAAAGTAATCAGCGGCTCTGGCTTTTTCTGCAACTGAACTATTACCAGTAACTGAAGCATAAATATCATAAAAGGACCATTCCCTCTGTAGAGATTTCTTTAGGCCTGCTGATTTACACTGCCCTTAAATTTTTCCTTTATACACACTCTGTACTTAAATCCACTCTTGTACAATATTGAAATAGTTGGTATGATTTTGGCACATTAATCTCTAATAAAGCTTCACAGCAAAACCAAGAGCCTTGAGACAAACAGCAGGACATCCATGAGTACAAAGCAAGAGACTGCTTGCAAAAAGAAAACATCTTTGAAACTCTCAGAGGTTACACAGAGGTGAATAAGTTAAAAGGGAAATAACAGAGCACTGGGAGATGGAAACCAAGCAGCCTGGACTGAGACTCCTTTCTGCTCTTCTGCAACTTTTGACTTCGTACTATCTGCCCTTAAAAATACTCAGCTTTCCACTTCCATATGCAAGAGGAGATGAGGAGAAGGGCATCTGTAGCTCACATACAGCAAGGTTGAATGGGACGGGCTCATGATGGAGCTGCTCTTCTGTGCCCCCAGCCCCAAGGACAGAAAAGAACTGCCCATATCTTCTCCCACAGCTTCTGCAACAGCTGAAAATGTTTTTACAGGTAGAAAGACCACACTGGTCACCACGCCAGCCTGCACATCTTGTGTGCTGTGTCTCAAGGAGAAGCTCCCTGCTGATCTGCATGAACTCATGTTCTGGGTGTGTGCCTCCACATGTACTTGTCATTTCCACTAATACCTCTTCAAACTAATAACAAATTCAGCAATTTGGAATGCGGTGTCAGTGCAGAGACTGCCTTTACCCCAACTGAGCACTAGGTAGCACTGCCACACTAAGAAAGCAAAGCAAAGCAAAGCACATCAACACTGCACTTCTTTATCCTTTCTGAGACCAGAAATTATTCTGTTAGCAGAGGAAAACCCATATTTGTAAACTACTCAATGTAGTTTACCATCAATCCCAACATCCTCATCACTTCTGATATACAATGGTACATTAGAGTGTATTCCTTTCTTCTCTCTTTTTTTTAGCATTAGAATTTGATCCTAAGTCTTCACAAAGCAATACTGAGATTTTGCAGAGATGTTTTATGTTTGCAACCATTTGATATAGGAAAGCATGATTAAAGATGATGATGGAATACCTCCACAGAATGATCCCTCAATTATCTGGAGACCTAGCAAATGGTCCACTTTACCTGCCAACATTCTAAAAAACCCAATTCATCTGAAACTGGCAATAACTAGTTGAACACAACCTTCTTTAGACAGTATAAACATTAAATCTGGATTCAGGAACACAAAGAAAAATAAAAGCACTTTTTCATGACCTTTGCAACTTATTAGTAATCTGTTTTATCAAGGGGTTCTGGATGGATGTGTACTGAATGCCACTCTCCAGTACAGTCCTCAGGAGACTCTATTTTGGTGATTCGCTCAGAAATTTTCTGTACTTTGCACTACTTTGGAATACATAATTTTATTTATAACATGCAATTATTTTAGATTCAGCACTCAGATTTTACTGCAGGTTCATTAGTTTCTGAAAACTTACCCTCTCAAAACATTCTGACAGCAAACTCTATGCTAGAAGGAACCACTTTTTCTGCTAATTTCATCATGTTTCAGTTGTAAAATGCAGCTATGATGAAGGGGATGTTCCTGGACCCCCAAAGATTTTCTTCTATTCAGTGTCTAGAGAATCTTAATGACAATTTTTTCTCCTATGTTATTGTTAGAGCAGCTTTAGTGAAGCAGGGATGACAGTTAAAGAATATTCAATGATTAGGCAAGAGAGGGTATTTCAAAGGTTATATATAGGAAAAGATAATTTTCTACATTTCTAGAGTATGGAAGAGAAAAATGCTAAATTTTCAACTTGAACCTTAAGCCTCCTCCATCTTCTCTTCTGCCTGCCCAGCTATTTCCAAACCCTGACTCAAAGAACCACCACATCAATGCAAGCCGATGGCAAAGCTTGGGGTATCAAAAGTTATAAACTGAGAGAAATTTTCAATTTCCCTTCCCAAGGTTTGTGCAAGGTACTTGTACCTCGAGAATGATGCTGACATGAAAAAGCTAAAACCAAAAATGCAATACTTTTGTACCCAGAAAAACGAAGTAATCTCTTCTTCCCCGTTCACTTAATTGACAAGTGATAGACTTTTTCTACAAATAAGTTAAAGCTTTCAGTTATGCCATCAAAGATTTGCTCTCTGAGAAAACACATGCAGGATAAGCACACTATCACAAAATTGGGATATTTGGACACAGGAGCTGGTGTGGGATCAATTGCTCTACAGATGCCTATGGAAGGTAAAGATTAAGCAGAGGTCCTCTATCAGGTGGGATAAGTGTTCAAGATCAATTCTTGTCAAAGAGCAGAAAGATCCTTGGGAAGTATCTCTTCCCCTTCTCTGGGAGCTATGTCTCGATGAAGACATTCCCACATTCACATCTTGACTGCCGCAGAAATTAGTACAGGGGATATTCAGATTTCTGAGCTGTGTTTGGACACTGCTTTTCAGCAAGATGCTTGATTAACAGTAGAGGTGCATGCATTACAGTTTGTGAATCTTTACCTTTAACCGGGGATTGAATTTCCTTTACAATTGCAAAAAATAAGGGTGAGTTTGACACACGCATTTCCCCCAAAGCCAAATAAAATGAAATATCCTCTCAAGGGTTCAGTTGATTAAGGAAAATTTTGCTGAAAATAGTCAACAGCTAAAGACAGGATATTCTACACCTTAAAGACTGAGTCAGATACAGCTGACTCAACTTTCCCTTCTCTTCCTATTTCTTCAGCTCCATCAGAACACTAGCTAAAAACCTGAGCACCTTGCTCAATTTCTAAAAAAGTAGCTGAAATTTCTCACCTTGCTGTTTTCTCACAATAGACATCTCCCCAAGTCCCACCTATTTCAGTTCATCAAGCTGCAACACTTCATCTTAGAAGAACAGAACTCTGCACTACCCAAGATCTCTTTGCTCTAGTCATGGCCATGACCTGCCCTTCCATTCACTCCTGGGCTCTCTCCAGCAGCTCACTTCTGCACTTCTTGTTGCAAAGTCACTTACATTAAATACATTTTAAAGGAACAATGAGGAAATAGCAAAACAGAGTATCCCTTCGTTATCAGAGCCTCTCAACCACTCCCAGTTGCACGGGATTTTGTACAGCACTGAGCACAAACAATAGTTAAAATGTTCGTTTGCAGCCACAAGAAAATACACTCATGCACTTCAGGGTATCAACCTCTTTGAAAATTTAGCCCCATCTGTATAGAATGATTGCTGTGAACAGCAACAATACAGGTTTTCAAACATTCTGTTTTCCAATCTTGTCCTCCAAGTCACTTCAAGTTGCTGCTGCCTCTTCCTCATTTGGTGCATTAATACTTCTGTGGTGGCAGTTCTCGTGGGTATCATTAAAAAACAAAACCAAAAAGCTAAATATTGCATATGGTAGAATCAGTCTCATGTTCTTCCTAGGAAAGGATCATTTCTCCCCTGCCCATCTCACCATCCATACTTGTTCATTCAGTCTGAAACAAGCAGGGAAATCTCTAGCCTTCTACAAGTCAGAATTTAAATTCAAGTGCAGAATTAGCATAAAAGCATTCTGCATCATTAGCTAAATTCAAGCATCTCTTTCAAGTACTGCTTCTAGATCTTTGGTAAGGTGAAAATAGATGATGACTTAGAAAGCGTAATTTCCAAAAGTGCAGTTGATGCTGGTGCAAGAATGCAAGTTCTGTAGAGCACAGGTATGTATCAAATCCTACTATATAGTTTTTTCTCCTATAACTACATCTTTGTAAATTGGTCTGTGACATTGAATTGAGAAACCAGAGTTTGGAGTCTGCTATGAAACAGCAAGCACTGAATAAATTTTTCAGCACATTCTCAATAACTTCTCTCAACTCTGAGTATTTCCTTGCAGGGTTTCTATTAATCTCCTCCTAATATTCTCATGCAAGATTTAGCAAGTAAACACTGAATAAATGTGCTTTGGAACTATATGAGTAATTTCCTAGAGTACTCCAGAACATGAAGGCACATAGTATTTTGTGAAAGTAGTTTTGCTTTCCCAAACAAATTAAACCTCTCTGAATTGACGACGTAAATAATTCAGCATTATTCTGTTTACTAAAGTGGGAAGAAGTCAGGCAGAGTGTTCATCTTTAGAAGAGTGGTGTGTTTTGCAACAGAGATGATCCCACTAATAGAGAAGTCTCACAGAACAGCTCCAATTCATGCATTCCATTTGTCTGAAAAATGTTGATCCTGTCAAAAAGCACTCAAAACTGGAAAAAAAAAAATCCAGGAAAAAAAAATTCTCCTCATCTGTATATTTCATTATTCATTGACTGATATTTTCAAATGTAGCAACAACAAATCACACCGAGCCTCCTAAGCCCTTCACTGCTTTGAAAACCTCCTGCTTTCCTAAAGTCATTTAACTGGCACATCAGTTCCAGAAGGCAGTTTAGGAACAGAAGCTGCACAGCAGACACACCAGTGTGTGCGTGTCATAACCTTGCTCACAGGCCCCTACCAAAGAGAACCTTCTGAAATAATGAAGGATCAGTAAAATTCTCCAAAGAAGACTGTGTTTTCATCTGAAAAAGCAGATGGTGCTACACAGTATAAAACGTCCACTGGGTAGTGGTCATTAAGTGCTTTGTACTCCAGGAATGCAATGACAGGAAAGGTAAATGTCAAAACAGAGAGTAGATGCAAGTCAACAATAAAAACAAGGACAGCAACCAAAAATACATTTGCTTTGATATGATCATCTGGTTTTAACAACCTCACAGAATGGATGGGGTTGTATTGTTTAAGAAAATAACAGCACAGGAACTCCAAGATGAAGGAGAATTTTGCAGCAGGAATGTGATGGTTAGCAAAATCGTACCGTGCCTCCCATGCTGCAGTATCATCACATGCCTGTCTTTGCTACCAGGTGTAGCCTGTGTGGGTGGGGGTGCCTTCAAACATAAATTACCAATAAACACGCATTGTATTTAGTGTCAGGGAATTAATTGAGCTTTCTGGAATGAAAGCCTTTTGGCACAAAAATGATAAACCGAGGTTGACCTACCTGAATGGGTCCCACTGACATCAGCAGGTTTTTCAGTTGGACATCAGTAGTTGATGAAGAAAGCCCTTCAACTGACACAATACAGGGCTGAGGTTTGCACTCCACCACTCGCAGGTTCTGTTTATTTGGCATCAAGCGTCCTCGGCCCATCTGGCCTGCTACTCCTCTGCCTCTGCCGTGCATAATGACCTGCCAACAACAAAAGTAACAGTATTTTGATTTACTTACCTAGTGATTCTGCTTACTGCATTTGACAGATGATACAAAAGTTGGCAATTTACTTAAAGACTTGATTAAAGTACGTGTTGATGTTAAACACCTTGTTGCTGTTTGCTGATTTGAAAGGCCTCTTATTAACATTCATCCACTGCTTATACAAACCTCTTCTATAAGGATAGCAAGAGTTATATACTGAGTTATACATATTGCATTCAGGCTTACAGCCTCAGCTCTAGCACAGATTGATCAACTAAGCAGTGGAAGATTTCAGACAAAAATATAACCTAGTTTGCAACACTGATCACATTAGCAGCATGTGTTCAGCTCCCACATTTTGAGTGTGGACAAAAAAAAAACCCCAAGTGATCCCTCTGCTCCTTTTCTCAACCCACAGGTAAATTTAAGGTACTCACAGGATCAGCAAACTGCTTCAAGTGCCTCCAACCTCTACGGGTACTAACCCTTGGTCTGTTCTCAGAATTGGATTACTGGCATATGGCTAAAGAGAGTTACTTTTTTTCAAAGTTCCCAAATCCTGTAGGATCTGGCACCACAGCATACTCTGGAGTAGGAAATGTATGGATTTAGTTCTTGCAAATTAAACACTGAACAGTTGAAGAGAGGAAAAATAACAACGAAACAGAGTAACAAACATTACACAGAGTTAACACTGAGTCAACACTCAACACAGTTTCTTGATTCCAACTTGGAAAGCCTATGATGGGTAACAACTTTTCACATTTTCTGCATCAGCAAGGAAACTTTATCCTTACATGAAGCAGGAAGACTACAGCTAACAGTTCAAAACCAAGAACTAACTTAAAAGCTAAAGTACCAGCTATTTTCAAGGCGTGTGCCAGCTTGCAAAATGCAGAAAAGGCACATGGTGCTGCCACCCTGACCCTTCCCTGCCTATGACCAGTGCAAGGAATCAAGTTACAAGATCACCAACTGTTTTGAGCGATACCAGCTTCGGGGACCCAGCAAAGAGCATCCTGAAACAGTTGCTGTGTGCTCCCTACATATGCAAGAAACGGCCGGAAGAAAAGCTTAAAAACAACTTCAAAAAACCTCTTGGTTTTAAAGCCAGAAAGCACACTGGATACCATTCTCCTACAGTAGCTATCTCAGGACACATGCATTTCCCCAGGGAGTGCTGTGCTGGCCAGAACGTCAGCAGATGAAGAAACCTGCAGGCATCGCCAGTCTGTGCTGGGTACAAACAAGTCTCTCCAGATTAAAAGCTTTATATGCAATTATGCATCTCCTGGGTCATGCAGCCCTGCACTAGCAACTGACAAACAGAATGCTAGTTATTAATAGAGCAACACAGCTACACAGTGAAACTTCTAGCAGCAATATGCATCTAAAAATCACCTTTTTAGGTTGATGGATTCCCTGGATGTTTTTGACTCCTTGAGGAGCTGGTGAATGGATCTGTGCCTGCTGCTGCTGTTGGTGCTGCTGCATTCCCTTTGTCAATGTGACCTTCCGCACTGGCTGCTGTTTCGGCTCCGGGGGTTGTTGAGGCCGCTGGGTCTGGCCCTCTGGGTGAAAAAAGCCAGCATCCTCTCCCCCCTGCTGAAATCAACAACACAACAGCGGCTCAATGTCCAGGCACTCCACACCCTCACCCTGAGCAGCCTCCTGCCACATCCAGCTCACTCAGAGAGTGTCCGGGGCTTTGCCTGCTAAAGCAAACCGGTGGCCATGGCAGGCAACGTGCAAGGGCTCAGCCTGGAAATTGTACTTCAGCCTAAAATAAGTCCATGGTATCTGAAGAAGAGTTTACTTTGGTTCAGACATTATTATAATTACAATGTTCAAAAATGTCTTTTCATTTACAAAGTGACAGGATGTTTCCACTTCTCTTTCCAAATCATTCTTCCCCCCAGGGTTATATGTGAACTATGGTGTGTGGGGTTTTTCTGGTTTTGTGTTTGGTTTGTTGGGTTTTTTTTAAACATAGATCCATACAAATTGCAGAAGGAGAACAGAACTGTGAAGGCTGGAAGAATCAGGCAAATATTCTACTCATCTTAAAAACTCCAACCTTTCTTCAGTTAAAAACTGGCCTTTATTTTGAAGTGCATACTCATTCTGCCAACTTCTACATCAGCAGTTTTGTAAGCAGTCTCCTTCCTCAAAAACTGTTCATACTTGGAACAGTACCTCAAGGGTTGTGGTTTTTTTGTCTTATAAAGCTCTTATATATATTTATAGTCACAAACACAATGGGACACCATCTCAGTGCCTCACTCATCCAATGTAGCTCTTTGCATTACATCTCTTGGTGCAATCAAGCATAAGCTGAAAGCACCAAAAGAGAAATTATTTCCTTCCACTGCCTCTACCCAAACAGTTTAATTTCTTCTACAAACAGGTGATTCTTGAATTTGCGTCCAGCTGTCCAGATCAGATCAATCACTGAAAAATATTTCATGGAGCAAGAGACAGCAGAGCCTGACAAAAGATCAGGTACTTCTGCATCATATTTATTGCATGGTTTCAACAGCGTATCTAGACCTCGACTGAACTCCAACTTCAGAACTTGAATGGTAGTGAACATTTTATCTACAGGGCAAAGGCTTTGCCTAAATCCCTAATGAGCCCCTGGTAACCCTGCAAAAGCTTTCAAATAGAAGGCACGTCTAGGGGAAAAAAGTAAAATATTATAAAAGCACCTTTATTTACACAGAGGTTTTTTCTTTTTCCCTTCCTTACCCATTCACAAGCCAAAACTGCTTTGGCATCTGTAACATGTGACAAAAATCAAAGGATTTCATATGGGCCCATTTCTTGTGGATAAGGAGGCAAAATACAGGAGTGCAGAAGGAATACGTTTATGGTCTAAGAGCAAGATTATCTTCATTGGGAATACAAATCTTTACCTTTCACCATTATACAAAGCAAAAGAAACAGCTACTGAGGACTAGTTACTGAGTCCTTCACTATCATTTGACAAGAAAATGTCTGCTACAGGTAGTATGTACGGCAGTCTCATGTTTCCAAATTCACAATTCATACCCCTAAATCAAGGCCTCTGTATTATAAAGTATATGCAAGCTACGGCATCTGAAGAACTCAACTACATAAATCCCAGACAAAGATGCTTCATACCCCCTTGCATGGTCTATATTTCAATAGCACAATATGTCATAGGGAGAATCATGAAGCTTTTCCTGGCTTTTGCCCACAGTGTACAAAGTGAAAAAGCAATAGAAATCTGCATATGTCTTTCCCACCTCTCATCAAATACAGGGGTTTTAACTCTGCTAAACTGGATGGCTCCGTATCTTCACAGAACATTTTGTATGTAAACCTTGGAAAGCAGCAACCAGTGAGAAATTATAAAGCTTTTCCTTCAGAGTTTCTCTTCAATTATTATTAAAAAAAATAAAAGCAAGAGCCTGCCTGAAAACTCAAAATCTATGCTCAAAACCTTACCAGGAAACCATCATTAAATCCTCCTCATTTTAGTATTAGTTCCAATGTCAGCATCACCATAAGCTCTATGCCCTGATCAGATAATTTCTTTTATTCAAATGTACAGCAGCTGGAATATGCTGAAACTAAAAGCAACAAAAAAATTCTATGAGGAATTTAAACACAATAACTGGGAGTTAAAAATCTAATCTCTGCTAAATGCCTGCTGTGAAAACCATAAATATTTGCAACCATTTCTTTCCAAACTAAAAACTTATCCCAGCACATTGGAATGGCATTTGAGAGTAAAGCCCTCAGGTACAGAACACATTGAATGTGCTCATTACTGGAACTTCAAAAGCAAACAATCATTTCACATAAAAGTCTAGGATGGCCAACAACCACCCAATATTTAACTACCAAGCTCAATTATCACCAAATAAAACTGTATTAACTAAACACAGAACTGTAACAGAGTCAAAGGCATCAGCACACAACTGGTTTGCAGTGATGAAAAATCTGATGGGGTTTATTCCCTGCTGGGGAACCAAATGCCACCTCTGGGCTTCACTGCTGACATGATGTTCCTGCAAAAGCCTGAAAAGGTAGAAAGATCTCCGAGCTCTTAAATGAATTAATGCATTTCAGAAATAAGAAAACCTATACAAACCAAAAAGATGATGGAAAAAGATCTGCTTGTTCCTGCACCAAGAAAGAAGGAAAGGCAACTTGATCAACCCCTTTCTTTTTACTACTGCTCTGAACATTTACTGTTTTTGAGATGACTTGAAGATGGGAGAGAGATGAAACTGCAGCACTGCTTCTTAGGAGAGAGACTTGGTGCTCAAGGACTAAAAGAGCTCCCTGCAAGTCAGCAAGACATTGTTTTCTGCTATAGGCAGTCTGGCTTCAACAGGAGACAAAACCTGGTGGTTTCCTGAAGAAAATAAAAATCAAACTTGACTGTCAGGTGACATGTGCCCAACTAGCAAAATGACACAGCGTCAGAAGATGCATTTTAGCAGCAACTCCTTTTTCACTGGTTAAAGATTTGACAGTGCAAGGACAAACACTGTCTGAGCCAAAATGAGCAACCTCTGTAGTGCCATGCAGTGGCAAATCAGACTCACCACCATCATCCTTTAATCTTCTATGCAAGACAATTAACGGCTGCTTCAGACACATCAACGAAGAACCAAGTCAAGTAAAACACCTACAAAGAGTTTTCAAAACGGAGACTTCAAGATACAGAACCTCAGAACATTACTGACAGGTCACATGCTCACAGGAGAACATTAATATCTTGGACAAAAGGATGGAAAATTGTAAAGATGACTCCACATATGCTGACTCCTGATGTTCACTCATGAGCTACACAATAAGCTGGCAGCAAAACACCCAGAAAAGCCACAGGCAAGCAGGTAAGTCCACTGAAGCTGTATTGTAGCATCTAACCCAAATGACATCTAAATCACAGAATCTAGATTGCTTCTACTTAAAGCTCATCTGAAATCAACTTTTCCTAAAGACAATTTCTGTACTGGTTATTTTTCATCAGCTTACACCACTGCCTTCCCCACATTTAAATATGTAGCAACAGAAGGAAGTATTAAAATTTTAAGCCTTCTCATGTTAAAATATATTTTATCTGATTTCTTTGCTATAGTATTTTTGCAATGTACAGGGCAGCACTAAATTTATCAGCAATGTATCTATTCATCATCATAGCCTGTCTGATATAATTGATGCACAAAGTGCTGAAACCATGTAGAATATCTTAGCCCACCACAGATACCTGGGACTGATTGATACAACCTCTGATTTTATACTTCAAACTTCCTCTAGAGTCCTCTGTAGAGAAGTGAATTTCCATTTTTTGTCTGCAAACCAGTAATAGAATGTTTTTCTCTTATTGTCTACTCCTTAATTTCTGTATTATAAATCATTCTGACCTTCAAGCTCTGAATTTCCAAGTTTTACAAAAGATCTGCCTTCACAGAATATCCCAAAATGGAAGGGACCCAGAAGGATCATCTAATAACTAGACAGGAAGGAGTTCTCCTGAATGAAACTTTATGATTATTCAGTTAATTTTTAAATTGCAGCAGTTCTGTTCAGAAGAATGCACAAAAAGTATCTCTGAAACTTCAAATATGGCAAGATTGCTAGCAGTGCCAGAACAAGTTTCTTTCAAATACTGTGTGTAAATACACAAAACTCAAAAGATAGAGGCAGAAGGATTTGATCTACATGGTAATGTTTTTTAAACTTCTACTGTGGAAGAGTCTGCAGTTTCACCTGAAATTGGACTAACAAAAAGAAGAAATGATGCCATTCAATGGCCATGAATTGTAGAACCAATTCCCTGATACCTATTAAGGATGTTTTTCAACAGTCTCTCACTATACATATCTATACATAGTCAGTGTTGTGTTTTGAGAAACAGAGAGAATTCTGTCAAATATGAGATCACAAATTCTGTAAGTAGAATTTTATGACGGACTGCTTAAATTTAGCACACTGACGCCCTCCACTCTATCACAATCATTATGACAGTTTTATGATGAAGATGAAGTTTATTTGCCACCAACATTAGCAGGACAAATTTATTTATAACAAATGCTTTAAAATGTACTGATAAAAATGCCTATTGATACTGTCAGAGCTGCTTGCAATTTGACAGATCAAATCTTATTTTCATTCTTAAACCCCATGAAGGAATGGTATCACCAACTTGCATTCTGTAGTGAGCAAATTGATTAATCCTCCTCTATAGAAATCTCAACTCTTGATTACACCTATCAGACGTTAAGCAGCATTATTCTAGAGTGACAACACTTGACAAATTCCCAAACCATTTTTCTCAGCCTTTGTGGCCCTGCTAGCTTGTATTAACCCTGATGAAAAATTAATTTTCCTTATCTTCTGCTAAACCCCAAAATCCAAATCCGCCAAACTGGCAACTCTTTCTGTAAAGGTATTATGAAAACCTCTAAAAGATTAATTGCATGTCTTCAGGTGACATTAAATTAATTTCTGTACTCGTGACAGACATTTGATACTCCGCACTGAGAGGACAGATAACATTGTCAGGATACACAGAAGGACAGTGGTGCAGTGTCCCAGGGCAGCCTCTTATGAATTCTCCTTTCGATAAGGCCATACTTCACTGTCATTGGCACTGTTAGTGATCTTGCAGCCCATAGACCTCACTGCACAGGTTTCTATTAACCACGACAATGCTGTGTCTATCCATGTAATCTTTGTAAAGCTAATTCAAAATCATCCAGTAGTAAAGGGATGTGCATGCTGGATAAGGCACTTAGAGGGAATAAACTCTGGTTGATTTGTGTAAAAATAACAGAGAAGCAAAATGTTGTCATCTTTTCTTAGATGCATTATAAATCAAATTCTCTGTAGTAAGATGAAGACTTAAATCTTCCAGGGAAATCTCAGTACAAGAATGCACTGTAATTGATTTCTTGTAAGAAAGGAGAAACCCCCTATCTATTACCAGTTTAAGTCAATATTTCTAGAAATTAGCACCTTTACAGTATCATGGTAACTGGGGGAGGGAAGCATCCTTTAGGTTATTAAATTCATCTTCACTTTAAGAACAAGAGAAATGACTATTGATCAGCTACATAGGTTTTCATATGTAAACTTGTATTTTACTGATACTGTGACTGACTGTAGTAAAATAAAGACAGACATCTACACAGACAGCTGTGATCCCTGTGTAACCAAGACAAAGAAATGGTAAAGTAAAAACCATGTAGAACAAGACTGACTTTCACATAATATATATTTTCTCAGTGCAATTACCAGAAATGTATATTAAAGGCAAACCCCTAATAGCATGCTATTTCTCTTTGACTCGTGCTCCAAATGCTTTACCACTTTGATACAGCTGGTTGACAGACTGGGGACCTGGGAATAGGAAGCCTAATCACTTGCCAAATATCCCACAACCCAGTGACATGACCAAGCACTGTTTCTGAACAGTTGTGGCTCTGTTTTCAATCTGTCAAATGCCAATGAGAAACACCTGGAGACCTTTTGTTTTTTACAGGCCTTCTAAGGCCTTTAAAATTATTTCCCCTCCTCCCCCCCAAGTTCAAGAATAGCAATACTTAAGAAAACTGTTCTCCTACCAGGGCACAATACACTATCAGTAGACAATTCCCCATGAACAACTGGTTTAAGACATATTAATGGTCTAGTTTTGACTCAAAGCGCTCACAGAAATAAGCTACATGGGACTACAAAAGTGATAAAAGAATCAAAGCATTCCCAGTTCACACAAGAAAAGAAAAAAGATGCCTCTGGTGCTGGTCATTGAATTATGGGTTATTTTTCCCAGTCTAAAATTTGTGCATGGGGCAAACTTAATTCAAACAAGAGCAACCGGTCTAAGCAATAAATAAGTAAAATGAAGAAACAATTCCCTTCCTGGGATAAAAAGACACCGCTATGCTGCATCAGTGAGCCATGATGTGATGAGTATCTTTTGTGCCTAATGGTGTATGAAGAGTCAGAACAGCAAGAAGAAAATGCCTTGTAGAAAAAGCAGCTAATTCCATTTAATCCCATGTACTAACAGAATTCTTAACTGAAGTATCTCCTCATGTGTCTGAGGGGAGAATTAAGGCATGGAAAAGGACTGGCCAAAGAGAATCCCAGTCACACCCATGCTGCATGACATTTCACCAGGAGTGACAGAGTTGATCAGTGTTGAATCACAACTCCATGTTTTTTTCATCCAACCAACAATCAGATCATTATGCAAAAAAACTAAAATTGTGTCAAACCTACAGCAAAGTCAAGGTTCTGGAATGGATATGTACAATATTCACAGATGTATTTTCATTTTTACATGTTGTTTGCAAAATACATAACAAAGATAAACAATGTTTCAAGCAGTTTCCTAGTTCACTTTTCAGTTGCCAGGCAGATGTTTTTTGTACGTGGAGTTTTAGTAAAGACTGGACACAAAGAATCACCAAGAGGAAAAGCCCCTGTTGGAAAATATCAATGATTCAAAACCTCTGATGGCCCAAAGCTCCTGAGGGAGCACTTTCCAGCTGATCACCAGCTACAACAGGATAGTCAGTACTGGGTATCAGAAACCAGTACAACTACAGCCTCCCTTCTTGTGTCATGTCTGGTCTTTCTGGTTCATGTTCCTTGAAGTTTAAAACCAATGGCAAGTCAAATCCCTCTTGTGTGCTACCCTAAGATCCTGGTATAGTCTTGACAGAGATAACCTCCATTACCTCCCTCTCCAAACACGGTGTCAAGAGTCTCCTGACTCAGTGACAAACCTCTGTACTAAAGGTTTATTCCAAGTGGTCCAACCTGAAATATCTTTTAATAAAGGGGCTTGTTACATCTCAAAATATTAAACTGTACAAATCTGCAAGCTTACCCACCCCACAAGAGATTGTATTTTCACAGGAAAACTGGCTCTTTCTCTTTGTAATGCACTTTAGTGGTGTCACAGCTGTCTTTAGCAGGAAACTGGGCTACGAGATACTCCGCAACACCAACACTGTAGCAATATGAATTCTGCACTGTAACATTTACGATGGCAGAAAAACTCTCCTTTGAGACTTCACGAGTGACAAGCAACATCAATCGCTGTGCTTTCAGGGTGTTCAGGAGGAAGCAGCACTCTTCTTCAATGTACAATTTAAAAGTCTCCTGAGGAAAAGGAGAAACCTCTTCTGCAGTCTACAAAAGGCAATACTTTATTGCACTTTAGATCCAAGTTATCAACAGCCAAGTCAAATTCAATTTAGGTAGGTATCACTTCCCCCTTTTGAGGATTTTATTAGAAACCCATAAAAAGTATCTGCACCTAGTTTGGTTGTCACCCTAAGTCCCTCGAGCAGCAAAGTGTGTCTACACATGCCCTTCTATTTCATTTTCCCACTAACCAAATATACCCCAATCAGTCCAGCACAGCCCACCTCCTGATCCCCAAGCCACGAAATTGTCTTTATAGGGACCATCCTCACTGGAGGATCGGGAGGACAGGGTTTATTGATTTTTTTCAAACAAGCAATTTTTCTGTGAAAATACTACATCTTTTTCATAACCAACCCAGAATACCAATCCCTCTGCCACGGGCACAGACACCTTGCACTAGACCAGGTTGCTCAAAGCCCCGTCCAACCTGGCCTTGAACACTTCCAGGGATGAGCCATCCAAAGCTCCTCTAGATAACCTGTTCCAGTGCTTTACCACTCCCATAGGAAAGAATTTCCTCCTAATATCAAATATAAATCTAACCTTCTTCAGTTTGAAGCCATGCCCCTTTGTCCTATCTCTCCATACCCTTGTCCAAAGTCTCTCTCCATGTCTCTTGTAGCCCCCTTTAGGTACTGGACGGTGCTCTCTATGGTGTCCCCAGAGTCTTCTCATCCCCATACTGAACAGCCCCAACTTTCTCAGTCTGTTTTCATAGGGGAGGTGCTCCAGCCCCCTTATCAACTTCACAGTCCCCTCTGGACTTGCTCCAACATTTTCTTACAATTAAGAAATTAATGTCCATTTGTGAAATATTTCCAGAGTGAAATCTTGCAGGTTGTAGCAGGCAGAGTCCTTTTTCAATAGTATTTACATTAGTGCTGCTTCAAAGGTCTTCCTCATTTTGACACCGTGACTTCTGCAGCTCCCCTATTCCGCTGCCATTATCCATGTCTCCTTCAGAGAGTGGGATATGAATAAACCACAACACTATTCTCCTGCTTCTTAAAAAATTACTGACCGTAGAGAGCAAGAGTTCCTGTATCAAGGGCTGGGTAAAAGGCTCCCTCAAGAACTTCTCACACAAATGCCAAAATTCTTGGTGTCTGCAATTCCTGACACAGTTAGATTAAAGGCGCTATAGAGCTTTCAAGTCAAATATTTTTAATTAAACTTCAACATACACATGCAAGAAGAAACAAGTACAAACATAAAGCAAACTTGATTGACAAGGTTACATTATCAAACAAGAATCATCTCTTTTTCCATATTCAGAACTTCATATTCATCTCACACTTCTCAGTTACTTGAAATATGAACAAAGTTGTCCATCTTCCATTTCATTTTTGCAATCCAACATTTTTTGTGACAGGCTTTTTAAACAAAAGAACTTGCCAACTCTTTTTTCAAGCTTTTCATATGAAGCATTTCAGGTTTTCAAGGATTAGGATCACTGATAAGATACTGCTACTAATGCAACAGGGAACATCGAGATTTTTGTGTTTTTATATCTATATATGTATTTATGACAAAAAAATTCATTGTGCAGCCTTCCACAGAGACAAAGATTGGTGTGTTCTTGGTGCAGCATAAAAACCAGCATTTTCAGGTCATTGGGACACATCTCTCTGAGCATGGCAGCTCATTTTCTGGCTAGAGAAAAATCATCCAACAACAACATAAGATGACCAAATGATACAGAGATTTTAAGATACTATAATTTCCAACTAAATGAAAAAAAATGCTCAGCACATACTCCATATGATCTTAAGATATCTAAGGTTGCAGCTGATACATACCTGTTCTTCCAGGACTCAAACCACTCCGAATATATCAGCTTAAAGAATTCAATTGCATTTGGTACTAGAACTATTTACCAACAGACTGATCAGAGAGAGCCCAAAGACCACCACAAACAGCCAAGGTGTTAGAAAACATGACTCATCAAGAGAGTGAAGAATATTAGTGCTCAGAAAAAGTTAAGAGATCTTTAAGAAGAGAGATAGACATAAAGAGAGAGATAAATTTTTTCCCATCCCTCTTCAAGCATAACACAAATAGTCACAGATTCAAAATTGCAGCAAGAAAATGTGGTTTGGTCACTAAGAAAATTCTCTTAAATGTACAGGTTTGATACTGGAATAGATGGCCTAAGAAATCTCCAGTAACGAGATCTCAGCAAATGGCTGGACAAATCTGTCAGGAATACCAGAGTACATCTCGCCCTTCAAGACAATAAATTATTTTCTGTAATAGTAACAACAACCCTTATTTTCTATACTTTTATGAACTCATTTTGAAGTGATTAGGGTGCTTCTTTCCTACACTCCACAATGTCACTGACCTTATTCTTATGTGTGTCCTGCAAGTGGCCTGTATAAGAAATAGTGTGGCCAGCAAGATCAGGGGAGTGATTCTCCTCATCCTACTGGGCCCTAGTGAGGCCACACCTCAAGTTCTGGACCTCTCCCTTCACAAGACATGGAGGTGCTGTAGCAGGTCCAGAGAAGGGCAAGAAGCCAGTGAAGGGTCTGGAGTGCATGTCCTGTGAGGAACAGCTGAGAGAGCTGGGAGTGTTTAGCCTGGAGAAAAGGAGGCTCAGGGGAGACCTCATTGCTCTCCACAACTCCCTGACAGGAGGTTGTAGCTGGGTGGGGGTCGGTCTCTTCTCCCAGGCAACCAGTGACAGGATGAGAGGACAGTCTAAGCTGTGCCAGGGGAGGTTCAGGTTGGCCACTAGGAGAAATTTCTTTACAAAAAGGCTAATTAGACATTGGAAGGGGCTGCCCAGGGAGGTGGTGGAGTCACTGTCCCTGGAGGTGTTTTAAGAAAAGACTGGATGTGGCACTCAAGTGTCATGGTCTAGTTGACATGGCAGTGTTGGGTCATGGGTTGGACTTGCTGATCTCACAGGTCTTTTCCAACCTAATTGTTTCTGTGATTCTTTAGAAGTGGCCTCAGGCTTCACAGCAATCCAAGTAAATCTCAGATGTTTTATTACTAAAATATACTAGTACGAATGCTCAGCAAATACACTGAACTTCCATATCTGAAAAGGAAACCTCTGAGGAAATGCCACCCAAAACAAAGCACACTGGATCTATCAAAAGATATTTGGACCTCCAGGGACAGGTGGGGGAGGGGAATATAAAAAGAAGAAAAAAAAAAACCCAAACAAACAAAAAAAACCCACAAAATGCAATGGAATCAAAGTTCATGTGCTAAACACTGCCTCACTTTCCATGATAACTATTCACTGTACTGCCATTCCTGCATACATGAGTATTAGAAAGGGATGGGGAAATCAGTACATTGAGGGGTGGGGGTGGGGGAAGGTGAGGTAAAGAGAGGGCTTTTTTCAAAAAGAAAAAAAAAGGAACAACAGACAAAATCATTACTGACAGTACCAAACATGTCACCTTGATACACAGACTTAGTCTGACATACAGGAAATGCTGAATCATTTTCTACCTTTTTTCCTGAAGTATAAGAAGCCATAAATTAAGGCATCTTATGTATGAGGTAAACCATCCAAGTTAAAATATTCTTGGAATTTAATTAGTAATTCTTAAAATTCCAAAAGTAAAATCCTCTCATAAGAGAGTATTGTGGAAACAGATGAAAGGCCACTTTACCTTCTAAGGACAGAGGCATATTTCTACCTGAAGGTCAGAGACTTCTACAGTACACAACAGCAACACAGACAGAAACTCAGCTTGGTAAAGACACTGCCCTCAAAAAGAGAAACCATTCTCTCCTGACAGTATTTGCACAGCTCTTACCAATATACCACACTCCTTAACTGTTAAACAGAAAACATCACCAGCAACACAAAACCATTTAGTCCTGGTTCTACAGATAGTCCTACTAAATTCATAGCAGTCCATGCTACCGGTTCCTGGTTTAGGCCAATTTGCTCTAGAGAGAGTTGTACAGGTCTGGACTCGATCAGCTTCTTCAACTGAAAGCTCTCCTACAGTGCTGTACATGGCTGGCCAGATGGAAGAGAAAGGACTTGCCAAGTATCTACCAAAATGAATCCAATGAAATTCAAAAGGGAACCTGCACTGTGTCTAGTCATGAGCCATCTCTATTGTACAAGGGTATTCAAAACATCTCTGCACTAAAGAGCTCAAGAAAGGAAAAAGGGATTAGATGGAGAGCAAGGGCAGGGCTGCTGAGCTGAAAGACTGAGCTAGTGCACACAGGTAAGAGACACCAGCCGTCGCTGTGGCCAAAGGCAGAGAATTAGACAAAACACTATTACATGCTAAGGAGAACGGCCAGGAAAAATAAGATTTGGCTTTTACTTTGGATGTAGCGCTCAGGCAAAAGTTGTGAAAACAAATAAAGCATGTGGCAGGACTAAACATTAGCAGTGGAAACTAATTATGACCTGTGATCATGACAGTATTCAGAGTTCATGCAGTTTTTAACTCTTCTTTTAAATCCCATCAAAAATAGAAAAGAAGATTGGCTGCCCTACTACTCAATTTATTTTTTTTCCTTGTGTGGTCAAAGCAACAAAGTCACAGATTCCACTTGTCACTAACTGATTAATATTTAATCAACTATCTTTAACAGTGTTAACACCTAATTGCAATGCTTGCTCTTATTCTCACAGAGTTGAAAGGAAACTTAAAATGGCCATAGCAATATGAAAACAGTAACAAAGGCTACACATAAAGAACCTGGTTCATCTTGCTAAAACCTCAATACTGAAAGTTAAGGACAGAGCAAATCTGCTTCTTTGCACAGAGGGGTTATACATGCCTTTAATGAAGCTAATTGCTCTTGCTTACCATAGAACATATCTGAAACATTTATGATCTTTTCAGAAAGAGCACTGTGATAAAAACTATTTCATTGTGAATGCTGCTGTGGACTCTGATAACCATTTGTTAGGAAGAGCTACATACAGTTGTGACTGCCTTTGTTTTGTTTCATCACATAATAAAAGAAATCGTGCATGACTGCTTTATTCAATTATTCATGGAACACAAACCTGTCATACCTTTTGCAGGCCACTGGGATTTCTGCAGACATACTTATATATAAATATTTTTAGCTCAACAGAATCAATTTCTTTCAGCTTCTTGTACTTTATTCCTCTGTACTTAAGTTACCATGTCTGAGGAATTAGAGCTGACAACAACCTGACATGCAGGATGTCTCTGTAGTCAATAAGGCCCTGTATGTTAACATTTTGAAAGATTGCACAGTCATTACGCAATTCACAATTTTAAGTGTATTTAAGTTTTATGAGCTGTAGAGAAATATTTATAAAAAGTAGTTAAGGCTTTGGCATTTCAACTTCCTCTCCATTTCTAAATGTAAAGCCTTAGCCTCCAAGGCCTTGTTCAGTCCCTGTTAACACACTGCTTGCTTCATTACAAATTACAGCAGTTCTGCAAGTCTGCCTAATTAATGCTCTGAATAATTTAAGAAGCATTCTTCCAGAAAAAAATATCTCCAATGTGCTACATGATATCCTTCTTTCCTTCTCAGCATAAACCTAAGGACAGACCTCACACACTGACAACACGATCTCACTATGTCCCCTCATCATAGTTTCTTTAGAGCCCTAACAAATTAACTTGTCTTTTCATTAAGACAAAAGAAATTTGGTACAGAGACTTTCTAACCAAAACTCCAGATCTCAAAATACACACACTGCCCTCAAGATCAGCATTGTGAGTCCTCTACGACACCAGTGCTCAAGGGACACACTGCAGATAATAGACCCCTCATCAAAAGATAAGGAAATCTCATTTAGATGCAGAAGTGAAATGGTAACATCTTAAACTCAACCTCTAACAGAAAACATCCCACTTCAACATAATGCTTAAATTAGTTTCACAATACGCTTCCCAAGAAAGTAAGAACAATCTTCCTTTGAGTAGAGAAACCACACTGTGTCTGCACACAACTGATTTAGGTGGCTTCACCTACCAAATAAGCAGGTTCTAGCTTTTTAACCAAACCTTAATTAAATACAGCCACCCAAATCCTTTTCTCTGAGCAATTATGAGACCTATCAACCTTAAGCAAAAGGAGCTCAGTTGAGCAGTCTTTCAGACTCAAGTTACAACTTAAAAAGAGAGGAGAATTATTTCAATGTGATTTCAGTAGTGACTGCCTGGCAGTACAGCGTTATAGGAAACACTAACTTTTTAATAACTGCTAATAAATTACAGTTCTGAAAATATAATATATGGACTATTAGGTATGCTAAACCTGATACTTCCCCCACCAGCTTAGGCCCATTTTTTATTTGGGAATTACACAGAGTTAAACACACAAAAACAAACCATAACGAGACACACGTATGAGATGAGCCTTGGAAACTTACCCCTCCTGACAACTTAATCACCCTGACTTTGCTGCCGACATGAGGCCCATCACTACCACTGTTTGTCCGCTGCATGACAGTCCTTTTCACACCCGGTTTCTGCTCCTGGGGCCTTGCTGGTACCGAAGCCACTCGAGCTGTCTGTGTCGTGGGCAGCGACGCTGCAGAGGGTTTTGTCTGTAGCACTTTCTGTGGCGTCTGAGGCTGACTGGGAGGAACTGTTCTAGTCTGCCTCAGCTGCTTCACTGGCTTCATCTGCTGTCCTTGATACTGCATTTCGCCTCCACTCTGGAGGAATTCTGTGGGTTTGGGTTGGATATTTGGAACTACCGTATCTTGCTTTCTAACAAGGAGTCTGTTTTTCACGTTGTGCCTGGTGTGCAAGCCGGAGTGGGGTATGTAAGGGCTGCCATTGGTGGGGAACTCGGAGGAGTCATCCTCATGCTGCAGGTAGGACTGCTGTGTGGAAGGTTGCTGCTGCTGCTGTGCAAGTCTTTCCAGCAATTCCCTCTTTCTGGCACCAGCCTGCTGCTGCCGTCTCAGCTCCTTCTGCTTCAGAATTTCTTCTCTTAGACGCTTCTGCTCTTCTATCTTCAAACGATACAACCTAGTTTCTTCGTCTTCATCTGGATACTACAAAGGAAAATAAAAATGAATTTATAAAATTCTAAACAGATGCCCAGCTTGGTCAAAACAACATTAAATTGTTGTTTCAGATGCTGTAAAGCTGTAACTCTAAAGAAATTTTTAACTATCCCTGATACCAAACCAAGGCTATTAATGGAGTATATATCTGCTGCTAAAGTTTATTTGCTATGCATTACAGACAAACAGCAAAAATCTGGTTTAGGACTTAGATATACTACTTCATAGACAGAAAAGCTTTAATACCACTTGACAAATCTGATCAGAATACTAAAAAAAATAATACAAGAAAGTTTTACAAATTGGAACTAATTTAAAAGTTTCCAAAACCAATTAAACTATTAATATAATTCAAGATATCAAAATATGTTTCAAATAGAAGGTAACAATACAGAGGCAACCCACTGTCACACAGGTTTTATCTTGCTCTTTTCTGACAAAGTAACAAAAGGTAGGGTGGTAAATGACCTGAAAGGCCCTGATTAGAACTATTGATTTTTCTCACAGAATTTTCAGCCTGATCTGAAACTCATTTGTCACACAATAATTGGTTATAATGAACAGCACAAGTCAATCTCTCTGACCTTGAACTCATGCACTCTCTTCAGAATCAAAATGTTGCCAAATGCAGTGCTGGAATATTAATGGTATATAGAGAATGCATTTAATATTCCAGCCCTGGGCCCCTCTGAAAGTACTACACACCATCAAATAACCTTTCTTAAGATTCCTCAACTCTGGCGGAATGGGTTCTTATGAAAAGCTGTATAAAAATGGACAAGAGTCAAGCAAATGCAGATTCACATCATCCTGGAAAAGAAATCAAATGGCTCTTGCAATAATATCACCAGCATTTTTCAAAATTAGGAAGCATACGTTTTCATAATATTTTCAACCATTTGAAATATTAAGTTAAATTTGTAGAGACTGCTTACAAATGGTAATGAACACATTTTACTCAAGATATATTAATAATCCCTAATAAAAACAGGCTCTCAAAGTAACAATACTTTACATGTTGAAAAATGAATGCATAAAGAATGCTAAAATACTTCTCAAAACCTGGGAATCTGTGATGAACCTTTAGGCATATTGCAGGAATTGGGTACAAATTGTTACCAACACAACTGCTGTTTTTTGTACATATGGGACCCAAATGTGTGACTCTTGATTTTGATTTTGGCTTTTTCTTTAATACTTCTTTTAATCGTGGTGCACCCCAGAATCCTCACCAACCCAAGGGAAAAAACAGTAGAACTGGTTCAGCCATAAAGTTGTTTCACAGATGTAGCAAGCTCAGTAGAGTCATATTTGCACTTATAGAATCCAGATGTGCAAATCCTGAATGCGTGTTTCCTTCAGCTGTAACTGCTTCTTCCCTGAGCAGGTTTTGATAGGGATTATTCCCACAGATACTAAAAAACAGCTCCATGTCTCATGTTAGAAGTCTAATTAGAAGCTTCTAATTAGAAATCTAATAAGAAGCCTAATAAAATGGCTAAATAAGAAAGATTCCAACAAAACTGGATTCTAAAAATTTGTATTTAATTTCTAAATATGGGCTGTAGCTCAGGGATGAGGTTTAACACAGTCCTTTGCATGAGAATGCTTCATATACAATGAATTCTGATCTTCCTCTATCCTTTTTGGATTATGAAGGTGGTGATTAATGTCTAATCACTGTGAAAACTAGATTATAGGTCTGTGTTGACAGATGGTAACAGGAACATACTTCTTCTACAGGAGGGAACCTAAACATTTCCTCTTATATTGACAACTGAAGCTGCTGATTGTAGCAAAAAAATCGAAAATGACCCTTATGAAATACAGTGAAATGTTAAGACTCTTAAAAATAGGATGAAAAAACACAGATAAGCTCCAGGTAGGAGAAAGATGCGCTACCCTGCAGATCCTGATGCAATTAATAGTTTTCAGTCATTTTCAGAGGCACTAAATATCACAGTTATTGAAATTGTCCAAAGAGAAAATCTGTTTCACTGAATGAATTAGTTTATTCACTTGCTTTGTTTTAGATCAGAATATCCTACAATTTATCTAAACAAGACTTATGAATGCCATCAGACCGTTCCGGGTTTAGCTCTCGAGGTTACAGTGTATTTTTTTGTTCCTCTCATGTTCAACTGAGGTTGCCAATACTAGCACAAGTTTGCATGAGACGTGCACTTCTACCAGCTGCCCTTTATTATCAGGGACTTGCTTGCTCATTTTATCACCTAACAAGTTCTGAAGGCCTTGGGAGATGCAGATTATGATGTGGTAAGTTCAGAACACTAACTCAAAGGTTACGCACAGCAGCAGAGATGTGCACTTTGCAGCATACTAAAATGAGTCTTGCCAGAAGACAAGGAATAAACATCCTGAGGGACTCTGACTAATATGTCCCTGCAACAGTCCTTGGCCAGATACACAGACTTAACTACATCAACATTAAACACAGAAGACAACTGACAAACTGTATGGCCAATACATACAAAATTAGAAGAATGCTTAGTAGAATATTCAAGCAATCTCATCTCAAATAAAAACCAAAATCTTCCTTTCATAAATTTGATTCAGGAAATTAATAACGATCTCATGGAGTCAATCCCTTCTTAAAGAGAAAGGTCCAAAATCCAGGTCCAAGAGCCCTGAGGTTATATGAGGAGGGAGGGGAGCCTGTTAACAACTGCAGATTAGTCTGTTAACAGGCTCTAGGTAGACCTAAATCCTTAATCTTCATAAGCAAGTTACTACTACTGTTAATTTCTCAATAAAACACCCTTGCAGCTACAGGAAGCCCAAAAAATATGAAGGCCCTGTGATGATAGACAAAAGATTTGCATGAGTCAGGTTTAACTGAAATTAGTTGTACAATGACCCAACAGTACAGACTGAGAAGGGCAGCAAACTCCTTACCAGGATGAAACCAGGGGCAAGTTAAATCCTCTCCTGTTCAGCTTTAACTGCACCTCACATAGATAATACTAGAGAGTGGGGGTA
The DNA here is from genome assembly GCA_035221455.1 of Xenops minutus. Taxonomy (NCBI): domain Eukaryota; kingdom Metazoa; phylum Chordata; class Aves; order Passeriformes; family Furnariidae; genus Xenops; species Xenops minutus. Next base: position 7,361,723 of record JAWWEE010000074.1, on the reverse strand, counting down.
TATACATGAACTATAGCATACATAAATCATCTATAGTATGTAGTAAGGAGCTTCAGCATACAGAGCAGGCAAGACAGCACATAAGGTCAAGATGAGAACAGTAGAAAGTGCCTATTGCTAGTGATTCTCATCCCACTAGCTTAATAAGCCCAGTACAGATTTGTCCAACAAAAATAACACTGCAAAGCAAAAAAAAAGAAAAAGGCAAGGCAAGAAAACATTTTGCCTACAGAATCAACCTGGAGATAGCACACATCCTTTAAAGTTCAAACTGTTCAAATTTTCACATCCTGTATCTGGAAGCAACACGATCTGTAGGTGAAGAAGCAGAAAAACACAGAACAGCCTTTTTCTTGAATAAACTATTAATGCTTCACATGTTTTGTGTAGAAAACTCCACAACATGACGAAAGGGTGCATTGTATATGGCTCCTCCTTTTACAGGAGGCAGCAGACTACAAAAGGCCAGAGATGCAAATCAGTTCCCTGGTTTTGTGAAGGTAGGCTTTTTCTGCCATGTTCTGAGAGCTTTAGTTTTATCTGAAGTGGGTTTGCCTTTTTTTTTTTTTTTAAGTGGAAATCCTCATCCATCTTTGACGAGCTCTTGAACACAATGTATTTCACTGAAGCCTGAAGAGAAGACTGAGCCTTAGCTATAGGTTCTTCTGCCTTAAGGTCCAAGGCAGCTTTGATGGAAAGTGCCAAAAGAAAACGTTACAGGCTGCTTTTCTGAATCTAGCTGACGAGCATCGTAAGAGAAGCAAAAGTCCTACATCCTTCTCCAGGGGAACTTGGAACAGCACTGTCGACTGAACAAAGACATGCTCTAAAACAAGGGATTAAAACTTGCTACTGAAATTTAAGTGTTAGTATCAGCAGCTTGCTTTTCATGTACTGCATTAAAAAAAACCCTAACAACAAAACCCCCACAAACCCAAAAACAAACCCACAAACAAAAAAACCCAACCAACCAAAAAAGCACCAAAGAAAAAAACAAACCCACACCTTTTCATAGATCTGCAGGACTTGTTACCAGTTAATAGAACTAAATCCTGGGTCATAAGAACCAGCTACTGTAAGTATTCTGGTTGGCTATCAAGCAACAAAATGGAATCATGCAACGAGGCTCATCTGTGCCCCTCAGTAGAAGGGGTACAAGAACAGAGCAGTCAAAACTACTTGACCCATAGCATAAACATAAACCTATTGAAGCAAGTTTCCCTGTATTTTTTTCAGTTGTAACAATAAAAACATATGAGGCTTGAATAATTTTGTCAAAAAACTCATGCCAAATCTTTGTCAAAGGTACAGTCAGATCCAAAACATATGAAGGAGGGCAGTGAAGATGGTGAGGGGCCCTGAGGGGAAGCTGTATGAGGAGTGGCTGAGGGCACTTGGTCTGTTCAGCCTTGAGGAGACTGAGGAGAGACCTCACTGCAGTTACAACTTCCTTTTGAGGAGAAACAGAAGGGCAGGCACTGATCTCTGTTCTCTGGTGACCAGTGACAGAACCCGAGGGAATGGCCTGAAGATGTGGCAGGGGAGGTTTAGGTTGGATATCAGAAAAAGGTTCTTCCCCCAGAGGGTGGTTGGGCACCAAACAGGCTCCCCAGGGCAGTGGTCACAGCACCGAGTGACAGAGTTCAAGAAACATTTGGACAATTCTCTCAGGCACATGATGTGACTCTTAGAGATGATCCTGTGCAGGGCCGGGAGCAGGACCCCATGATCCTTGTGGGTCCCTTCCAACTCAGCATATTCTGTGATTCAGTGAAATTGCATCATTTGGCTACTTGTGTTCAAACCCACAAATTTTCTTAATCAAAGGGCACCTACATATACACATCACACATTTCAGACTGCTGATAAAATCAGCTCATGAACCCGAGGAAGATATGAGACATCCTATAAAACAGAGGTGCTGAGTATCTTGGACAAACAGGAAGAGAGTGAAGAACAAGGTTACAAGTCACCTGAAGCAACACACTGCTCTCTTGCCAACTTCCAACTGGTAAAAAAACGGGATAAGAATCTTCTAAGCACAAGAACAGAGGCACCATTATAAAAATGACCTTTCTCCATTCTTTCCCTTCTTAAAATTCAAAAATGCTTGAAATTGCCTTCAATCCTCTTATCCTAAGCTGACCCCAAGATGAGCAGAATTAGGTCCACATCATCCAGACTTTCCAAATTCATTGACAAAATTATGTTTCAGACTGAGGATAAAGTTTAAATCCTAGAGAATAAGAGCTATTCTAAACAGGCATTTAAGGTCAGTATTTTGCAGCCTCACAAGAACTCAAGTGTTTCCTTAGTAAAGTAGCAAATACAGTTTTTAATCTTCCAGTCACTCATATTGCAAACCTTTCAAATATCTGTATTTAAGGTGACCAAAACCTCTAATAACCAATATTGCTATTTCTTTTTTTGTGCTTCCTGAATGATAGGGCACTCATAAATACAGCCACTGACTCCTTAGGAAGAAAGATGCAAGGAAAACATTAATAATTTTCCAGTTGAAGACACTTGCAAAATAACCTGCCCAATTCAGTTATGAGCAATACAGCTGAAAAAGATGACAGAACTTAACTCTTTCTCATCTTCAAAGAAAGCAAAAGAACATGGTGAAGTCAGGTAATTACAAGAAAAACACACAAAAAACCCTGGGAAACATTATAATTTGCTTAAGGAAACAAATGTAATAACCTGCATGACAACAACAATCCTGGTTAACGATATTGTTAAATGCTTAGAAATGAACATTATTAGTGCACCAATCCTGTCTGCAGGAATGACAACAAGCAGCATCAGTGAACAAGACCACTGTAGTGGCACAGCTGGAAAGGAACAACTGCTATTACACTGTTTGCTGCACAAGGCTTTATTCCAGGTCTGCTTTGGAAGGAGAACGACTCTGTGTGTGTGTACACGTTCACACTCTCCTAATTTTTGCCAAGTGGGTACTTTTGGAGCTAACAACAGGAAACACTAGGAGACATTATCTTTTTCCAAGACAACTCTTTTTTTTTCATCCTGCTTTACAAAAAGTTGTGTAAAACAAGTATCAAACTGTTTTTCAAAGATAGTTTTGACATAGAAAAAAAAAAAAGGCTTAATTTTTTAATACCCCAAGAATTCACAAAAGTAATTAATACTTGGTTTGTTTAAAATGCAAAATGGAAAGAACATGACAACTGTTTTGGTTTTTCATTTCATTAGTTTTTTTTAATTCATTTGATTAAGAGGAAATAAAAATATTCATACGTTTTTCTTAACATTGCCAGAGACATTTCAGAACTAATGCCTTAATTTTCAGATGAATACACTATAGAATAACTTCAAGATATTTTAGATGGGGAGGCCTGTTTGCCTCAAGACTTACCTTACTAATGACCTGAAAGGCAGAGGCTTCTCTATGAGGCACTGCATTTTCTGTGACTAAGATTATTACAAGAGACTGAATTGAGGGGAAGGAGATTACTTAAATATTTTTTACAAAAAAGGTGAAAATTAAGAGCTGAAAAAAGGATTATTTTTTTTTATTTCCATTGAAAAGCAAGTGCACAAGAGGTCAAACTGCTAGCTATGGGTTTCTTTTGTGCCTCATTTGTGGAAATTAGTTACAACCATCCCTAATTCAAGAACAAGATGAAAAGGTAATCATGAGCAGCTTAAAAGGAAGACAGCATTAGCACAATTAAAGTTTTCAACAGTTGTTGAAGGAAACCTGGTTCGTGAGACAAGATTCACTGTTAACTATAGCTATAAAGATTTACAGTTCTTCACAGAATAACCTGATAAGTACACAGGGTGCATTTAGTTATCATGCTTGGGATTAAAAGCACCATCAGTGCAATCCTACCCACTGTCTCTAACAGTGCTCATGAAGAGTCTTCTCTAGCTTCCAGGGAAATGGTCATCTCTTCACACTACATAATCCAGTGGAGCTGAAAACACTGGCAATCTCATTTCTTTGATTGTGCAGAGTACTGGCAGAGCAAACAGCATAATTTTCTCCAAAACTGAAATCTTTAAAGCATCTCCTATTTTCCCCTCACGTGACAAGGTCTCATAAAAGAGATATTTTCTTCCAGAGCAAGAAGCTCCATGGATGATCTCCTGCATGGATGCCCAAGGCACTACTGGAGACTGAACAGCCTAAAGGAAAACAGCATGAGGAAAATAGCCCTCCTAACAGTCTTTTTTTTTTTTCTTTTGAGCCATAAAACACTGCACAAAAAGAGAAAAGGCTTTCTGACTTAGAATATGATCACCTGAAATAAAAAAAAAATCGTAATTCGGTAAGACAAAAATGGGCAAATGTGTACTTCAGAGGCCTGTATCACTGATGACCTTTAGTCAAACTCTGCCTCTCTGCCTTTTCATAATAGAAACAACAACTGCAAAACAGATTTACCACAGCTTTGTCAACATTTACACTACCTTTTTTTTTTGTCAATGAAGACTGTCTTTGCTATTGCACTAAAAGAGAAAACTGCCAATCAGAAGGGAGGCCTCTAGTGGCACCAAAAAATACTTGCTGAACAGCACTTTAAGTGCTCTTACAATTCGTTAAGTCAGACTAGAAAAGTTTAAAGGTGGGAGCTTTGTTTCTTGTTTAGTTTTTGTTTTTTTTGCTTAATGACAACAACAAAAAAACCCTTACCTCTGGTTCAGATTTTCCTTCTGACTTTGCCTGGCCCACTGGTGTGACTGCTTTAGCTTTCATCTCAGGCCTTCCCTGAGCACTTCCACCACCAACACCACCGACAGACTTGGTAGCAGACACGGTGCTGGTAATGGGTTTGACCTGAGCAGCTGGGGTGGAGTTTCTCCTGTTGTTGCTCATTTCCATAGCATGGGACGGTGCTATCGGTAACTCACGCAAGTTACTGTTTCTCGGAGCAGTTGACTGAAGCTGCTGATTGGAACGCTTGACAATATTCTGTGATGGTGTATTCTGAAAAGCAGAAAGGAAAAAAAACCCTGCAGATTTCCACTACAAACCAGACTAAAGTGTTTTCAGTTTGCCATTTTCCTGATTTAGTTAAGTACAGGGAAGCAAGCTGCTTGAAGAGGCATAGTATTTCCAATGTCAGAAGAAAAATTATAGAAATGAGAACATTTTAATAACTTTTTTTTAATTAAAAGCAAAACTTAATCTTACTTTTTAAACACCACTCTCAGAAATTAGCTTCACTATATGATTTCCTTTCCTAATCATAGTAATTATTCTGAACTACAGTCACATTGTCTTGAGCACTGCACAGACTGTTGTGATACCCCAAGCCACCAAGCAATAGAATATGCTGCACGGGAACAAATTCACAAGACATCAGTGGCACTATCTGAACCAGAAAGCTGATTAGCAGTAGTTTAGAGAGGCCTTCAAGCTGAAAGACAGTGTCAGAGAACTGGGCTCCCACACAATCACAAGTTACCAGCAGTTGCAAATTCCTATTAAACAAACCTATCCTTCAAAAACCCTTTATTGCTAGTTCTTGGGCATCTACAACATCTCCTATAGGGCCCAGATGAAAAAGAACACCGAAGATAAGAGGAGAAAAGAAAAAGGGAAAGATGTATGTGGTAGTTTTCAATGTAGATTATCAAATTATCAAGGTAGAAAATGAGAAATGAATTATAAAAGAAGAGGCCAGAGCAGGAAAAGAATGAATGGGACTGAAAATAAATAGGAAAGGAAGAGATGGAAGGGAAATAAATGGGACCGGCAAGTTCTGAAACCCGTGCTTACAAGCCTGCTGCTCATGAAGAACCATGCAAGACAACCACTGATGTATGTGCTACTTACATGCCTTGGCTTCATTGGACCCTGTCGTGGCTGACACTGCATCCTGTTGTTATTTGGCTGCGGCTGCGTGGCCTGTATGTGAGGCCTGAACTGTGGCTGGTTCATGGGCATTAAGGGCTGTGGTGGCCCTTGCAGATGATGATGGTGTTGCTGCTGCTGCTGGTGATGGTGTTGCTGTTGCTGCTGGTGATGGTGCTGCTGAGGCTGAGGTTGTGGCTGAGGCTGTAATGGAGGATGCATGGGACCCTTCACAGGAACAAAAAGATTATTTTAGTTTCAAGGTAACTAACTGAAGAAAACTAGCTCCAGCCTCCTGAGTCCTTGAAACATCTGTAAGCAGCTATGAACCACATTAAACCAAAATTATACTGAATAGAAAACAAAAAGAAGCAGTGCAAGATCATGCTACACTTAAACCTCTGTAAGCCAACAGCTGAAGTGTTGTCTGTTTCTTTGGAGGTTTATTACTCTTTCCCCCCCTAGCATCAGCAGACTTCGGGGTTTCCCCGCATCCAGAATACAGACACCGTGACAGGATTCCGCACATCCCCAAGCCCTTTCCCGCTTCCAGCGGTGCCGGCAGAGGGCGGTGCCGGCCCGCACTGCCCGGGATGCGGCGGGATCTGGGGATGCGCGGAGCACAATCCAGCGCCTTCCAGGCACGGCAGCAACAGCGTCAGGGCCCCATCCACCTCCCACCTGCACGGCCGGCCGCAGCCCCGTACCTGCATGGCGGGCTGCGTGTGCGGGGAGAGGAAGGGCTGTCCCGGAGCCTGCAGGAACTGCTGCCGCGGGGGGATGAAGGGCCGCGGGTTGGCCGCGCCAGGCTGGTTGAAGTGCAGGATCCCCACGGGCCCCTGGGGCTGCATGTTGGGCCGCACTGGCCGGTCCCGGGGATACACCGGCTGCTGTCCCTGCTGGTTAAAGGCTGGCCCGGGCTGGCTGAAGGGCATCGGGCTCTGCGCGGGGACCGGGTGGGCGCTGTTGAGGAGCGGGGGAGGTGGTGGTGGTGGGGGGCTTCGCTGCTCAAACAAGGGATGACCCGGGAACCTTGGATCTGTGGGAATCAGATATGTGATTAAATGACAGCCTCCCTGGGGCACACGCATTTTGGAAACGTAAAGCTCTGTTTTGTTATGGAAAGGTAACCTAAAATTTGCAGAATGCAAAACTTCATGGGATGTTTTAATTAAGAGCAACTCTCAAGGTTATTTTTTCCTTTGCTTCTGCCAGTTGTGTATAAAGGGAATTGATCTTTGAAATACCAGCACAATGGGTACTTTGCTGGAATCAGCAATACCTTTTTGAAATTCCACTTTAATAAAATCAATGAAGGATTATAGTTTAACCACACAAGAACTCATGAAACATCAATACCATTTGCTGACCAGGTATTTAGCAATTTTTTACATATTGTGTGTAAAATGTCTGCATACATATACACTGTCAGGACATATATATGGTATAAACATAAACAGGCACTTACTACATATTTTGTTTTCTAGGCTGTATTGTTCTAGCTAACCTTGACAGATTCCCTACACTACAAAGACGCTCCAGGCTCTTTAAAGAGTTACTAGTACGGAGACTACTTGTTACAGAGGATAATAACAAAGTGCAACAACTTTATTCCAACAATTACTGAGATATTATTTTTACTTTGTATCTGCACATATACCCAGATTGATGGCCATTACAGATGAGGACATAAAACTACATCAAAAAAAGTAGAAAGATACCAGACAACCAGAATTTTTGGCATGTACCAGTCTGGCTACAACAGGATCTTCCAGCCTTCAGGTTCTTCCAAATACTTCATGGTGTGGAACAGACACGTACACTGCAGACTCACTTTACAGAAAGTGGATTTCATCTGTCAGTGGGAATGAAAATGCTTACCTGCTATGAAGAAAGGATCTCTGTCCTGAGGAGGTGGAGGAGGGAGCGGTGGTGGTGGTGGTGGTGGCCCTCTCCACTGGTCCTGGATTGGCAACCTCGGAGCTTGGGAGAAATTAGTAGGAACTGGTCCAGGCGTATGCTGCTGGAAGTCTGGAGGGCCCTATTTAGTAAGGCAGAATAAAAATTAAGACTACCATCCAGAAACCTATGTATTGCCTACTATAACATTTTTCTCTTAAAAATACAATTGCTTTATGAATTATCTCCTATCACCTATACAAACTGGCAGCCCTTACCATGGCATTCCTTCACAAAAGCAGATATATTAAACCTGAGTACAGTATCTTGAAATGAATTCACAATGTTTTAATAATCATTAGCACCACAGGAATACCATTTCTTCTCAAGCTTATTGAAATCCATGCAATTATTGACCTTCTTTCCCATTAATCCAAAAAAAAATCTGAATGTCTACTTTAGAAGACATTCCTGACATTTATCTTCTTAAACTGTACTATTCTTCATCATCAATTTAGTACAATGTAAGCTACAGAACTGAAGCAGCTTTACTTATTAAAAAAAAAGGGGGGTGTGTGGCAATTTATGGCATTCTGAAATTAAAGAAATCTTTTAAAAAGAGGAGTGTAATGTTTCTGTCTATTCACAGCTTAGCATCTAAAGCATTTTAAGAGTACAAAATTTCTCTGGTAAGGTGCTCTGGTTTTTTTTCCTTTTTTTTTAAATGTAAAGTGAGCTTTTGCATATTGCAGGAAGGATATCAATCCAAAAGAAGAACTCTGAAGATACATTTAATTGAGTAATTCACAATATAATTTTTTAATTTTATATCAAGAGTTAACAAAACATGTTGGCAATCCCTGATACATAGAATAAGCTTTGCTTCACCTAAATTGTATTCTCAAACACTTCCTTATTACGTGAGTAAATCAAGTAAGTAATGAAAATAATCTATGAACATCCTTGTTTTCCCCTATAAAGATTCCAAAATCTGAGAAGGTATCTGTTCTGTCTACATGAGATGCTCATCTTCAAGCTTAAAACTTGCCATCGCTGGAGACAAGCTTTACAAAACAGATTTCAGACCAAAAACTCCCTGATAGACTGAAGTACAGTCATCAGCAAAGTGCCAAACATCTAAACTGAGTGGCTTATCATTTATCTGTTGAGCTGCCTTCACCAAGAACATGTGCAGTCTCACTCTATCCTATTTGTACTGCACAAACACCGGCATTTTAGGAAAAGAATTTCTCACATGGCAAAAATGGGTATTTGCCCTGGAAACTGAAGTCTACTCACTAAGCAGCACAAGACAAAACTGCTTCACACCCTTCTCTGAGCACAATGCAACTGAGATTGGCCCGGCCCAAATATGCAGATGAGAGGCACTGAGGATCAGAGCCATTATTAAATCTGTGGCCTGCCTGAAACCACCTAAATGGGGATATGTGAGATACTAAGACCTCTTATTTGGAAGCAAGACTGTGACTACTTATTTTATGTCATTATACAGCCATCAACTGTAAATACTTTATCATTCCTAGAGATTAAAGGGTCTATATCCCCTTGCCAGTGCTTCCAGTCAGCCAATCTCTCCTGTGGGTATTTCATTTAGTGGAAAGACATTATATTACACTCAAGCATGACAGTCCTCATAACATACACACTGTTAGGAGGAGGAGCTGCTACAATTCTGCAAGTGAACAGTTACAACACACAGTATTTTTCCACCTTAGAACTAACGCCTTTGAATTTCACAGGCTGTCTGCAAACAACAGCAGCTGGGGGAAGATGGAGCTATCTGGGATGGAAAAAGTGACATTTATTTGTCCCATGAAAATCTGTCCAGGTTTAGCTGAACAAGGATGTTTAACTGCATTGCCCTTCCCCTGTGCTGAGCAGGACAGCACTGGCTGCCTGCCAAAACAGCAACTGAACACAAACCTTGAGGATCCTGACCCTTTGCTCCCAAAAACCTCTAGCATCACCACATGTAGGAGCTGCCAGAGGTACTTTCAAACTAATTCCCTCATCTCAGAAGCCTTGGTGATAAAAGCCCATTTCTCAAAGTAGTGCTCTTACAGCCATTCCAGGGAATACACAGCCCTTCCACATGTTGCCATCCTCGAAGGAGGCACCCAGAAAACCAACGGGTATTCAGCTATTTAGTTATTAGTTTATCACTGGATAATGCATGAGGTCATTGCAACAGTAGCATGGAAGGACCCAGTTCATCAGGGCAGATTCACACAAGGTGGTTTCTATCTTGTATCTTATTTACAGCACGAAGCCACATACACATATCGCACCGGGGAGAGAACGCGGACTTGACAGACAACCTGCTTTTTCCTATTTTTGGAGAGCTTGACTTGGAAGCTCTCAGAATCTTCATTTTTTTCTCCTAGACACAATACATGCCTACATACACCTTTGTAATTTCTAAAATAGACAACGAAAAATTATGTGGAAACTTAGTGAAACATGGGCTAATAAATCCAAAGTGCCACATACCTGCCACCCGAGCTGAAACGCTGGCAGCAGCAATGACCTGGCTGGGCTTGGCTGCAAGCACCAAATGGCATGGCAGTGATCATAGTCTCCTCTAACTGCTTCTTTCAAACTCAGTGCCCTGGTCAAGTCTCTCCCCTCACTGCCAAACTGCAGTTTTAATGCAAGGCTAAAAGGTTAACAGGCTTAGGCTACAAAACAAGCAGGCATCTCTGCTTCTATGACCACATATGTAACCCACTCTCAAGCATCTTCCCAGTATTAATTCTTTGCCCAATTCGCTTTTTTGTTCTTCTGGTCCTGCTCGCTCTTCAGATACATTCTCTTATCCCCATCACATCTTTCACTCTGTCTGTGGCTTCTCATCCCAGCATGGACTCCCAGCTTCCCAATTCCAAGCTGGCAGTTTTGTCCTGTGGTCAGCTCTTACTTGCCCCACCCAGACCCTGACATCCTTTCTGTACTCTCACTCCAAGCCATTTCTCCTCTTTTTTCCTGCCAGAGAAGCAGGAGCCAGTGAGAGTACAGGTTAAAAAAGCTTCTCTATTTGTATTTTAAATAAACAATTCTTTGTACCAGCTTTCCCTCTCCTGCCAACCTTGTTATTATACCCAGATTTACCTCCTGCCAAGGCAGCCCTGAATTGCAAATGCATGGAAAGTCTTGTTGAATTTCACACAGCTCTTATGTATTGAAACCTCCTCAGAGCAGCCAAACTCAATTTTCTTCCTTGAGAACTGAGCAATAATAAAACATTTCTAAATAACTCACTTGGGCATAACAACACTTTTCCACCGTTTCAATCCTGGAATGAAAGTATTTGGAAAATTTCAACCAAAAGAATTCAAAATGAGGCCAGCAACCAGCACAGCATCTTGATTTCGGCCACAGAAGTCTGTTAGTATTACACACACTGAGAGCAGCTTTATATTTCCCATCATAAGAAGACTTTAAACCTTTATGAAGTTAGATTTAGCTAAGTTTTAGAACTGAGTAATACAAGGTTATTTCAGATCTAAGAAAGGTCACACTTTTTAAAGAATTATGTTACAGTTTATTTACAAAATTACACAAAGAACCAGCAAGATATTTTACTGTTAAAAATGCAAGCAATGCTGATTTCAAACTCCCTGTGATCTTCAGTATTAAAGGTGTCCAGCCAGGTTAAGAAGCAAACATTTACTGTCCTCTAAATACTTTCAGCGATTTTAAAATAAAGTTACAGGTATGCAACTGTTATCCAAAAGCTGGTGTCAAAAAATCCCCAAAAATGTTAAGATACACCGAGAATCTTTTTTCCCTTGAGTTTTATTAATAGTATATTATATACAAGTACACCCTACAACACGAGTTTGGGTCAAAATAACTCAAAACAGACCAACAAAGAGCAAGAAGGAAATATCTGAGGTTTGGAACTCTCTTTATTGGCCTCTTTTTTCCACCCCTAGCAGTTAAGAATTCTGGGGTTTTTTGCACAGTCACTTTTTAAGTAAGACTTCAGTTAAACTTTGAGACTGGGCAGTTTGTAAAGATAATAAATATTTTCCAATCCTAAAGCCAACCCTCCTTCTCTGTCTTGCTTTTAATGCAACATGAAGATCCTTTTTATATCCTGCCACAAACATGAGCTGTCCCTCACTGACAGGATCCCTAAGTGCCCAAACCACGACCCTTCCCTTCCAGAGCACCCAGAGGGTTGGGGTTTCTGAAATGTACAAGCTTCAAAAATGGCAGAACTACAGAATTACGGCTGACATAAATCACAACACAGCCAAGCTGCAAGATACACACACTACTCAGTATTGCTAACAAATACCTACTTATTTGATCACTGAGTGGATTTTAACTTTATGTATATGACATTTTGAAAAACTACTAAAATATGACTGATCACATTTCTTGGCTGACAACCAAAGGCCAATCATGAAAAATTAATTGCAAAGACATTTGTTATTTGCTGAAAAACGAATTACTAATATTTGCTTCTAAAAAAAAAAACCCACAAAAAAACCCCTGAAATTAGTTTGATTCTCTTCCTTCTTGCAGCCATGAAAAAGACTGACCTCTTTTTCCCTAAACCAGCTATCCTTCTACTACTCTAAAGAGTGAAATAAAATTCTGCCCCAAATGACAGTAACACAGGTAGAGGAAAGCTTGTATTTTCAGATCTTACACTGCTGAGATTTTTCTTATAAGAGAGCTTTCAGGATAGATCCAACAGGAATTTGTTTATGTGATTGATTCACTTCCTGCACTCCATGAGAAACTGAAACTTTAATGTTCAACTAGACACAAATGAACTTTTAAGAAGAAATACAGAAAAATACCCGTAACAGTTTACAAGTTACGTTTATCTATTTTTCTGAAATGCTATTACACTGGGTTTTTTCCATTTAACAGGAATACAATAATATTACAATTTCAACTTTTACTTCAAATTTGAATTGTCCTAAACCCAGTAAAAAGTAATATAACAGTTCTCCATTAGTTAAAGCTTTTAAGGGTGGGGTAGGGCTTTTGGTGGTTTTGTTTTGGTTTGGTTTTTTGCTTAACAGTAGTTAAACTATAATTTTAGGAGTGGATTATTTTACCATTAGTGTTAAATTCTACATTCAGCAAGAATTTGTTGCTAATAATCCCCAAGCGCCCTCTGGTATTCAATAGAAAAAAAACACACAGAGCTACTTAACTTCAAAAATTAATGAAGAGCAGGTGCAAAAGACAGGTTTCATAATGGTCTATTTTTGATAAAATAAGCATACTGTAACATAGATGCATAATAAATCTTTATATGCACAGTAGTTACTCCCATTTTTCATGGTTTTCCTATACGGACAGTTTCAAATTACACCCAACTATTCAGTACACACAACAGCTAAGACTCCCTGCAAAATATCACTTTAACTATTACTTCACCATTATTAAATCTTTCAGCAAACTTCCCTACTTACTAAGGAGTGCTCTAAACTCTATAATTTAATTTATCCTTATGCAATTTTACTATGAAAATTCATTAAAAATCTGTCATGTAAGAATACAAGAACTGAGGTCTAGAAGGAAATTACATTGGAAGCAAGAGTTTGAGTGGATTTCCACAATCACAGACATTTTAGAAATACTTCAAAGGAGAAGATAACAGCACACTGTAGTGCTACTGACAGGTATTTTGTCTTAAATCTTCAATTTTGTGAAGTTTACCATTACAAAGAAAAAAATGTACCCACTCTTCCTCCCAGCACATCCCATAATTTAGAGCATCTCAGACTGACATTTTTATACAATTCTGAATGACTGCAGGTTGTACAATTTCCTCTTGTGCTAATTTCCATTATTCAATATAGCCAAAGCATAACTTCTACCTTATCAATCACTTTTGGGGGGAGAAAAAAAAAAGGCAATGCAAACTTGTGTCTACAATTCATTAGAGTTGCGAATAGCTCATTGAACATGACTTTCACACATTCAGGCAATCCCACCTTCTGAAAGAACACAAGATAAGGTTACTTTAATCCTTTCAAAGAACTGCACTATTTTGCCTTCCTTTTATCCCTTTAAATATCCTTCCTAGTTAAGAAATTAACATTTTCTCTCATACAATTCTTACACAAATTGTACTTTTACTTTTCTGCATCTCTTGTTAATTACATGATGTTATCTCCAATAATCTATTCATGAAGCACAGATAACTTTGGTTACCAATAAAAGAGAAAACTTAGCATAAATTGCTTAGCACAAAGTTAATCTTATAAAGCAAGGAATAAAGAGGATCTAACGGCTATTATATGACTTATCAGCTTCTCTAAAAGGGTCACTACTTTTTTCATGAGACTAATTAAATACCTTAACAATGTCATTGAAACTTCATGAATCTTTCAATAAAATACACCCTGCCTCTACAACATGTTTTCATTTATTAATCTTACTTAAAATGCAAAGAGCCAGGAGAACCCCATTGACAGTTAAGCAGGGCCACTCAGTTAATTCTTCTTATATGGTTTAAATGCAAAGAATAATGACCACTATAACCTATGACAATTAAAACTATAGCCATCTGTCACAAGATGTTAATCCTCTTATTTCAGCAGCTACTAGACTTTCTGAAAAGCTTTCCTAAAATGCCTACCTTCTGCTGCAAGGAATTGACTTTTCATCCTCTTGTGTAGGAAACACTGCTCATATATGTTGGATATGGTTCAAAAATTTTCAAGCAGAAATATATATCTATATATTCCACAAACCATGGGTCTTCATGTTCAAGTTTCACAGTATTTCTATTTACTGTGCAGAGCGTACAGAAAGTGAGAAATCACTCATGGAAATTTTTATTACAAAATTTATTTTGGTATTTCTTCAAATACATTTTAAATGACTCAGCAGTGTTCCCGTGATGTCTGACAATCATCTAAATCCACCAAGGTGACATGAAACCTAACAAGCACCATGGCTCTTCCAATGAATTTAGTATAAGATCACCTTATATAAAAATTCATGCCTTAAATTCATGCCAAACAAGGACAAAAATTAAAGTTCAGAGTGGCCACAAAAGTCAAGACAACAACTGTATATTACCCATAAATGAGTCTTCTCAAAGCTTCTGAAATATATTTTCTGAGAGGGAAATGCATGGAGCTAGCCAAGCGTTGGTTCAAGTCTGAGGACTGCACAGATCCTGGTATTGCAGGCAGACTGAGTCTGACTGAGGGCGGGATGATATTCTGAATTGAGCTGAAAGCAATTTTTAGTATTAAAATGTAGTTGGACAAGCTTCTCTTTAATACTACACAACCCTAAGAGACAAGAAAGTGTTGGGAGGTTTAGGCACAAGTCCAGGTCATCTGTAAGAGAAATCAACAGTGCCCCATTTTCACTGTTTCAGGTCTCAAAACAGAATTCAGCCATCATAGAAAACCAGTACAAGCACGAGGAGAAAGGCATGGAATCCCCTGTTATTTAAGCCAACTCATGATCAAATAGCTAAAACAAGGAACACGGGCAATACAGACAGAGAAGGGTACTTCCACCCCATAGGATAAAGCAACTCATAACAGTTCAGGAGACTGAAGCTGAAAATAAGAACCACTGCATACTAAAAGCATCTGTTTTCAGCAAGTTTCAGGGACGTAATTCATGTTGCAAAAGGAGACAAAAAGACACCCAGCTAAGAGAAGCAACACAGCAGAAGGGCCCACAAGCAACCAGCTCTCCACAGGAGAACTTTTGCTTCACAGAGAGGTTTCTTGAACCTCCCACCTGCTCCACCACTGAGGTAGCTTTGCTAGAAGGATCTGCAGGACAAATGTTTCCATACAAGAACAATTCTCAGAAAACAGTCCTCAATGAAATACAGACATATAAAAGGTATTTTTAACTAAATCCCAACTCTAGATTTAAATTCCTAACCATGTTGATGTGCAGAAAAGCCATGCTCCCATCCATTTATTTTGTACGGATGAAGGAAGAGTGTCTCCAAAAAGCTGTTGCAGCCTGCACTACATTAAGGAAGAGTAAACCCAAACCTCTCAGATCACAAACCTACGTAATTTCTCAAACAGTAGATTCTTAAACTAATTTATCTGGAAGATTCACTTTCACGATAGTTTGCAATTCTCTTCGGGAGTGGGGTGTAAAAGAATGTGTGATCATTTTTGTTTGGTGCTCTCTAACCTCTTAAAATAAGTCCAATACCAATAGAAATTGGAGTCAGAGTGTAAGGGACATTAGTCCCATCCAGAACAATGAACTCTCCCTTGAAAGAAGAGAATTTCATAATCATTTTATATAAAGACAATAAAATCCTTCTCTGTTTTTGTGGGGTTTTGTTTGTTTATTTCTGTTTGGTTTTTTGTTTGTTTGGGATTTTTTGCTGAAAGCCAACAGTTTTAAGAATGTGTAAAAAATTAGGGACTTTAAACCTCTGGACCTCCTTTGCTCTCAAAACTAATGAGATAAGATCTAACAAAATTCCTACTTTTCCATTGGACTTAACAGAGACTTCTCCATGGAAATATGATAGTGTTATTGACCTAGTGTTCCTTGGTGACCTGCAAGTCACTGACTATTAGAAACAGCTCTGAGGTTATAGCTAAACTAGATCATGATTATCAAATCCAAGATTTCTATTGGAAATCTTTCTATTACACTCCAAGCTTGAAGGTGCAGTTGTAATTAATTTAAAAGCAACTGAGAAGATCAATGTGACTTGAGGATACTACTTCTCCTTTCAACAAAAAATGCTCAGATTGCTACAAGGAAGGTCAAGAAGCAGCCAGCTTTATAGAAGACAAAATCAGAATTGCTGCTAACCTGGGCTTTCCACCGTATTAGAAAAGGATATTTCATACCTGATTATTTAACAGTCCAATTACCTGATTCATAATTTTTACTTCAGAAGGAAATCTTATTTTTGACATGTTCTACACATCTCTGACCTTACAATCGCACTGATGTGAGAACTTTACTACTCAGAGCTTCCAACGTGCTTGTGCGTACTACTCACGTGTTGTGTAAGAAGGTCTGCACATTTTTTCCTTTTTGGATATCCTACAGTTACAAGTCACAATATTCCTCCAAATTACCTTATTTTATTGTAAACAGTAGGACTTATTGCTTGATAATGAATTAAGTTTTTATTCTTACACATCCTTAAGAACTGGCAAGAACTGAAGGTGCAGAACTTGAAGAAATACCAGTTTACAGATTTACTTTTTTTGTACTGTGATGACACAAATGTACTATATTATCTTTTAAAATAACATTTTCACAGCTCAGTAAAATAGCTTAAGATAACTACACTATCATCTAGGACTTTCTAATATTATAGCATACATATTTCAGTTCTCTATTCAGTGTTTAAGGATTACATTACTCTTACTGCATTGTACTCAGAAGGCAATTGTATATTTTAACTGGTTTTCTTTACAAGTCTTGATTTCTTCAAAGTACCTCTTAAAGAGCGCCCAATGAAGGACAAAATATCATATGCCTATTTTTTCCTCTTTGCCTTGATAAAAATTTGTGCTTTGCTTAAAATGCTTTAAAAACTTCAAATTTAATTCATACAAATAGACCAAAAAACAATGTACATACCTGTATCTATATAAAAACTTTCTCACTCTTGAGCACTGGCACAGGTTGCCCAGAGAGTTTGTGGAGTCTCCATCCTCGGAGACACTCAAAAGCCATACTGACATGATCCTGAGCAAGTGGCTCTATGTGGCTGTGCTTGAGCAGAGGGTGGACCAAGTGACTCCCAAAGGTCCCCATCAACCTGAGCCATTCTGTGATTCTGTATTCAGCAGGTACTAAATCTGAGATTGAAAAAAATCCTCCATCATTAACACAGGAAAAAAATAAAATCTGCAACTCTGCTTTCTTCCTTGGCAGTGAATGCAGGTAGCAATCACTGAGCACAAAAGTAATGACAATAACTATAAAACATAAATGCACAAGTTTTCTGCTTGATTTTAAGATCTACAGAGCATGTGCACACTGGAGCTAGCATGACAAGTTAAAGGGTTACTGCATTTAGAAGCCATCTATTTCTCTCCTACTTAATAGCTGTTACCATCATGTTTAGCTGCTGCTGCTCCTCCTGCAGATGGGAATTCATTGATATGATTAAATTTGATGGTATGATAATGTATGGTAATCGTGATTAATCAGAAGCCCACTAGCAAATGGAGGATGTTGGGTATTATGTCACCTGCATTTTAAACTGCATTCCCTCTATGCCAGCCTGACAATACTTGACAGCTGGGGAGATCTCAAGCTACATCTGCTTGCTACTAGTTCTATGTCTGATAAGAGAAAGTGCCCATCATTCCTTCACTATCTTAAGTGCTGTAATTATAGGGCTTTGCAGTCAAGTTGTGAAAACAGTACCTGTTAAAAACGAAAGCTTTTTGTTGGCTGCTGAACAAGCTCTGTCTCACATCTGCAAGGGCTATAATCTGAAAGAAATGTAATTTGATGCAGCAGTCTCATTCAAACATGATTTGCATGAAATGCTGTATAAAGCAGGATCCAAGAAATGTCAATCAACACCACCTGATACCATGTATCCTGTTAAATGAAAACAAAATGCTTTCTACACTACCTGTGATCTGCCACTGCTACACAGCGATAGAGTGAAAATTTCATTTACTGTTACTCATTATAGTGAAGCCATAGCTAAAGCAGAATAATTGTAAGGAAGTAGGAGAATCACTTTCACAAGCAGCTTTTTAGTTCCATTAGTAGTTCTGCTACATATGTACTGCTGCAAAGATAGGAGTTACTAAGTATTCAGTCTAAAATGACTCACTGTGCTCAGGTGCAGGAGTGCTTATAATTTGCCCTTACTGTGAGTATTGCAGAGTAGGAGCCACCACCTTATCAAGAGTTGCTAAAAAATCCTTACTCCCATGTAGTAACTCATAATTGAATTTGAAACAACGGGGAAAAAATTTTACTCCCTATTTGCATTTCCCACAGCAAACACTATTGCAAGGAGTTTTGTTTTCAAAAGCACCACAAATTTCTGCCTCTACATCCTGCAAGAGGTGGCACAGCCGCAGTCCCAGATCCACTGGTTTAATACCGTTAAAACCAACCCACGTGTGCTAAAATGGTGGTGTGGGCTGATCCATGTCAGTCCAAGGACCACCTGGGAAAAAAATAAGTAAACTGTTTTCTAACGTACCTTTTGTAACTAATTTGTATATCACTAATATATGGCTTTTTTAGACAAAATGTTTCAAGCAAGTGTCGCGAAGGACAGCAACCTCTGTTTTGAATAATGACTGGTCACTTGTTTGAAAACCTCTCACAAATCAAATCACAAAGTATTTAAAAACAATGTCTGAATCACAAACAACACTTCAAAGCTCAGAATTCATCAAAATAGTTTCCAGAAATGGCAGAAAAATATTAATCAAAACTAATCAACTGCCTTTTGCAGCACCTATTTAAAACACCAACTCATGTTCTGGAGATCAAGTGGAAACATGCTGAATGAGAATATAAAAAAAATTTACTAAGTTTTTTGAGGTTTAAGTGCGGGAAAATGTCATGTATTCTTTGGGATAAAAGATTATTTTGAAAAGGAGTTCTAAGTTCCAAAACTAAGTCATATCTAAATCCCCTGGGAGCCAAAAATATATGTGATATAGGTTATTCACAAGGGCCTGACTCTAATAAAGTCTTAAAAACACCGAATAAAACAATTTATGCAATACAATTCAACATTTTCAGACTTGAATCCAACAGTTATCTGGAAAACACCCAACCAGTGCACTAAGGTGTCCTATCTAAAGAGAAAAGCTCTGTGCACTAAAAAATGGCACAGATTAGTCAGCTAGACACTAATGCCCCTTCACCTTGTGCTTTGAGCCACTTCAGACCATGCCCAACTCCAGCTCTGAAACTCAAGTTGACCAAAGTTAATAAATTGTGTTTGTGGGATGAACACCTGCCTGGGTCACACACCACACCCAGGGTGACAGCTTAAGGACAGCAGCTAAATCAGAATTCATTCCAACTTCCTGAAACTTCTCCTGGCAAAAGGCATTAACGGGCTCTGCTCTCTATGCAGCAGTTTCAGAAGACGATCCAGGTCATAGAGAGAGGGGAATGGCCTCAGACATGAATTTCTCTTGTCTCCCTTCAGCAGTGGAACGCAGGTTATTCCCAATCTCTTCTCTCCAAAAGCCTCACTCCAGCCCCAAGTTTGGATGGTAGGGATACTGCACAATTTCTGGCTGAAGAATGTCAACACCTTCCCTCTGCCATGCTCCATCTCAAAGTGGGGATGACAACACTTCTACTTTTGTATGTCCTTAAAAAATTGCACACATGTGCCACATAATATTATTACTTCAGCGTTCATTAATTTAAATAAACAGTATTTGAAGCCAAAAGCCTCTATAAACTCTTTTTCAGGCAAACACTTAAGTATTTCAGACCCAGAATGTGCTGGTGGACTCATACAAGGGATGAAAAGATCTGGACCATCAGCACAGCTTCTAGTTTCATGCTCTGTAATAAACAAGTAGCAGCAGCCTTCATATAAAGCATTTAGAAATACCTCTTCCACTTTCTATTTCATTTCTTCTTCCCTTGTTTTAACCCATCTTTCTTCAAAGAACACAAGAATTGAAGGAGAAAACACAGATAACAAACACTGGATGGAGAATAGGAACCACAATGGTCCCTCTTGTATGACAAAGAATGCACAGGGCTCTATACCTGCACTGGGGCATCCACAAGAATTAATAACTTGGTTGGAAAACACATGGAAAGTTCAGAAGGCCTATACAAATAGTCTGTGAACAAAGTGTCTGTCACCTTCCTTTAAACAGATCATTTCCCAAAGGAGACTGTTATTTGTGAAATACCAACTGTGATGGCGAGACAGGACCTCAGGAAAAGGCACTTTAATCACTTTAAAGCAAAGGCAGATGACAAAAGCAAGACCTTCAGAAGGACTTTTCCAAAGAGGTCTGTTTAATCAGTTCTTTAAACAGTTTAAAGAAAACAAGCAGTTGGCACTTGCCCACTTTCCAGGTTAACTCAAACTATGCTTGAAGACTGTATTACAATGAACTACAGCCACCTGCAGAGTACTGTGCAATTCAGACATGCAGAATTCAAGTTTTTAACTCTCAGTTACCACGAGTCCACTGCATTTCTCAGCTGGGACACACCTCTGATCCACCATTTATTCAGTCCTTATAGCTCTCAAATATCATTTACACTAAGTCTCCTTGAATGCTTACAGAGTAAGAGATAGACAACTTCAGTGCTTGATTCAAGATTATTGTAAATGCTCAAATAACTCTAAGTAGGGAACACAGATTCGTTTCCTTGCACCCCTTTTATTATTTCCTCTCTAAACATTTCATGAGTTAAGTTTTAAGAAAGATGTAACTGAACAATGAGCTCTATCCTGAAATATTAAAATTGAGATTTAAGGTTAATTTAATTTAATCAGTCCACACTCTAAGCAGGTTCAATCTTGATCAACACTACCCTGATGTAGCACTACATTATTTCCCATAATTTAGAACTCACACCATATGTTAACATGCTCATTACAACTTTGCTCAACCTTTCAATTACATCCTTCTGCAGAGGGCTGGAAGAATTAACCATTACATGGTTACAAGTCATTTCATCAGCCCTAAATTAATAACACCTGGTTTCCAATAGATTTATGACTTGCAATTGATTTGCTCTGATTGAAGCTCCTCCCATGTTTGGAGCACAGAGAAGCTCTCCGTGCTGAAAGGCTTCTCTCCTAGATAAGAGAGGAGCTCGGAAGAAAGTTTTTCCTTCAGTTATGGCACTGGCCACTCCTGGTCTTCTCCTTGCAAGAACTTCACTTTTCACATTTCCACCTCGGCCACGTCCAATCAAAAGAAACCACTCAGTTTAAACGGGAAAGCAGACTGAAAATATTTGATTCTAACCACACAGTTTTTTAGAAACAAAGCCATCAGAAAAATCAGTTGACTATTATCCTTTGATTATGCAATCCTAAAAACAAGAGCAAATTCAAGTTATTACATATCCAAAGATTCTTTATACAATGAAGAAAAGGATGAATGAACTACAGTCTGGAACAAGTCTTTGATCCTTTTCAAATGGCTTGTCAAAGTTGTCTAACCATTTCTGTATTGCTATAAGTCAACACTTATACATAAACAGGCGAATTATAACGGCACAAAGGCATCTGACATGTAACAGAGCAAAAAAAAGTAGTTCTGCAAGATAAAACGTTAGTCATAAAGTAAATTTGACTTCAGCTGAAGAGCCAACATACTACATTTAATAAAACAAACATGAGATATGTACACAGTGACACTTAATTCCTAATCCTAATATGACTGATAACCTATGCAAAATTTATAAAGTACTTCATACAGGAAGTTCATTTTATACCCACTTTGTAACTCAGTGAATCACGGAAAGACGATGTAACTTTCTCAGGGTCATACAGCAAGTTACCAGTTGAAAAACCTCAAACCAGTGAGGGCAACAAAATGGCAGTGCTAACCCTCCTCCTCCTTATGAAAAATTAATCACACTGACTCTTTTCTGGTGTATTACTTATATAAAGGCAGCAAGCAGTAAAATCCTTCCTGCAGGCTAACGGAGCAGAAGTCCTACCAAAAAAGTTCCACTTGTTTTATTTCCTTTTAAAAACTGTTGCATATAGATTAGCTAGGTTTGCAGTACTTCTCAACTTACAAAATCAAAAGTGAACAGAATTAAAATCTAATTTCACAGTCAATTTAAAAAAATTAATTTCCAATTTTTCTACACTGATGTAAACACACTTCAAAGGTAGGTGCCAATTACAATGTCTTTACAAATATTCCTTATCCTCCAATTTCTTTTCCATCCCAAACTGCATTTATTGTCCAATCAACTTAGTGTCAAAGAAAAACAAATGTAAGATACTTATTTTCATAAAAAACCAGAATACTGAAGGCTGTTGAACAAAACTATTTTCTCTGAAATCCACAAGAATTTTTAACAAAAAATGCTCAAAAGACATTCTAATGAAAATGAATTTACTTAATGAAACTGTGGGTTTACTGTTTAACCTTTTAAGACTTCACAGAAGAAACGTGGCAATTTAAAAACTCTGCTTCTCTACAAACTATGGACACCACAATTCCTCCGCTATACGTCCTGCATGAAAAATATTCTGTATCAAAACCAGGTCTGCACAGGGTAAACAAAAGTCACAGCAGGTTTCTGAAATCTACTTCTTTCAAACACATCTGATCTCTGTGCCAGTAATTTACTGTGTGCTACTACACAGATGTTCAGACATCCACTTTCCTCCTTCAACACCACACACATCAACAGAGGGTATTTTTTTTGTGTGTTATGTATTTAGGAAGCATAATATATAGGTCTATTTGAAAATATTTACGGCAAGATTGCAACCTAGATTTCCTTTTGCTTACTTTGGCACTTTGCAAAACATTTCATCTACAACTTTAGGATAACAACTGAAATTATGAGAAAAGTTCTAGAAGAAGGCACCCCTTCAATTCACAGAATTAAAAGAAATATGAAATGAAATTAGCCTAGTGAAGCAGCTAAGTGCCTTGTTTGTTTCCAAAGTTAGAAATATAAGAGAAAGCAAGGTCATGCAAAATGCCAGTTCCATTTTTTATGTAAAAAACACAAGAACATTGAAATGCCTGAAAGCAATGATAAAAATGATTGCTGAGTTTTACAATAAATATATACTGCTGCTTTTTAAGCTTAGGGATTATTTCAAATAGCCTTTTATTATATCAAATAAAATAAGGATTCTATTTATACAGGAAGAGTCAAGTAATAAAATGAAGCCCATATTCCTTAAGACAAGATGCATTCATGCCTCTCCCACTGGAGAGACTGGTTCAACAATTTTACAGCTAAACAGAATTAATTCTACTCTCAAAAATCCATTGACCTTAAGCTTCTAACAAACATTTTCAACTGCAGAGTATATTGTCAATATTTACAAATCCTTAAAATTATATTTCACTAGAACAGCTTTTATTTGCTATATTAATATTTCCTTGCAAATGTATGCTTATTCATATCAGAGAAGAAGAAACAGCTGCTACTCACAGGAAATCTCTGGGGTCCTACAGCAGGTCTTGGCTGGGCGGGAACTGGCAGCAAGGGCACTGAAACAAGAAGCACCTTTTAACACCATTTGTTTTACCTAACAGTCGTTGTTATTTCCAAAAGCAGTTGCAATAAAAAGCCACGATTAAAATCTGCTACTTTTACCCTCACATGTCACAGCTCCTACAATTAACTTCAGGCAACCATTCCCTCCTCTGCAACATGCAACAGGGTAATTAGGATTCTCCTTGTTAATTTACATAATTTAGTTCTGCATTTTCCAGAATTAAATTGGTCCTTGTTGCAGGAATTAAAACTAGAATAGTTGTTCAGTCAAAGATGTCTCTTAGACAAAGCTGACAGAGACACTAACAATAATTTCATGTTTCAAATAGAAGGATACGTGATTAATTTGCCTGCTCTACTTCATGCCACTCAACATTGCCTAGGCATCTCCTAGTCTCACTGCCAATGGACCACAAGAAGCACAGACATGAGACACACTAACTGGTATAAATCATTGCTCATGAGGGTAAAATGAGGCAGGCAGCAATTAAAAATACACACAAACTATTATCTGGCCTTGCCACCACAGTGGTGTGTGTAACTGTGATCACAGAACTGCTGCTCTCAGATGAAAGACTGTTACTGCATAAAGAGACACCAAGAAGAAGACCCTTTACTGAAAAATATCATCAAAAACTAGTATTTCAGGGGGATTAGCATGGATGACATGTCCATACAATTGCACTTCAAAACACTAGTCACGAAAAAATATTTCCCAAAATATTCTCTTAATGTTATGGCACAAAGCGCTACAGCCAAATCACCTTGGGGACTGATCTGTATTTGAATCCACGGTGCAAAGTGTAATGACAGATTTCCCATTTTCAAGTGCACCTTTTTTTCTTATTTCCTCTCTAAGTGGCCTAAGTGGTTAAAAATACAAATGTTTCCATGTTAAACAAAACATGAAAAGTTAAAGCATTTCAAACAGCACTGAATGTGTTTGACTATTTACTAAAAACTTTCAGTAAGGTTGTTTTTTCTTAAGTTTGTTTCAGCACTTCTGAAAGTGACAGGAAAATGGTTTCCACATAGTTAAACACTGACTTGTAGACAATTATTGTATTACACTTCAGAGCAGGAAAGATGCTAAGATATGAAGCTAGTCTGAGGGAGAAGGTGGGTACATTTCTCCATGAAGGAGTTTGCTAAAATGCCTCAAAAATCCCTTTTTCCTTGGGAACTGAGGCACAAGAACTGATGCATTAGAGGTTGTTTTTAGTTCATGTCCACGTCTGGCTTCTCTCCACTTTTGTTAAGTACTTTTGGTTTGCTGGTTCAGAGACTGATGGGGTAATGAATTGCAGCCATCTTTCAACAAAGGAGGACTGCGTGCAAGCTTTGTATCACATTACTGAGAAAATGAGTTGAGTAGTCTCATCTTGACTTCTAATGAACATCTGTCTATATCAAACAGCAATGGCCACCTGCAAAAATTTGACAGGTTGCTCTTAACAGACCTAGTCCTAAAATAGTTCAGGTATTAAGGGTCAGAGAGGCACTGAGAAAAATAGCATACGGTGGGAAACGTAGAGAAATGTCAACTGAGCAGAGTACTTGAATCTGTTTCAGTATCCTGCCTCTAGCAGCAGCATATTTAGAGAGAGAGATAAATTTACATATTTTAAATAGATTAATTTACTACTCATGAAAGACAGTAGTTCAGACTGTGCCCTTTCAATCCTTGGACACTTGTTTCAGCAGCAAAGTTCTGATGTCAAATCTTCCATTGGTTTGAAAAGTATGTTTCAAAAATAACACACAGCATGTTGTAAGACACTAATTTAAGAAAATTAAGTTGCTTCTTCTTGTAAATTCCAATGCTATACCTGAAAAGACAAAGAAGCAATTCCCATACTGATCACTTAGGAGAATTATAATGTGATTTTTCCCAAGACACCAAACAGTTTTCAAAAGGTAAAAGGCATACGGAGCTGCCATAAACTGCTCATTAGTCCATGTAAATTTTGGCAGTGCCACAGTATTCTTGAAATTGTTTCTTCTGATATAAACACTTAAGGGGAAAGAACACAGTACTTGTTATCCCAGGTTGTATTTCATAGTCCATCAGCGTACAGTCCTTCAGCATAAATTCATCATACTCAAATTTGGACACACATTCAGCCAAAATTGCTATTTGAAACTCAAAACTGGTTTACAGAATAGGACACAAAGAAAAGATAAAATTATATGACAAGCAGGCAACTAAAAGACATGGGATTCAAACGGCACAGGAAGAACAGCACCAACTGCACAGTACCTGCAGCAGGTACTCACAGAAGCTCATGTTCTAGGGGTTTGATAGACTGAATCCTTAATCATTTATGAAGCTTCAAAGACTAAAAATAGTACAAATTCATTTGAAACAAAACTGACTTGAAAGTAAGTATTTTTTTGAACCAGGATTCAAGGCTGGGCAGGGAGATGGTGGCCACTGTAAGAGATTTGCCTTTGAAACTTCAAAGGAATAAGCCAATGATAGAATTCTTCAAGAGTACTTCTACTCCCTTTCAGGCTAAAGTAGCTGTCTACTGGAGGTCTTATATACGTTATTTTATTCACATGAAAATTTCATAAAAATTTACAGGAGGTTTGAGTCTATTGTAGAAAATACTGATATACTCAACACATTGCAAGACTAACTTAAACCAAAAAGATGTTGAAAAAGTGTATTTCTATGATCTGCAGTTGGGAAAAGTGTCCCTGGTGCTGACAATAAGAAGTATGTTAGCTTAATCCTGCCATAAAATTAGAGACGGAAAAATGCCAGTGTATGCTAAAACATGACAGCACACCATTAAAATTACCAGAACCTAAATGTGCATATCGTACACTTTCCAGACACGGCATTTTTAGCTTCCAGGCATCATGTTCTCAAAAACAGAATCCCAATAAACCTTGCAGCTATCTGACCATATTTTCCAATGTG
Organism: Xenops minutus; assembly: GCA_035221455.1. Classification (NCBI taxonomy): domain Eukaryota; kingdom Metazoa; phylum Chordata; class Aves; order Passeriformes; family Furnariidae; genus Xenops; species Xenops minutus. Next base: position 7,334,877 of record JAWWEE010000074.1, on the reverse strand, counting down.
TAAAAATTCTCATGTATCTGGAAATACATTCAGCCAAGAAGTGGCAGAGCATCAAGCAAGAACATGGAGTCAGTTTTATCTTTCCTGGTTCCCATTACCTGAAATAAACGATGTTGTAAGGGAAACACATCCTTATGTTGTCAACCACCAGTATCTGCTTCCTGGGGTTTCAAACACATGCATTAAATGGAGAAACACTTTTTAAGAGGAAGTTTAAAGTGGCACTCCCTACAATGGAATTTCTAACTACCATTTGTCTGCAGTGACAGCTTAAAAATTTGTCTTAATATGCAAGTATGATTGAAGAATTCAGAATTATGCTCATCTACATGATGAAGGCTCCTATTTCCAAAACATTTTCCTTATGTGTGTACATCTATACTTTCATGTAATATAACTGGACTGCTGCAGATTAAGACTGAGACGGCCACTACTCTCAGTCACTGCAAAAGACTCAGCTTCCAATACACACGCTCTAATCAAAAAGATTAAATTTCTACAGTGACTCAAAAGACTGTATTTAATAGTATGCTGCACACCTATTAGCAGAAAAATTCCTATTAGCAGAAAAATTCAGCAGTCCTGCCAATGACTCCTTTAGTAAAATGAATGGCACAAAGGTATTTCACAAATACCAGCCATGAACACAGAGAGCAAAGATCTTCCTTACTGAAGGCAGGTCTTACACCATTCAAAAATTGATGACTTGTTCTCCAGGGCTGCTCAGTCTAAGAGAACAACTGGACTTTTGCAAGTTAAAAAACTAATGTGCACATAAAGTCAGCAGGTGGAAAAATTGTTGACTGTTTCACAGGGAGAGAGAGGAGAGTAATCTAAAAACAATTTTTGCTTCTGACTACACAGTTAACTTTTACTTTGGAAATGTTAGGAAAATGCACAGAAGGCAAAAATCCAAGAGTAAAGGATCTTTTGAAGTGCTTCCAGATAATCTGTCCTGATGCATAATTTTGTGGAAAGCACCACAGAGAAAAGCAAACTAACCTCTACAACACAGCTACTACAAAACCATCTGTGAGAAGCCTAATGGATCTCCATATACTGGCAATATCCTACCCTGCCAAGTTCAGACTTTTCACTGGTCAAATAACTGAAGCAAAGATAGCACTGGCTTGCACTTCTGCTGATTTGAAGAGGGAAAAATACAGACAACCTGATGGTAAAAATATTTATGTATTTCTTGACTTTATCTAGTCCCAATAAACTCACAAATTAGAGCTATGCAGGTGTCTTTTTACCCTCTTGGCAATTAAATTCCTAATTAAGCAGTAACATTAACAGGTTAGCCAAAAGCTGCCCTAAGAAATGCAGCCCAAAGAGCGCTTGTGTTAACTTACAGACAGAATATACTTTGCAGGCTGTGAATCAAACAACTAAAAATGGGGCCCTAAAAGGAGAACTGAGGGCATGTATCTTGTCAAGAAAGGACACTGACTTTTTCAGTACCTTTCACAGAGCAGTTGCAGTGCAAGGAGTGCCTCAATACCCTCTCACTGAAACAGGTGGGTGGCCGTGCTGTGAATGCTTGGCTGAAGCTGGAATGATGTGGGAAATTACAAACTGCAGTACTTACCTAGTTTTGAGACCTGACATTTATTACTTTTAAAAAGCAGACTCTCTTTTCCGTTTCCATTTTTACTGCTCTTCACAGCCTTTACAGTAGAGTAACAAACATAAAAGCTGAAAAGGCTTTGCGCTATTTCCATTGGCCACAGCCCAACAACATTATGTCTTACTTCAGGCAAAACATTTGTTTCAAGCTTAAAGAAAATAACAGCAGCCTGCAGCACATTTCCATAAAGTGACAAACTGCTGCACCTCTGGCAAAGAATAACATGAGTTACTCTTACATGACTGGAAAGGTGTTCAGAAAGCTCACCTTGTACAGGTGTCACTACTGTCCCCTTGAAATGAGGATTTATGTGTATGTTCTTCGGTTGCTGAGGTGTCACTGGAGGTGGAGTCATCATGATTCGAGGCGTTTCTATCGGAGGGGGCATATGTAGCCCTGGAGGAGGAGAAGAATGATGCTGATGCTGTAAAGGAAGCAGAGATTGTAACTGTTGCTGCTGATGCTGCTGTTGTTGCTGCTGCTGTTGCTGTTGTTGTTGTTGCTGTTGTTGCTGCTGGAACAGACTCATAACAGGTTGCTGGTGTGTTGGAATTAATCTCTGTGAATGCGTCTAAAGTCAGACAAAAGAACAAAGTCACCAGGCTTTAAAGTTAAAATATCCTGACATAAATGAACACAAAACCAAGGCACCCTTGCAGAACAATTAAGGCCAATTATGAACAATTATATCAACTGGAACCATTTAGAACCATCAGCACAAGAAAGCAAAGGAGCGATCAAAGACATTCATGTGAATAAGAGCAGAGAGCAAGGAAGCACAGAGGGCATGCAGACACAGTCACTTATTTTTAAGAGTGAAACTGTTTAGTTTCATATGGTAGCGTTCTGCATGTCACTGGAAACTGTCATCAACTGCAATAAGGTGTATGTAAAGATCACTGGAAATCTGAGTCCCAGTACCAAAACTAATCCACTAACTTTTGTCTCATGTACAGAAGAGTCTGAGAAAACAGACCTAGCACTAGCAACAAAAGTGAAAATACAAATTAAGCTAGACTCCTAGACTCTTCAGATATAAGTGCAGCAAACCTATCTATACTGCTTGAAGGAAAGACTGCTTTAAAGGTACCTTTCAAAGGTACCATTTCTAGCATAGAAGGAAGTCTCCTGTTGCTAAACAGTCAAAAACAAATGGCCAAAATCAGTTCTAATTTAAAAAAAAGTTTCTTTTCAGAGACATTCTTCTGCCTCTGAACTGACTGATAACAGGTATCAGTCCCAGTCCAGTAATTTTCAAATGATAATGCAAGAAGAGTCTCAAAGAGACAACCTTTTAGCAACAAAGATGTGACATTTTTTTCAGCAGCCACATATATACACAGCAACTACACAGTATGCACAAGAAGATATTGTGACAAGCACAAAAATGTTTACAATGTTTAAAACCAAAATAGCTAGCAAAGATTGCAGCAGAACAGAAAAATAAATTATTCAACCTTCACTGTTTTAAAAGCATGAAATAGTCTACTGCAGGGCTCTCAACCGCTGAGATATACACTGACTCCTGCCAGTGACCAGCACCTAGTTACTGCTGTTCGAAAAAATCACCTCTGTTTAATATAGATGGCCTTGTCCTGCAAAAATATACACAGCCTTTGTTCTACAGTTTCCAGTACATTTTATGACAGTGAACAAAAATAAATGTGGGCTACCTCTTGATCACGTACTTCCGGGAGTTGAGGTTTTTTTGGACGGAAAAAGTAAAGTCTTTCAGATTGTGATACAAAGCACACGAAAGAAAGAAAGCGGTACCATAGCTAAATTTCACTTGAAATCTCAAATAATAATTTACCTAGCAGGGAAGTGATTATTACCTTCCTAGGGTTTTATTTACATCCATAGTGGCATGGCTAATAGGGAAATAGATTTTTTTTTTTTAAAGAAGTATGAGCAGAAATATTACTTTGATAATAACCAAGAAATTTTTACAGAATCATATTTTTTAAACTACATTACTATTAATAATGCGGGAGTGAATATATTTCCTTGTTGTATGTAGAGGACTTCTAAGAGGAATTAAGTTTTTCCTCCATTCTCATGCAAACCAGCAGGTAAGTCTGTGTTGTATGAGGTGAAATACACTTTTCAATTGGAAGCACATACTTCACAACCATCACATTACACAAAGGCCTTCCTGCCTAACAAAGAGCAAACCATCTACATTGGAATATATGTTCCACCTTTGCAAAAATTCACAAGTTAGAATGCGCTTCTCCATAACTTCAAAGAACACTAAGGTTTAAAAGGTACCATTGCTGATGGCTGGTTTGGCAGCAGTGCAGGCCTGTGATCCTTCATTCTTCCCCTATCATTATTGTCTCTCCTTTGTTCTCCCATTCCGTGGCACATAATGGAGCCTCCTCTTCGCCCTCCTCTCCTGGAGCCGTATCGTCCCTGTTTAAGTTGCCTTTCCCTTTCTTCAAATTCACGTAATGCTGCTTGGGCTTCAGCAGAAAGCTCTGTGAAGACAGAAATGGGGAAAAATATTTTAGCTTTGCGCTGAAAAGATGGAAAACACAATGAAAAAAGCATGGCTAGAACTATAGAAGAATCCCTGCACTAAGATAAAATTTGCAGGCACTTTGATCTCCTTTAGGTGGCATGTTAACATTTCATTAAAGATTTCTTTAAAAGGAAGAAGCACAGATACCTGTGTTTTTGCACAGGCAAAAAGCAGCAGATAAATGAAACAAACAGGAACAAAGAGGTTTGGTTGTTGTGTTTTTTAAGATGATACTGAAGTTTGCCTTCCAGTGTAAGAGGAGGCTGTGGCTCCTCTCAAAGTTTTGTTATCTTAGGCATCTCACTTATCTCCAGAGATGTCAAGCAGGATAACCTAACCAGAAAACCTTACAGTAAACGATCTGCTGAGTCTTCCATATAAACAGATTTTGTCCACCAGGCTCCTCTGCACACTGGCCTGTTCCAAGGAAGCACTTTCTGATGGGTGAAGTGAGTTTCCAGTATGTAACTACTTAGTTAAGACTCAGATGTACTTCACAAGTAAATCATTCCACCGAAGAGAGAGCACAAGTTAAAATCTAAGCTTAGCTCAAGTCAAACATGTCTGCTGTTAACACCCACCCACACACATCACAGGTAAACACCAGAGAACAGGCAGTACTCAACAAAGACTGACAAACTTGCTTAAAACCTTGGACAACCCTGACACTGTTAAGAAAAAAAACTACGCAGTAACTGACACAGGTAATGAAATTACTTGGAAATACAGAGAAAGTCTGCAACAGACTTCAGGAAACACACCATGATGGCATGAGCAGTGCCACTCACCAGGTTTGAATCACTTAAACAATATAATAAACTTTAACTCTAACACGCATCTGAGACTTTTGCTATTTGCCAGTCGGATCCCTTGTTACCTCCAATATTCACTTCTCCCTCTAACAAGACAAAATAAAACTACTCAAAAAGAAACACACCCCTGACATAAAAACATACTTTGAATTCATATGATACTTGGTACTGCTACACACAGTGGCCATAATATTTGAATATCAGAATAAAAATAATTTGTATCTGGCAGCTGACACACTAGTGCTACATCTCCACACCACTAGATATCCTTCACCAAAAATATATAAAAAATCCTTCACCAAAAATATATAACTAAAGCAAATAGAAAACTCTTACAATTTCTCGCAAGTCTAAAAACCAAAGCTACTTAAACCACCCTCTTAAACATCTTCATAAGTAATCCCCATTAGTCTTTGAAGTTGAGGATTGACAGAAGGGCAGAAAAGGGTGAGTGCTGTGCATTCCCACTGCGGCAGTTCTTACTTGGCTACAAAAACTACCTGCATGACTGAGCTGCAAAGACTGTAAATTTGCATGTCCCAGTTTTCAGAAGTATTCAGCACCTTCACAAGCTGTAGCTTTTTAAAAAAAAAGTTCAGAGCTTGCTGATGGCCTGTAAGAACACAGCAAATATGACAGACTTCTAAAAGTCCAGGATCTGTCAGAGAATTTCCTATTTCATTTCTCCATGTTGGTGAGGAGAAAAGTTTCTCTCTGTCCTTTCCTCTCCCCTCTGACACCACAATTAAATGGCATAAAGCCTTAGCAGACACTCCTATGAAATGCTACCTTTGCCCTCGAGGCACATGCCTGGAGACATCAGCAGAGCCCAAGACAATCAGGCTTAATCAGGAAAATCTCACAGTATGCTTTAGAAAGCTGTAAGGAACCACAGTCCCTCAAGTCTAAGTATGGTATTATATGTGCACACTATGGAATTCTGAGGAAAATTAAGACAAATGTACTCTTGTCCAAAGCAATCAAAAGCATTAGATGCAACTAAAACAACCACCTTAGCCATCCTGGGCTGTCAGGAATAAAAAAGCTGGTTTGGTGGGGAAAATAGAGCTCTGATTTCAAGCCTCCTTCCTCTCCACAGCTGCAGCAAGTCCCATTTCTTCAGAGGCCTACAAGTGTGAAACAGCGAATGTGGGCTTTGACTTGGCCGGCTGGGAAGATTGATCACTGGTTTCCTTACACTTATGGGGAAAAACAGTGTCACGACATTGCAACAGAGTAACTATCCTCCCTTTAACAAGAGATCCAAATCCTGGAGGGCATCCTGGTCATCCTGCTAGTTAGACAGCTGTGCTTTTTTTTCCCCCAGGAATAGGACAGACAGGCACGACAATTTCTCTGTCATCTCCCACACTACAACCCAGAACTCAACAAAACTGTAGTCTGGATTTGGTCATTGCAACAAGTAGCTACCACTGATAGTCATGAAAGACGATAAGAAGCAACTTCCTATTAAATAGGTTAGAAGTAACATGTGAGGAATGCAATTTTTATCCAACCTGGGAATAGAGCTGGGCTTCCTGAAAGTCAAGATTATGTCCAAATCTCTCAGCCTCTTGAGCTCATATTGAAGGACACTGAATAGAAACAACCTGAGAAGAAAGAACGGGCTGCTCCAAACAAAATTACATTAGAGCACTGTGCTGGTTAAGCTCAGGGAAGGGGTCACAGCACTCATGCAAAAAGTCTTCGATATGCAGGTACTTTTCACTCTCTTTGAAATGAAAAAAATTGTTTGCCTCCTTGCTTTACACAGAATTTCTCAAAGTTTAAAGGCCATGTCCTCAAAGGCACAAGTGCATGTGTTCAGTTTTTCAGTCAGAAAAGTGAAAAAATATCCCAACCCAAACAAAAACCCTCAGGAATTTGCTGCAAGCACCATTATGTTCATACCTTGTCAAGGACCACAGAAATACAACATAACCATTTGATTTTTTTTTTTTAAAAAAAGGTATTACATCAACATCAAGCATATTCTCCTACAACATGCCATTGAGGCAACAGTGTCCTACCTGTGAACAATTTCACTTATACACAAAATGCTGGTTCAGAAACACAGACAGCAAAAGTCAAACCATGAACACCTTAAATGCTGTATACAGCTGTATGTCACCATGAAGCAAAACAGTCAGATCAATTATTAGCTGGGCAGCATATTGTATTTGAGAGCATTGTGCCACACACAGAGATCAAGAAGAGGACTTAACATGGAAGATGGTTTTGCAGGGACGGAAGCAACAAAAACAATCCCTGTCTACCCTGAAAGCAAGATCACACTGCTAATCAGAAAAGAGGTGACAAGCAGAGGAAGAAGAGATTGTCATTCCCTCCACTGTTTCTCCCTAAGACCTTGTGCACACAGTGGCCAAAGCACACGGGGCCCAGCTGGATGCTGCCATGCTCCCTAGACAGTGTGTGCAGGCTGGAGCAGCCACGGCTCTTCTGCCTCACCAACCCCAAGCACACAACCTCTGCAGCTGCTTCTGCCTCGCACTGCTCCCTGAGAGCAACAGCATTTCAATTCCACAGCTTTGAAAAATCCCAGGATCCATATTATCCTGGGTAATGCAGAGATTTTCAATACCAATCACATTCCCAAGCAGCTATAAAAATATATATTCATTTACATATATATGCACCATGTTGGAACTTGTATTCTCATCATCCATATCTGCAAACTGATTACATCCTGTGCTTCTGCAGTAGGACAAGAGTGAAACCCCTCACTTTAATTTCCTAGTCCTGCCTGAAATCTCAGCCACTAGTCATCAGAGCAAAGATAAGCCAACTAAGCAGGGCATAAAAAAAAGTACTGCCACGTCCAATTAACCTTTGTTAGCACTTTGCAAATGGTTCTGAGTAAGTGTAAGGGTTTGATTTGATTTTTTCTTAAATTAGATACAGAGGGAATACTTTAGTTTGGTGATACCAAAGACATTTTTTCTCTTCTCATTCCTTAACAGGTAACTAAATCCAGAGAATAATGGCAATTTCCACTCTGGAAAGACTTCAGATACATGCACTGAAAGAAGTTACATATTTCTTATCAAAGATGACAAACTTGGTATCACTAGAAATTAATCGCATAGCTGTCCTACAATAACTCTTCTTTGGACTTTGAAAAACCACTATTTACATTATCTTGGATACAGAAATGTTTAGGAAAAATCTCAGCTACATTCACAAGAACACTTTATATTTTACATCTTTTTTACCCACACACACTTAGTCTCATCTTGACTGTACAGTTCTCACACACAGTTAATGCAGTGAATCAGCAATTATTTTTCTAGTGTCTCTAAGTGTCAAGATTAATTTCACTATTGCTGGTAATAAAATGGTTTCAAATGACATCTTTAATCAGTAAGTAAGAATGCAGTCCTCCAATAGAGACAAGCTGTCACGAAAGGTCACCAAAATGTGACAGGATGGAAATTACGTTTGTAACTTCAACTGAAATGTTAATTCCTCTTTAAGTGTTTTCTGAACTATGTTCATATTTTAGAGTAAGGAGATGTAGGTCTGAAATGAAATTTCATTTTTAAACTACAGCATCTGTAAAAATTTGCTCTATAATTTCAAAAGGAAGCAGGTATTTATATGCAAGCAAGGATTTTTTTGCAGTTTAACTTTCTACCACGTAGTCAATCATCTGGTCTCTTTATCAACAAATTAATAAGAAAAACTAGTATGAATAGAAACCATCTTACAAAAGTGAGACTGTATTTTTGCCAAATACTAGATTCAAAGAAACCTCTTTATAGAATCATCCACCTCTGCTTCATCTCTTCCTTTTAAGTCAGACCTACACCCCAAATCACTTAAAACTTATTCAAAAATAAATCAAATTCAAATCACTGGTCCTTTACCCTGCAGCAGAGTTTGACTATTTTCTCCTCATTGGCTGGTCTTCTTTTTATATTAAACTAAAGAATAAATCCACAGATACACAAAAGCACATGCAATTGTCATTTACCTTGCAAATATGAGAAGAAATTTAGTTATTCTAGTGCACTCTTGTCTTTAAAATACTGTGTTTTGTAAAGCCACCAGCACCTTTTGCATAAATAAAGTATGGTCTGTACATCATTAGCTAAAGTATGGTCTTAAGGTTGTAAACATATTTGGAATGCACCTCAGCTAAAATATCCTGCACCCATATAGACCATTCTGTGCCTCCAGAGAGTTCCCTTCAGGCTTATTCTCATCAAAATCAATTCCTGATTGTTGAAACAATGCTGAATAAAGGCCCTAATACATGCTTTGCCTGAAATTGCAAGTAAAAGCAGCTATTTGCTAAATACAAACAATAGATGAAATACACCTTGATTCAAAATCAAGCACTGACATCTCTCTCACAGCATGACACGGCCTACATAAATACCACTGTGAAGGTCTAGTTCAGCCTCTGCAGCTGATTCCTTGCTGCTCATGAACAACTCCTCTTAGCCACAACACCTCTGTTACAGAATTAAGGCTTCTCAATTTTTTGCAGGCATAGTAAAAGCCCAAATTCCTTGCATTCAGATTAAAGAATTAGTAGATTATACAATTCAAGGGAAAAATGATTCAAACTAGCATCCTTTGCAAGGCAAGGCTTTTAAGGTAAGAGGAAAATTTTATCAGGATGAGTTCTGGTAATCTTTTATCTGCTCTGGGAACATAATTCCAAAATGCCTGTTGTCCAAAATCTCTGACTCATCTGTAAAGAAAGCTGAAGCATCCAGCTTCCAAGTTCAGGCTACATGGCGCCCTCTTAAAGGATCCTGTGTGAAGAATCCATCCCTACAGTCTGGCAAAAGTTGAAGTATCATAACATACATCTTCTCCCAGTGGTATCTGACAATTAGCCAACAGTATCTGACAATTTGCCTTCATTACCAGTTCACTTCTCTTGCATATCTTGATGCTTTTCAAAAGATCAGGGCTTTTTTTCCATAGTTTGAACTGATATTTTGGTTCAGTAGCAGAACTATGAGAAAGGTTCATCTCTCCGAAACCAAAACTTAATTTCTGCCCATCTCTCTAATACCAGAATTTTAATCTGACTTATTATTTATTATTATTATTGCCACCACTGTAAGGAAGGCCAACATGAAGAGGTTGGTTATCCCCAGTGAGGCAGATACAACATCAGATTCACACACCTGAGTACCCAGGGCACATGAGAGATCTTGAAGCTAACTCTCAAAGCCATAAAACAATGTGATTTTATTTACAGACTAAAACACAGCAACTGCAAGAAAGTTCTAAATCTACCAATTCTTATGAACTAGCAGTGGCAAATTCATTAGATACACTGAACAGTGTCCCTCGAAACAAAAACACTCGTGCTTTGTTACTCAAATACAAAGAAATTTTACCCTTTTAGACACTGCCTAAAGTAGTAAGAGGGTTTAAGAGATTCAAATTGTTTCACATCAGAAAAGGTAAATCCAGAACACAAGTAACAAGATTGGTTTTATCAACTGAAAGTTGCCCAAAGAAATTCCTTAAAATGTATTCCAGCATGACACGTAGTGGAAGCACAGATCAGAGAGCTGCTGCCTGAATATAGGAAAGCTTTTGAAGACACCATAAAGTCCCAAGAAACAAATAAAATGGTGATTTTCAAATCATGATACTCTTAAACATCATTCCTGAGCAGACACCACATATACTACAGGAGACTAATACAACTTTGGACAACTCGGATATAGGCCAGTCTAAGTCAGAAAGTGACTGTTCTACCTTTTGCCATTAAACTCTTCTAGGAAAAGTTTGGGCAAGCCTGTCTTTTACTTTCATTCATTACAGCTCTGCAAAATAGTCCATTGTGACAAAACCTCACCCAAAGTTTCTGGAATGTTTCTCCTTTCTCTTGTCACATCTGAGAGCCTGATTATCGTTCCCTCTTTCCGTTCGGTTTTGAAACGTAATCGTCCAGACTCTTCGTCATCATCCTCCTCTTCATCAGATTCTTCTTTTGTTTCTTCTTGGAGTTCCAGAGAACCAATAGCTGCCTAAACAACAAAATACAGAGGAAATGCAACATGAAAAATCTATTTTCTTGTGATCAGTGTCAAAAGGCAAAGTTTTCTTTAAAGACCCCTTTGTACAAATGTTGCTGGCATTTGAAGTGCTGAGGCCTGAACAACAGGCCCTGAGCCAGAGCTGACCTCTAGATGAACTTTCCAACCTAATGTTATATTTAGCCATGCATCTGCTTATTAGCCAAAACTCTGTATGATCCTTAGTAAAATACATAAGACTACATCTCTGTATACATGTATTCTTGTTAGTAAGACACTGGTATTCACTTATTAGGGAAGATTAGTATCTGTTCATTGATGAGTATCTATTTTTCTGTATTTAGAGACTAGTCAAGGCCATGGAAGAAGATGGCTCACTTTGTTTGACAGCAGATGGTCCAAACTGAGTCCCTGATTTTCCTCTGAAGCCCTGGTCAGGCTTTGAGTGAAAATCAAGGACAGAAGAAAGCCAGAAATCTTCCACACCAAATAAGTGATGTGAGCTTGTTTGTTTAACAATACAAAAGCTGGACCATTTCAGAGCAAAGATGGAGACAACACTATACATTGCACTCGTGTAATTCACTGAACATTTAAGAGCTTGTTGAATTTTTTAAAAAATATATGAACTATATAATACATTAGAAAGTAAAATCTCTTTACAATACATTTTCCTGCAACACTTAAGGGAATTTTGAAACTCCAGTTAGAAACTCCATTTGATTAGTAGCTACTTCTTCACAAAGAGTAACATTTTAGCACTGAATTGACTAACATACAAGCCTGGGATACTGCCAGTTTCAAGAGACACAAACAGTAAATCATTAGGGGATTTTTCTTCATTTCTTTTTTTAACAATTGTCAGTAGCACATTGTTAAAACAAACAAACAAACAAACAAACCCCAGATAACCATGCATCTCAATCTGATTCCTCTAAGAATGCATAACTGTACTTTTCCTTACTTTTTCTATTCTTTGAATACTTCCTTGTTTTAATTCATCAACTGATGAAGAGAATGAAGAACAGTATTGGATAAAATTTGAAAATACTGAATTTGTATTCTGGAATGCTACTGCCCTGTCATCATTTACTTTCCAGTTTTCTCCACAACAGAGGACACTTATTTAGATAGAACAATGTTCCAAATGAAAATTAATTCCTCTCCTTCAAATTAATAGGGGAAAAAACCCCAAACAAATCAATTTCATTTTCCTGTGCTGGTCTGACAAAAATAATGTTCAAAATGTTACACAATTTATATTTGATGTCTACAGTTGAAAATTAGAAGTGTTCTAATACAGTATGATTTTCTATACAATTTTTTGGTTACTGTGTAGTTGCTTATTTCTTGTACAAGCTCACTTACTCATTTCTTAGAGCCTGCACATGCATTTTAATTCTACACAAAGCCACTAAATACAACATAACTTTTATGCTGCTTGAGAAGAGTCACAAAATGAGCAAAATCTAACATACAAAAATGGTTTAAACTTCTAATTAATCAGATCAGTGTAGATATTTTTACGGAAAAGACACAGCAAGTATGACAGTCAGGGGGACATGATGTTAAATCACAAATCAAGAAAAAGAATTAATGGCATTATTTGTGTAAGAGATTGCCAATTCCCTTATCCAGCAGCCCAACTTCATCCATAACCGAAAAAGAAAGTTGGGAAGCAAGATCAGAAACAGGATGATATGGCAAAATACTTTCTGCTTTAAAAACCAGCAGACCTTACGAACTCAAGCTCAAAGCTACCACAACTCTGGTCTGGTGAATAAACAATCTCTGTACTTAGTTCCTCGGCTATATTAGGTTTCTGATCCCAAGTTATTTTCATTTTATCATCCCCTTATCTCAGAATGGTTTTTTATCCATTCCAGGCAAACATTCAAGCACTATTTCCTGACCTCACAAAAATGCTTTAAGACACAGCTAAGAGAACAGTCAAAGTTTATAAAAAGCTGTAAGGTTTATACTTTATAAATGTATTTATTTTGATGTACCAACTTTATATCTAAAAAAACCCAGCCAAAAACAGACAGGAAAAGAAAACCACCCGTCTAGACTGAAAGAAATCCAAACCCCAAAAGCAAATCCAAATTGAGCACAACTGGTCTGATTAACATATTAATGTATAATGAAAACACCTCTGAGGACAGGCAGTTGAGACTCATGGAACAGAGGAGGGATGTTAGCAAGGAAAGAGATGCTAAGATGGTTTAATAAAAACAAACAAGAGGGAAAGACAGGGTTAGCATCTTACTTTCAAAAGAGAGACTCCCAGAAGGAGTAGCAATATCTCTATTAAATCTGTTTTTAAGTATCTTAAACCCCATAACTTTACTGTCTCAGTGCTTGATTTTAGAAACTTTCACTTCAGGATCAGGATTTGGAAATTGGAACTGGAGCAGCTGTTTTGCAAGACATTTATTTCACTACACTGAGCCTCCTGCTTTACTTTAGAGCATAAGCCCCAGACACATCCACTCTCTATGTCCATGTCCCTTAAAAGTTACACTGGAATTTGAGTTATTTATCAAAGGCTGGTCTCAGTCATGTAATGTCATCTGTGAGTGCAAAACTTACTCGTGCAAGGCTCTGAGTGTAGCTCAGACTTCAGAATCAGGACTAGAAAGGTTAATGCGGTCTGTATTGCCCTGAAAAGTTCTGCCATGTTTTAATAAAATGCTATAGAAAAGACTTGTGGAAACTTGCCTTTTGTCAACTATTCATTATGGGGGGGGGGAAAAATCCATTCTAAAAAGAAAACAAGAGGTGTAACAGACTATGAGACAACTACTTACCTGTACAACAATAAAAAACATTTCTCAAACTTTTCTAGACTAGCACTATACTATTCTTAGCCACTGATACCAATTCTGTAGTCTTCTGGGACTGACTCACTTTGTTCACCATGATAATGCTCGTGCCACCTATTAACAAACAACAGCCATACAAGCAATAAATATCAAAGAAAAAAAAAATAAAAATCAAAGGAGTGGATGAAAAGAAAGCACCAAGGCAAGGCAGTGCTGGAGAACGCTAACTGACCCATGTCCAAGTCTGATTACAGGTATTATTGAGGGATTTGTATTAGCTGCGATGGAGACACAAACGTGTCTGACAGCCAACCATATGTTCCCTCCATACAGCTCCAGCAAAGGTTAGCTGAGCTGTGTAGGAGCACACACCCTTCCCCCACAATTTGTTCAACAGTTGTAGCATGCACGACTTCTAGATGATCTTTTCCAATTTCCAGCCAAATTTCCAGCTGTTTTGCCAACATTACAGTATATTAATGGATCCTATGTTTCAGGAAGACACAACTGCAGATACAGAATTAAGACATCCGAGTCCTTACAGGAATTGCTTTTAATACTTGCTAATCATGAATATCTCTGCACATACATAAACAGCCTCTGAATGGCCACTTGAGGTCACCTGACTGGACTAGCCAGCCAAGGCTTCTCAGTAGCTCTCCTCAAAAGCAGCTTTACATTGCCCATTTTGACACCTTGCACAAAGCTACCAAAGAGCTTTGCTGACCCTTACACAGAAAAAGAATGACCTTTCTTCCACCACAAAGTCAGAGGTTCCTGCCAACCTCATTAAATAATTATGCCATAAATCACATCCACTGATCAGAACTCCTGCCACTGGGTTATGATCTCCTGTGGAGAAGGAGTGAGTGCTTTTTTTCCAAGCCTGCATTCTATCAAAAGAAAAGTAGGATGTAGGACATTTTCATTAAATGTTTTCTTGATTAAAGTCCTCTACATTCCTTATGAGCATAACCCAAGACATGATTTAAATTTATGCAATGACAAATCCCTTATCATACACTTCACAGATTAGTTCCACTATAAAACAAAGAAATTACGAATTCTAATTTCAGGAGGTTTTATTTTTATTTCATTTTCACATTCACATTTCACAGAAACAATTAGTGATATTTTTTCTCTAAAAATATTTAGGACATGATGCCTCATGTGACTGTTGTACCACACCTATTTGCTGTTGGAGCTTATGGTATTGACTGGTTTTGCTTTGTACCTTAGGAAGCCAAAAATATTTTCTGAACCACAGCTACACTTTTCAAGGAAGCTCCACAGAGAATATTATTTATTTAAAATCCAAGTTCTAAGCACTGTTTCAAGCACAAACTTTACCTGCCTTTTCCTCACACCTCCCACCTGAGTCGCACTCCTAACAGGTGTCTCACTTCCCTTATTCACTTGTTTCCTCCCATCGTGTTCCAACTCCCCATCCAGTCAGCTTTTCTCTTGGCTTACAATTTTTTTCATGCAATGTAAAAAGAGGCTTTATTTGGTTTTAATATGGAAACTGCTTAAAATACAACACCACCAAACACTCTTCTCTGTCAACGCGCTCTCAGTTGTTCGCATGCCAAATTTCAATCAAGAGATAATAATGCTACTTCTTTGCCTCCATTACAGATCCATTCTTGTATTGCATTTTCTACAGGAGAATGCCAACCCTTGTTTACTAGCAGCGAATGTTCAGTTTTAAGGAAGAGTGCTGTTATGTAACACTCAAATAAAGAACAACACTCTTCAGAGTTGGAGGTGGCTTCTAACCTTGCAACAAACAGAAGTGGGTACTCTACAAAGGTTCTCTCCCTGGGTATTCTCATCTGGAGAGGGTAATTGTGAGCCTACTGACAAATGTAAGATAAATGTGAAATCACAGAATAAAAAGATGCGTATTATTTTGGGAAGAAAAATCTGTGGCAATCTGCAAACCATTAGAATAATGCCAGAACACTGAGTAACCAAATAAAGGTTGGGTCAAAACATTCACATTATGTAATGAACAAATTCTGTAAAAGCTCTATTAACAAAACCAATTAAAAACTTGCACTAATGGTACCTTTTTAACTAAAGGAATTTAATTCTGAGTTGGATTAATTTAGACAACATCATTATTACAGAACCCTCAGTAGCTCATACTCTAAAAAGGAAACTGCACTTTTTTAAGGCAGTAAGTTTGACAGCGAATCCCAGCTATGTACTTCATTTTACATGATGAGCACTGTGTCCATCATCTCAGACTGTGGCTGCAGAAAGCAAAAATGCTATCAGTCCACTTCCAAAATATCATAAAGAAAGTGTATATAATCCAGTGAATGAACAAAAAGTGTTTAGGTATTTCAAAGTTCTTTTGAAGGGCAAACTTAACACTTGGGAAGTAGGAAATAACTACATTAAGGTGTATTTGGTGCAAAATGTCATGCTTGCAACAGTGGAGACTGAATGATGCAGGTGGCCACTTTCAATGAAGATTTCTACCTGCCAAAGAATGTTGTTTTACTAGAATACAACTAGAGCATCACATCACACCCACTTGTTAGAACTTCATACAGTAACACTGCTGAGTCTCTGAGGAATTAATTTCCTGATGAGTTAAAGCTCCAAAGAGGCAAAACACACCAACTACACTTCTCAGCAGGTAATCCATTCAATCCTATTTAATTAAGAACTGGAATAAAAGTAATATTAAAGCAGATTCCTGGTGGGGAAAGGAGAAAAACCCCCATAAAAAACTTGCTGCAAATTAAAAACAGGCATGAGACCACAGTTCTGGGCAATAATCAGTGAATGCATACTTGGCAGTCTTTGGCATAAGCTTTCTTCTGGCAAATGAAGGAACTCATTCTTTTTCCTAAGAGAACAGGTGAGATAAGCTTCACAAGAACTTCAGCACCAACACTACTTCTTTCGAAACCTTTGCCCTTCCAAAATACTGAATTTTCCATGCTCACACTCCTCCTCAAAGGAGAACACCCAAGAACTGTATTTACAGTCCAAACAGCACAAATGATCCACTTGGAAAGTGAGGTACCCCACCTATTAGAGTTTTAACAGACAGCAGTCACTCTCCTACCCAAACGAGTCCCTGAAGTTTCTAAAGTAGAAGCCAACATTAAATATGCACATTTTAGCCTCTTCCTTATGATTTTCACTCAAGGGGGAGAAAGCATCTGATGTATCTGACAATACAGATGCTATCACAATTCATCTTACACAAAGGGTAATACCACCAGTAATTCAACACCGGCAAAGTGCATCAGTGTTCTTAGCCAGTAACAGGTACAATTCTATGAAATCAAACTCTAAAAGAACTAGTTAAGTTTCCATTAAATTCACAATATACCTCTTCTGATTCATTTGCCATTGTCCGGGATTCTTCCAGTTCCTCATCAGCTGTATATTCTTCTTGTTCTTCCATTGCTTGCTCATTATATGATTGCATGTAATCTTCATCCTAAAGCAACAACACATAAAGATGAAAAGACACAGGTCAACTGTACAGAATTGCAAATCCATGAAGGGCAGGGGTCTGGCTGCATTGTTACAGCTTCCAGACTGGAAGAGAAGTGTTGTCTCTATCAGAACTGTCAATTTTAGGTGATATGATATATATACAGCATAATTAGCAGGGCTTTTAACTAGGCAGTAATTTCAACATCATCAAAATCAAAACAGTTTTCATTCATATCCTAATGTCATAATAAAGATCCCATCTAATACTGGGTCCCAAGTTCTACACATCTACATCTCCTGATTACAAATTCATGAAGCAAACACTGCAGTACTTTCTTACCAAAGGAAATGTGGATCTATAGCACATACACATTAACATCAGATTTTACCCCATCAAAATATTAACACTCTTAAAACATTCTGCAAGTGCTTCCACAGGAAGAGGTTCAACTCTGTAAAATTATGAACATAAAAGAGCAAAATCCTTCTTAAGTAAGTTTGCCTGTATTTTAAAACACGTCACTGATCACATACAGTTTTAATTAAGATTAAATCATTTCACTAGCAATTAAAGCCAATGCATGTTCTCTAACACACTGCTTAAACTGTATTGAATTATGCTGGTGACATTTTCTGAACTAACCTCCAATCTCTTTATTCAGGTTTAGACAGTTCTCAGTTACAAAAAGGATGAACGAGCAGGACATCAATCACTTTGGGATATTAGCACCTTAAAGATGTCTTTAGCAGGTCAATAATCTTTTCACCTTCGAAGGACTTTATCAGATCTTGTCTAAAGCCTGGATAAAAGCTTTTGCATTAAGTACTTCTAACAATTGGCAGTGTATCTCCACCACACAAAGCTGTTTTCTTCCTTAAGGATACAATCCTCAAGGTCATGATTCTCAACTGCCTTCCCGCATGACAAAGGAGCATTACCTACCGCCAAACAAGCTGTCAACACAAACTTTGTCACAGCCTAGATAAAGAAACTGGCAGACAGTGATAATAGGTCTAATTTCCCCTCCTCCCTAGGGAGGTAAACAGATTTTAAATCAGTCTAAAACCCTATGCACGCAAAGCAATGTTATCTTTGAAGATACAATAGAAAGAAACTCACTGGAAATTCATCGAGGGGTTCATTGATTTCAAGGTCTAGCACTTCATCTTCTTCTCCAGGCTCTTCCCCATATTCTATTTGGTCTTCTGTCAGTTCAGGATCATTGCCTTCATAATGTCCTTCCTCTGCATACTCTGAAGCATATTCTTCAGGTGCTTCAGATTTGTCATAACCAATTTCATCTTCCCCTTGGTCATACTCAGACTCATGTTCTAGTGACGGATCATTGATGGACTCAGAGAGTTCGTATGATGTCAGCATGCCAGATGTAGTATTGAGGCTCACTGTGACACCTGGAGAGCTGTGGGATAGGGGGGAAAATTCAGAGGCTGAAGCATAACAGTCAACTGCTCACAAAGACTTCGCAAAACAAAGCCAACAAACATAAATTCTCTAAGTTGGTGGACAGAATTATATCCCATACACTATTTGACTCCATGCCACGTTCTCATAATGCATACTGTACTGCAGCTTATCACCAGCTGCAGGCTATTTGACCAGGGGAATCAAAAGAACCAGATGGTTTAGCAGGTCAAACTGGCAAAAGTCCTGCTTGGTAACCAAAGCAGACCGGATTCAATTTTATTTCCAAGACTAACAAAAAAATACATCTGTTTTCCCAATCTTTCAGGATACTCCAGTAAAATATCTTTTACTAAATGTATTAACATAGTTTATCTTTGATTATTTTGAATTCACATTTACATTTTTATGGCAGATCAAATGTTCTACTTAAAATAATATAAAATATATAGACAATAACTATTTTAAATCCCTAAGACATTTTTAACTTCATAGCAGCACTGGCACAGACACTGAAAAAACCTCACCAATACAAAAACTGACAAGTTTATAATCTGCAGGCAAAGCAAAGCTCAGAATTTACTGTTTACAACAGTGCCATCAACACAAAGAAAAGCAACTAATCAACTGCAGACTAATTAGGAAAGTGGAGTTAATCTTAAAAACCTTCTTGATTTGAGGGCTCTGGGTATAAGGAAAAGAAAGGTATTTTTACATATTTTTTTTAAGCCGCATTCCTATTATTCACCGTTCTCCTGCGTTTGGGGGAACAAGATCCAGGCAGCTCTGAGCTATTTGCATCTCTAAGACGGAGAAGATTTAACACAAAAATTAAGACATTATGCAGGATTATCATTATCCTCCCAACTATAGAAGCACGAGGTTGAATGAAAATAGAAGAAGGGAAGGGTTCTCACTCTCTGGCAATAAAACTGCTAAAAATGCAGAACTTGTCTACAGAAACATGCTTCCACTGAGCAATATTCTTATCGCTCATGTGGTCACAGCCATCCCTGCTGCCCAGGGGTCTCAGCGAGGATACAGAGTGAAGAAACAGCAAGGACCAGTTGGGATTCCCCTCTGTGAAGGAAACAGTCCAACCCTCGCTCCTGCAGGCAGGAAAACAGCAGCCAATGGAGAGACTCTGATGGTTGGAGCGTTTTATCACACCATCATCAGTCCATCATCAGACTCCTCATCCTAATTATGGGTGAAGATAGAGACCTCAGAGATACAGATGTATCTATGTTATATATACATTCATACCCCTCCAGATGACATGCCCTACACAGCATGCAACAAGTAAAGGAAAAGCTGGAAAAACACACAGGACATTAAAAGCAGCAGTAGTATTGCATCACTTTGGCATCACAAGCATCTTCCCTCCTGCTTCAGTCCAGCTGGAAAAGTAAAAACGACAAGACACTGATTTTGTGTTGTAGTGCCCATTATTCACCATGGAGCTGTACCACCACAGAGCATTCACAGGGCAGGATCCTCAGTGAACTCCCAGGAAGTACCTCCTCCAGCCCATAAACTATGCTCAAAATTTTCTGCTGTGTAATTGTACACAAATAGTTAAGCCACAAATAAAGCCTTGCAAAGTGCACAATTCCCCTCCTCAGGGATTTAGGAAATAAACGTTTTTTCAAAGAAAGATGGCAGAAAAGGACTTTACAGGAGAAGGAAGATTACAATATTGAGGCTGCAAAGAACAAAGTTCTGTAAGTTTTTATAAGTAATTCTACACACACAGGAGATCACGTGATTTCTTTTCAAACCTTTTTATAGATTTGTGTTAAATTTTTGAGATTGAAATAACAAATAGTTACTGTTACTGATATGCTAACAATGCTACTGAGTACATTAAATTTATATATAAATCACTAAGTAACTGGATAAGTAAGAAACAAAACCATTTTAAGTATATAGCAGCAACTTCAGTTTAGTAGTTATCAGTAGTAGTAGTCATTAACAGCTTTGAATTATCTAAAACAAGATTTAGGAAAGAAATACCGAAATTCTTGTTCCTCTTCATTGTCACTTTGCAGAAGATCGTCATTCAGCTCTTCATCTGACAAGTCTGACTGATTCTAGGTTTCAGAAAAAGTCAATTGTGAACATAAAAGATACAAACTTTTAACTAACTAGGTACTGAAACTACTGAAACTTCTGAACACCAAGTATGTTTTTAAGAACACATCCCAGACTAAGACCATACCCTCAAGAAAATTGCCTAATTTGATGGCAAAAAAATATACAAGACAACGAACCTTAAAATACATCTTTGGCAGTCCTACATAAATCTCTGAATTTCCATATCTACCAACATTTTTCCCTGATCCACTCTCAAATACAGCCAAAGATGACAAGTCACTTCAGAAAGACCAGAAAGGAAGAAAGGTTAGGTCTAGTTCATGGCCTTGTGACCTTAATGCATTAGGCAAGCCAAGAAAAGGCATGAAATTACTCCAGTTTCTAGAGATCAGAGATACAGACTAGAGAAAAGGATATAACTACATGAAGAAAATTGAAAAATCATAACTACTTTGTAAGTGAAGAAAAAAATAGAAGAAAATAATGTGCCTTTTCTGAACCCCTCCTAATGTGTCTGTCAAATGAAACAACTTTCAGTTGTTTAATTTCTTTTATGTTTTTTAATAATTACCCACTAGGAAGAGATAACTGCAGATTTGCTAAGCAACATTTCCAACCCGTTAAGTAAGAGGCAGAAAGGTTATGCAAAGGTAGCTTTTATCTAGAGATTAAGTAGAAGATAGTTTACCCTAAACAGGTCAGGGAAAACTTTCTGAGAAATCTATTATTACCCCACCATATGTGTCCATACCCACACATACTGCCCTATAACATGGCAAAGTGAAAAGTAGAATAGAAAAAGCACAAGAAAAAAAATAATACTTTGGAGAATCTAGTATTGGTCAGTATTCACACAAGCAATTTTATATTTTTTTTAAGATAAGCAAGCAGCTTTATCAACTTGCATACCAACTACAAAGATATGTACATTTCTGACATATATATAACTCCCTTTTTGATAACTGTGTAACAGATGTCTGCAATCCTCATACTCCTGGAATTATATTTTCTTTTTCAAACCAGTATATGAGACTAAGGAACTTCCTATCTTCAACCAGCAATACTTACAGAGTAATTTCAAGAAGCTTATTTTCAACTTATAGAGCGTGGTGATAAAAAAACTACATCAAATAAAACTTAACTCTTAATAGATCTGGGTTTCTTAGCAAACCTATTCATCTGCAAGTAAAACTTTAAAAACTACTTTCTAAATGAGTTCATTTAACAGATAAAATACAGAAAGAGGTGACTAGCCAGTTTGATTTCCCAAAGAGGAATCCTGTTTCTCCTCCAGATATCTGCCAAATCCAAACATACACTTAGTTCTTTTCACAGAACTCAATTTTAGAAATAGGTATCAGCATGAGGAGTCTATAGCAGACATGCTGAGAACTTGTTTACATTCTCCAGTTCTAGCTGCTCCCATGTTTTCGCTCTCGCTATAAAAGGGGAAATCCTCCACCCACTCATCAGACAACGCAATAACAGATTGTGCACATTGTGATCTTTAACACACACCACTGATTGCTTTTTTACTTACTCTCTGGTAAATACTACTGCTATTTTGACAAGTAATTTTTAATAGCCAGGGAACTGGCACTTGAATTAAATTCTCCAGCATGCTAATCAGCACTCAGAAGGCCTAATTGAGTTTTCTTGTTTTGCTAATTTTTTTCTCCAATTATTAAGTCAATATGACCTAAAGATAAATTAATTTTGAGAACCATCTCCTTTTTAAACCATGTGTTATGAGAAGAAATACTATCTCAGAAAAAAATAATTTTTCTTAAAGTTGTATTTTGAAAAGCCACACCTGGAGGTATTTCAGGAAAGGAAATAGAACCCCAGGTGCTGAGAACTGTGCAAATAGGGTAGATCTCAAGTACCTGTGGCTTTCAGGCTTTGGGGAGGTAACTGTAAACTACATGAGGCCAAACCAAACACCTGAAGCGGCTAAGGTGAACAACATTCACCTTCTAATATCTTCAACAATTCACTTTAATGCACATCTCTTACCTTTTTTCCAGTTAGCAAGTCCTCTCCAAGCAAGTCATCATCAAGTTCACTGGAAAACAGTAAAAAATATAAGTTGAACCTTAGAAAACAGAAACAAACACCTTATAAGGTACGTGCCTTAAAAAAATGACTTCGGAATTGCCACAAAGTCTGCACAAACTCTTCCTTTTAGCAAAGCACTCAGGAAAGAGAGATATATATTTTCAGTGAAACAACAGATCATACATATTAAGTCTGTTGTTACATAGTCATTTCATTTCCATACACTGTCCTTTCCATATCTCTACAACTAAACAGAGCACAATAACCTGGACCAAATGCAGGCACAGTCAACCAAAACACAGATAGGCAGGTCCCCACTCTTGATCCTCCACTTCAGGGCCGTTTTGTCCAAACTGCTGATTTCCAGCTCCCCATGGAGGAAGCAAATGAGATGGGAACATCCTGTGGGCAAGAGCCAGTCTACAAGTCAACATATGGCTCAAGATGCACCTCAGCAAGGTGGCTTGGGAGGGCAGCTGGCTTGGGAGCCTGGGTCTTTCCCAAAAGCCAGGTTTAAGCCTAGATTTTTCCTAAAACTTTACTTCCTCCTCCTCAAGTTGAGGCTAAGGTCAAACAGTCATCTGTAGGGTCACAAAATCAAAGGCATGCTTTGCCGTTTTTATAATTGTGCACAAGAATTCAGGAAGTATAGAAATACCTGACTTACAAAACTTCTGCCATTACATAGCAACTGTTCCATAAATAAGACTCAACACAAAGAACTACAGTGCAGGTTAGTTAAACTTTAGAACAACTGTTAAACTCATTCTTCCTTTGGTGAAAGAATTATCTCGTGACAGGAATAAGCAGATTCCCCCTTCTATAATAACCCTTTGTTATTGACAAATGTATGTATCAGAATAAGCACGTCAATACTTAAATGAGATGTCAGTGCATTGAAATATGAGCTGTAATTTGACACTATTTCTACCTGCACACCTTAAAAAAAACCAAAAAAAAACCACAACCAAACCAAACCACAGCAAAAACCAACAACAAACCAAACCAATCAAACCACCATGCCTTAGGTACTACATAAGAATAAAATCCTCCAAAGTGAGAATGCGCCATATGAACAGAACCGGAATTTGTGCAAGAGTTCCTCAGCACTACATTGTAAATACTTGAAAATGGGAATGCAATCCCAAGACATAAATCACTGCTAAGAGTTGTTCTTGCAGATAGACATGTCTTTTTCATAGCTGATTATTGTACAGATAACACAGCGGGGGGGGGGAATAAAAATCTTGTGGGCTAGGAAAGAACAGATGATACACCAAATCAGCCCTAAATAGAACACTGTTATCAGAACACAGAATTTATTAATGGTTACTGATCTCAAATAGTTCCAGGAATGACTGAACATTAACAAATAGTAATTGTTTTGTGCTCAGTGTAATATTAAACAAAAATTGGGACATAAGATGTATGACACATTCCAAAGAGCAAACTGCCTAGAATTCAAGCCCTTTATTTCAGAGACAGGAAACTCTACCTAACAGAAATGGTTGCAGAAGCATTTCCTACTTCAATTTTGTCTCCAAAAAATCACTAATCTCTTCAACTGCCAGTAATCTGACAAATGCACCAAAGGGTCTGAAAACATTTCCCAGCGCTATGGTCCATCACTGACAGCCTTTAATAAAACTGCACTAGAGAAATTCCAAAGAATGGCAAGAATCTGTATTATAGCAGCATTCAAAGACAAAACACAAGTTCAGAAAGTAAGAAATTCAGATTAAGAAAAGGAATGGAAAAGAAAGCAAAAGATTAAGTTAATTTTCTAAACATAGGGCTATTTAACACATTACTAAAATACATCCTTGATGTGATTTTTTTAGAAAAAGATTGACATTTGATCAATACAAGTAAATGCAAACATATTCTAGATTTTTAGGAGCTTTGGCTCACTGCCTGGCAGTTAAAAAAATTAACACCAGCACATAAATCAAGCTTATATCAGAAACAAAAGTCTTCCACAGGATGCTGTTCAAAATCTCTTAAAATTTTCAATGTCATTCAGTATTTTCATTGATAAAAGAAAAATGACCACAACTTTTTGAATGAACACAGTAACAGTGAAATGCCTGCACATTAAAGCTGTACTATCTCAAGGTTTCTAAAATAACCATGTCTGAAGTTATCTATCAGAAAGAAAAGGGACCAGAAGTAACTAAATCTGACCATTAAAAAAAATCCAAAATAAACAAACCACAATGGAGACAAACAAAAAACCCTAGATACTAAGAGATCTAAGGCTAGCTGAGAAAAACAGACAAAAACGAATGGCTGCAATCTGTTATCACACAAACAAATTGAACTGGAACAAAAGTACAGATCTGTGACAGCTCCACAGTCAATTCACCCTCACTATCAAGACCCAAAACTTTCTAAAACCACAGTACTAAGAAATTTTGGGTTAAGATAATCTAAGAGTCCACTGCTCTCACAAGGAACAGACCCATTTCCTTCAGTTTTCTCAACTTCCAATACTTAACATTCCCCTCACTGAATAAATTCAGCTCGCCAAATAAACAATAGTAATAAAAAAGACAAGACAACAGAAGGTGTAAAGTTTTCTGCCGACATAGAGAAATAAGAAACCTCAGAGAAGGGTCAGAGCAAGTGAATTTCAGCAAAAGTCAACTCCTAAATCATTCCTGTCATCTCGAAGGAGAGCAGCAGAAATGGATGTTTTTCCCAAACCCAAGCTTTGGGTTACCTAAAGAAATAAATGTATAAATTAACAGTCCGTGATAAAGACGTCAGACTGACCCTTTTTGGCCTCCAATTTCACGAGCATGCCTCATTAAACATGAGCAGCAGCAAGGATACAAATGTTTCTGGAAAAGAACTCGTAAAAAAATGTAATGGGAAAAATTCTCCAAGAGCAATGTATCCCAATTTACTGGAGCCTTCCAACTCTCAGTTATGACAGTTCAATGCCTGAGAAAGGATGGATATTTGAAAATTTAAAATTATTTAAATGACTGGGGGATGGGGCTCGGTCAAGTAACAACACAGTAAGAGTTGACGATTGATCAAGATGTGTGACTAAGAGCAGATCTCCTTCATCTCACCCCAAACCTATACTTGAGTTGCAAAACAAAGCAAGAAAGATTAAAACACCTCAAGACTACTGTGTTCATTCAGCCTTTTTTCCATATTCAAGAAACTGTGTCCTACACTGAATTAGACCATAGGTAAAAAGCCTTATGCAATTACATTAGGCAACAACATATCCGCGTACAGCATTCGTAATTGCCAAGACACCCAGAGAACTTAAGACAGCTTGGCAATCTGGAAAGAATAATAATATTAAAAAAATATTCCAACACATATAAATAATATTCTATTAGATAGAGTTGTAAAAAATAAAAGTCTGAAATTATGAGCAAAATGAAGGTCTGGAATCTTCCACTCTGCACCTGAAACTACTTCTCTTGCAATTTCACTGAAGGAAACAATTGACTTTTTCATCATCTATCTTAAATCATATGCACATAATCATAAATCATAAACACAATTTATTTTTTTTCTGAAACTTAATCCTTGTGTGCTTCAAAGTCTCGGCTTAATGAAAATACTCTGAAACATCTCTCAAGCCCTACTAAAAACAGCTTTGCCGCAGGGAGTTTACCACTGGGAATAAGCTTAAAACTTCTGATGCAACGGCTGCCTGACTCCTACTCATCACTTCAGAAAACCTGGAAGACAGCTTAAAAGCAAATGTGACCAGTCAGCATTTAAGTGCCCATCTATTCACACCAAAAAGGCAACAAAGGCAAAAAGTCCAGAAAACCTTCTAATACAAAACATTTTGTCTCTGATTTTAGGGTTTCTGAATACCCATACCTGGGACTGGGAGGCAGCACAGTATAGTGACCAGGCCTGGACAAGTTATTTTAATTACATTCTCAAGCCAGAGCAGTTCCTTGGTGCAGTTCACCATCCAACCCTCCAAACAGCTGTACTGGCTTGACAGAGAGGCACTCCTCACCAGCAAAAAGCAGAATACCCTCTGTATACTGGAGCTACTGTCCAAATTCCTTAGTCACATACTTGCCTCCTAGAGCAATGAAAACTACCCACTTAAATCAGCAGAAAAGCATGGAAGAGGAAACTAATCTCTCTGGAATGACAATTGTAGAGCAGTTAATTCACTCCAAGGGCTCAGCTCAGTGGAAAACTACTTAGAGTAAAATTTGTTTACTACAATCATTTGAGTGATTATTAGAGAAGACAGAAATCTATCTGAAATGGTTTGGGGTTTTTTTGCCTTTTACAGTGAAAACCACTGGCGAAGTCTGAAGAAGTCTATTACTAAAAAGGAATCATAGAAAAGTAACACAAGTAAGTGAAGTTTTCTCCCAGAAAGAACAGATGAGTCTAGCCAGCAGCTTGATTCCTTTCCCAGACAGATTCCTTTCACATAAAAAACCACACTTATTTTCCCTGCAATAAACCAAGTGCACATATACTTCTAAATCTTTACAACAGTCATACTGTTGAAGAAGCCCCTACCTAAATTCCACTACTCTTCTCCAATGAAACTGAAATAGGACTTTGAGGATAAGAATTTAAAAATCTAATTAATTTTTAATTTTTTTGCCGTTAAGTTGAGCAAATTCTAACTATTTAAACCACCAAGATCTACTAAATATTTAAAAAGGAAAAACAGGACATTAACTGCAAAATTACATACCACAAATACTTTATATTTATCCAATTTTAAATGGTATCTGTTCAAAGCGTTCTATATTCCTCAAGGCAAGTACATCTTTCGCACAATCCAGCATCAGCTGACACTTGCAAAACCACCAACATCTTCATTAGTATCTAAATGTGCATTGCTCTAAATGTTATAATACAAAATGCCAGAATGGGGAAACAGAGCAATTGAATTCAGCATACAGAAACTGAACATGAAAATATTCTACCTACCTGTCCCAGTCGTCATCTCCAGCTCTTCTTCTCCAAGACCTTTCTGCACCAGGCTTATCAAATTGATCAAAGTCATCATCTGTAAAGAAGGTGATTACTTTAAATAATTCTTACTGAAATGAAAGGTTTCCAAAGCAACAGCACAGATGGGATTTTATGGGTGGGTGTGGGGGTGTGTGTGTTGTTCAGAAGATGCAAAAATACCTTTTTCTACCTTTCAAGTTAAAATGAGGAAAACAGACAAATACCCAACATAGAATCATTAAGGCTGCAAAAGACCTTTAAGATCACCAAGTCCAACTGTCAACCCAGCACCACCACCATGTTCAGCATTAACCCATGTCCTCAAGTGCCACATCCAGATACTATCCAAACCCTTCCAGGGATGGTGAATCCATCACTTCCCTGGGCAGCTTGTTCCAATGCTTTATAACCCTTTCCATGAATTTTTTTTTCCTAGTATGTAATCTAAACATCCCCTGGCACAACTTGAGGCCATTTCCTTGTCCTGTCCCTCGTTACCTGCGAGAAGAGCCTGACACCCACCTGGCTACAACTTCCTTTCCGGAAGTTGTAGAGAGCAAGAACGCCCCCCTGAGCCTCCTTTGCTCCAGACTAAATATCCCCTGTTCACTCAGCTGCTCCTAACAGGACTTGTGCTCCAGATCAATCCCCAGCTCCACTGCCCTTCTATGGACACCCTTCAGTATCTCAATGTCCTTCTTGAAGAGAGGGGCCCAAAACTCAACACAGGACTTGAGGTGTGGCCTCGCCAGTGCTTTGTACAGGCGGATGATGATGGCCCTCATCCTGTTGGCCACACACACAAGTCAGAATGCCACTGGCCTTCTTGGCCACCTGGGCACATTGTTGGCTCATGTTCAGCCACTGTCAATCAACACCTCCATGTTTCAATAACCAAAACGACTCATAACATACCACTCAGCTTTCCCTTTTCTCACTGCTGAGGTGAGGATTACCCAAGGAAAACAGAGTGTGATATGTACTACTGGAAAATTTTGCCAAAGAAGGTCATTCCAGAGAAATTCCAGCTTTCCAGAAAAACACAAGACTGAGACGTAATGGAGGTGAAGGGAACAGTATCTGACAAACCTTCACTTGCCTTGTGGGCCACAAGCTCATCCACTAACAAGCCTGCAAAGGCACTTTGAAAACAGCAGGAAACCTCAGGTCAGCACAAGGTGAGTACCAGCAACCCAAAACAGAAGGGGGCAATCAGGTGTAACACACCATCAATTGTCTCAACTGGGGCAGTAAAACCGCTGGCAGTCACTGAAGCAGGTTACACTGAGTACCTAAGTAGGCACATGCCTTCCAAGAAACAACTAGTGCTTAATATATTTTTCTCAACAAGTACCCTCAGTTTAGCCTACCAAATCATCTTGCATAGCTTTTTTTGCAAGTGACAATTTTGCAGAAAAATGCAAAGGTTACCTGCTCTGTTTAGACATCACGTGTTGTCACCTGTAATCTGGAAGCATACACCCTCAGAAACACTGAGCCCTCACTCTCCCATCCTCTGGCTACAGCCCAACAGGGAATGCACACCTGGATTCACTCTCTTTCCACACATTGTAATGACCTCTCTAAGAATCAAACAAACAAGCAAATAGAAGTTATGCTCAACACGGGGAAAACTGCTGCAGTTTAATGCCTGCAAAATACAGGGGGTCCAGCAATCCAATCCCTGCACTCTGACAGTCTGAATTGGTGATCACTAAGGTGCCATATATCCACTCATCCTTCTGACTCTATTTGCATTCAACTCTGACCAAGTACAATGTCACACAACAACTGTTTTATTCAGCTGGGGGTTGTGTGTTTGTTTGGTTTCTTTAATAAACCTTCAAAACCCTATTTGTCTTCAGAACTTTAAACTCAGCCCAGTATCCTTGAGCAAATATTCCCCACATGCAGTGACAAACCTACTCACTTTTCACTTTGTGTTATCAAAATACTGGTGTCAGTGACTGACAGAAGTTTAAAAGGAGGTAAAAAAATTAAAAAGTGAAAATTCAGATCTTGCAACATCACTACATTAAGAACTTTCAAACCAGAATTTTCAATCAAAAAGAGCTATGAAAAACTGTTCAGTATGAATTATGATACAACAAGTCAAGTGTGGCAATTCTTCTCTTTTGAAATACTAGGTAAGAAATAATTCCTCTTGATCAAATTCTCCCCTTTACTACTGACAGGTAAGTTTATGTTTTAACTATTCTTCTATATTTAAACTAATTTGCATGGGCTAACACCATTGAAACAGTTGGTTTACATTTCTCTGCTCAAACATCTACAACATTACAACCTCCTCCTATTCCAGTTCTTATTTCACCCACAGGGGAAGGCCAAACACACAAGCATTTCTCATCTTCCTCTTGAAGGCTAAATTATCCAATTTTATGGTCTCTGAAAAAAATGGCCACCTTGCTCTCCTTATGGTCATTCAAAACCATGCTGCAGTGACTGTCCTAGTGCATTGACATTTTAAGGGCACAACTACCCTGCCCTGTCACTGTTCTTATAGCTGGATTGCTGTAATCCACTGACTTCATGCAACCACTGCCAGGGATTATTTTTTTAAGGTAAAGTAACTGATTTGGCAGCAACCCAAATTACAAGTGTCCATGTACTGACTAACACAGCTCAAAATAATGACCATCACCAGGAAGACTAACTTCTTTTCAAGCTATGCCTGCTTCCTTGCAAAATACATTTTTTGAGGTCAGGCATCATGTTAGAACTAGAGAGCTGGACAATAAAACAATAGCACTTGAAGATCTTAGCTCTTGGCACACAATTCTTTCAGACAGACCTTCACATCAGCCAGGTTTCAATCTAGAACATGAGATTACACACCAGACCCTTCTTCTCTGTTAAAATCTCTCTACAGCAAAAAGATATACTTTTCAGTACAATTCACAGTACTTTTGCAGGCCAGATATCTAAGTTTCACAGCCATAGAAGGGCTTCAATCTGTTACTACTGCTAGTTAAGAAACAACACCAGAAGACGGAACAAATTCCTGGCAAATTGCTACTGCGGACCTGAACCCCCACCACTCAGGCAACATCATGAACCTCCAACTCATCCAACCACTCCCAATTTCTCACATCCTATTCCTTATTTATGAGCAACTTCTACCAAAATTCAAAGCTGAATTACATCCAACAAAGTCCTTTTCACAAGTTCCCTCTATCAGGAGGCATAAAAAAGCCTCAAGAATGACTGTGTGGTGACTGCAGCTTGCAAGAACTGCTCCACAAGTGTTCCCAGTGCCTCCCTGTCCTCATCTTCTCTCCCCATCTCAACACACGTGACACAAAGATCTTTGGGACACAAGGAGACAGCTTTTCTTTTTTGTGCTTATTTGTTCTGTGACAGCTGACACTGATGTTGAGCATTATAAATTATGCCATTCTGACATTAAGGACTGTCAGAGCCCAAAGCAGGTTGTAGCTTTTGTTTCAGAAAAGGTCACAACAGTCACATATTTACAAATAGCACTCCTTGCCAGCTTTATCCCTTGTGAAACAGCGAACTGCAAAGGACGCAGGTCTTGCACCTGCAGTGCAATACCCAACAGACCTCCAGAGGCACCATTTTTTTTTCTCCATTTGTGAAACCACACAGACTTTTTATTTTTCTTTTACCTGTCTTGACAATAAAAATGGAACACACCAGTAAACAACAGTCAGCATAACATTTATAGATATTTCTCCTTGAGAAACTTGCAAGTCAATGTTTGTGCCAAGGGTGGTGAAACGCCTGTAAAGCATTAACTTGTACAGAAATAAGAAAACTCAGCATTCACAGAGCACAAAACCCCCAAGAGCAACAGCCAAACAATTTTTTTATTAAAATTCTCAGTACTACTATGTAGGAGATGAGAAGAAAAAAACGGACGGTGGGAATCCATGAACATGAGCTTTTAAAACCATGAAAAGGTCTACTGAAGGAGTTGGACAAGGTTCTGTAGTTCTTCCAGTGGTTTCAGTGTAGCCATACACGCAACTGTTGCTAAGACACACGATGCACTGGCTAGAGCTCCTCCCTGCAACTCTGACTTTCCTGGTAAAACTCACCAAGATGACGTTTTTGCATCATCTGGGTACCAACTGCAAGATCCTCAGAGGTGATCACTAAACACACTAAGCCCCTCTGTAGTTTCCAGGCAACAGAAGAAAGTTTTTAAAAAAAACAACTAATAAAAAAAAAAAATCAAACAAGACCTATCAAATACCAGAAAAGCATTAACTGAATAAGCAGGCAGAAGAGGCCAGTTATAGAGGGGCGAAAAAAACAAACTAATCCACCACTTGGCTCTTCCTGCTGCAGCTCTGAGAAAACCACAATGATCAAAGCCACAGAGAAGATTCAGGATGCTGCAGAGATGGACTAATTCTGGCTGTTTTGTTAGACCAGTCTGCCTCCAGAGGGTCTGGCCAGCTGTGAACCAGAATAAGCACAAAGACAGCCAAACACTCGGGCCCCAAACTCAAAGGTTCCTATTTTCTTTATACTTACCCTGGTATAGCACCAGGAGTGCTGCAAGCTGTTCTATACAGCTTATGTTCCAGTTTTACAGTATATGCTCAGAACTTGTATCTTTTTTTCTGTTCAGTAAGAACAGATAATCCACTCCAGAAATCTACAAAATAGCACCATTTCCTCTTTGGCTATGCTGATGGCAGCTTCTAACTCTGCAGATACCCTTTCAATAAAACCTTCACTAATTTTTCTATGTAAAATTAAAGTCTTAAGCTACTTAGTCTCACAAGTGTAGGAGGTGAATCAGCAGGAACACTGCAGAGCTTTTAACATCTTAAAATGCTACTAACATAGCCTAAAAAGGTAGTCCCACATAGCAACTGTTGCTAGGATGGAGTATTTTACTGCAATGAGATGGCCAAGACTTCTAGACTACAGAAAACATTTTATGACTGCATCCTTACTCTTCCCAGAAATACACCTGAAAGCTTCCTGGAACACTAACCACATGCTGCCTCAAACCTAAACAGTTCAAAATTCTGCATTTTGGTTCATTTCAATATTACACTATCTTGAACATAAAACATACTATTAGTTTTAGGCAATGAAAAAGTATTGAAGATTTCTCCTTATCCAAAACAAGATGAAGATGTCACAATGATCCCATAGGTCAATGGATAAAAATGTCCTACTCACTCTTTACCCAACAGGTCTTTTAACAAAGTAACTAAGCCTCACTGGTTTTGTGCAAAACAAATCCTATGGTATGATTCTGTGATTGGTAAGAGAGCTATCAAAAAAAATTATAAAAGAACAGAAAACTAGAAGGGAAAAGTCATTTACCATATGAAAAAACACCACTTCTCTATCTTTCAAATAATGCTGATTGGAACAAGTCTACCTTGATCTACGCCATTCAAAATACTGACAGCATTTCAAGCACAAGTCTCCAGATTAAAAACAGTTTACCAGATTACCTTTATGTAATAGTTTATTTCTACAGAATATTTTTCTTCATATTTCATTGCAAAAAGTTATGCAACACATAGGTATCGCAAACACGTCTATTTTCAGCATCTGAACATCATGGATTCAGGTTCAGGACCTTCTGCTGACCTTTGTTTTTCCTGGGAGATGCTGTCACAATTTGTTAACAGTTTTCATTCAACTGCTGTTGGCAGTAGAGTTACGTTGCCAACCTGTGTTACAGACACAGATGTTCCTCATGAAACCTAACAGGATACAAAGCCCACTATGAATACAGTCCCACTTAGTAGAGAAAACCAAGCTCTTTACATTATCACAAAAATCACATTCAGTCCTACTACCATATTATTCACAAATACACCACATTCAAACACAAACAGTTTAGTTTATCTGTTCAGGAACAGACATCATGTAGCCTTCACACTGGTAAACAATTACTCATAGAAGCCTTAAGTATTTATAACAATCTAACAATTGCCTAACATGTTCCTTTTTTAGTATATTTCATGTTCTCTCTTCAAATTACTCCTATAGCCAGAAGTAAGCTTCCTCCAAGAAATGAGGCAGAAAAAAATAAATTCTACATGAGAGAACTTCTTTCTACCTTTCCAAAACCAACTTTATTTTAGAGTTTGTTATGATGCAAAGCGAGTCATCAGCAATAAGCAGGAACAGAACTCATTATGATATGCTGCCTGTAACTGAACCCACAAAAAAAACCCTGAAACTTTCTTCCAAAATCTGCTTGAACTAGAAAATATATTTACTTTGGAAAACCAAAAGTGACATAGTCCTTGTCTCTGCACACTGAACAGTGAAGGGAGGCCAAGAGTTTGAACAAAATCCACATGAACTCAGTTCCCAAATGGATTTGGACACTGATGACAAACTGCAAGGCTCCAGAAACTCTCCAGCCTCTTTCACAGACACCAAAAGTTATAGTTAAGACTGAGGTTGCATTACAGCAGAATGTAACACAGGACCAATCACATTTACCCGGGGGTTTTTCAGTCAAGTCAGTGACAACCACCATCTTAATTATTCTGAACAACAAAAATTCTACATGACCTAAAATCTAAGGCTTAGTATTTAATCCAATAAAGCCTGGTTTGACTCTTGCAAAAGCAACTGATACTAAGGTTATGTTTAATTCAGATGACCTGAAAAGAGAGAACATTCATAAGAACTTGACTTGCAGTGAAAGCTTGTCAGAAAAGTATAAGGAGATTTAAAATTGCTACGTTTAAAGGAAATCTCCCTGCCACAACCTCACTG
This sequence comes from Xenops minutus, assembly GCA_035221455.1. Lineage (NCBI taxonomy): Eukaryota > Metazoa > Chordata > Aves > Passeriformes > Furnariidae > Xenops > Xenops minutus. The sequence goes on along the minus strand of JAWWEE010000074.1, from coordinate 7,300,296 downwards.
AAGCAGTAATGTTTTTTGGCACTAGTTCTCAGTACAGTTCTAAGTGCAATATACTGGTACTACTTCTTGGTACAACAGTCCATGAGCATATCTTAGTATTTCATGAATTGCAAACTCTACATAAAGGCCTTTTGCACTTAGAGAAGTTTTAGTGTGTGCATATTTCAATATAACTCTAAAATATTGTGAACAGCTGCACCAGTCCATCTAATAAAGTAGGATGCAATACCCAGAGACCAAAATACAGCCAGTGCTCCACCCATTTTCATCTAGGCACAAATGCAGAATCTATTTCCAGTCCCTGTATGCTGCTGCTGAATAGCCTGAAGCATAAGTTCAACTGAACTTGTCACACTTGAGATTTTGAATTGGACTGTGGCCCACAACACTGAGAAAGGTGCTTGCTGAGCTAGCAGTACAAGTTTCTCTCTAATTTTTATCAACAGCTTCACAAGAGGTTTTTAAAGTCACTACATTGCTAAAAGTACCTCAGCAGCCATCACGAATGTTCAAATGAAATCAAAGAGCTTTAGTTCAAGCTGGAGGAATAACATAACAGGCTTGGGAGTAGAGAGACACCCATTCCCTTACTCTTGGAATGGGACTTCCAGCAGGAAGTGCTGATGGGGCCCTCTTCAGCTCCTCTTCCACCCCAGTCCGTGTCATGATTCTGATGCCTTAGGATTTTATATACTTGAAGATTTTTCTAGAGCTCTAGTTTCTCACATTTAAGTAGCAGATAACAGTTTTTAACTCTGTGCCACATTCCTGAATTTCTGTCTCCAGGGTGAGATAGAAGCTCGATCATGCTTGGGACACATGTACTAGAAGGACTTGGTAAGATACCATTTTAGTCAAACTACTAGAAGGCCAGACCGTGGAGAAGCTCCAAAGAAGGGACATGATATGAAGATGATGATGGTGAAAAAGTAAGAAGTCTGGAGACCTTCAACTCAATTCCAGGGGGCTGTGCCAAGGGGCAGACCTGAGGGGGGCACCCAGGTGGACAGTTCTTGGGTTGGATGTAACCTTTAGTTATGGTAGTTAAGTAAGTGTTATAAAATTTGTAAGACCCCTATACTGGTATGTATTGATATACTTTGTGAACCTGAAAAGCTCTTCAGTAAAGGACTGCTCTCTACTTCACCCAGACTAATATTCCCTCCCAAGTTTTTCCCTTGACTTTAGGCAATAGATTTCTTAGCTGGGGATTGTGGGTTCACATTGTATCTGGGTTGCCAAATCAAAGTTTGGGAACCATTGTCTTATCCTTATCAGTGGACTAATGAGCAACTATGAGCCCTCAAGGTCCCTTACCACTTACATACCCACCCTGAATTTCTATGTTTCAACATACACATATTCTGGAATCAGAAGCCAGTTGAATTGGGTTGCTTAGCAAAAGAATTAGTGAAGTAATATGAAAGTGTGAATTACTCCCAGACACCTCACACACCATCACTTGTAAACTTCCTAGTTTGTTCAGGAAACATATCACCAAAAGAGACTTTACCTTCATCCTTAGAAAGCTTTGCTGCACCAAAATATCTGGTCACAAAAGTATGTATCAATATTTTATTCTTATGATTGAAGCCAGTATTTTCCAAGAGCCTAAAAGATTAAGAATGACCACACATGCTGTCCAGACAAATCACTTTCCTTCCATCAAACATATTTAAATGTCCAACTGCCAGACATTTCACATTTTTTAGCCTTGCCATACATTCTTACAGAGGATTTAATTTTCATCTGCATCCTTCAAGCCAAAACTATCTTATTTTGTCAACTGTTACACATTGTTAATATTATCAATTTAAGAACAATTTATTTTTCTAAAACTTATTCTGTACTAATTTGCCAATCATTAGCCTTTCTTTTAAGAAAACAGTAGAATGCTGTTATCTCCATATTTCAGTGTTCCCCTCCCACAAAAAAAATTCAAAAACTAAATCCCAAACATTAGTTTCTAAACTTAAAACTTTCAATGATTAAAACCATCTAAGCCAAATAACCACTTAGTTCTGAGCCTCTTTCCCATGCTACTACTACTGACTTTACATAGTAGTGCCTTTCCAAAAACAGTTACACATTCCATTTCTGTAAGTTCTAGGCTTTTTTTTACTGAGTTTTTAAAATGTATTTAACAACTTCAAGTAGGAATTTTCCCTGACTAGTCACATGGACATAGGTGTGGGACACCTCTGGGTTTCTTCATTCGGCAAATGCTGCACAGTGATCACCAAGACTAAACAAACACCGTTTATATGGGGCAAGGATCATATTTAATTGGCCACCATTTATTGATGAGTGCGGCGTTAACGCTGAACAAACAACTGCTTGTGCCCACTTAGCACAAAGGGATCCCGATTCAAGAATAGACACAAACGGAACTCTACAACAAGAACACCACCAAATCAATCTTGAAACTGCAGTCCCACCACTCTGTTGAAGGCTGCCTGCTGCTGCATGCACCTTTGCCCATGAAACCAGGCTCATTGCAGCACTTTTAAAGACAGGTACCAAAATGCTTCAAGTGACACTTTCTTTAAATTACTCTGTCCTTGCAATACCACAAAAACTTCCTAACAGGGAACAGGCATGCAACACTTCCTTTCCCATCACATATAACTGACCTGAACCACAAAAATTAGCACAAAGACTTTGGTAAAATAACTTAAATATTGCAGTATATTTAATAGCATTAAAATACTACCCAACATATTAAAAGTATCTGCTGCTTCACCAACGAGTGCTAGCCTTTCTTCCCAAACGGTAGTCCTAAATTTGGGAATTTCTTTGTAACATTTACCTTTAAGTATGGTACCACTTACCATAGGAATTTGAATTGTAATTATGTACATCACAGTAACAGTGGAGCACAGTCTGACACTGAGGTGAGCATGGGATGAGCCACCACTCTTCTCACCAACAACTTACAGAGACTAAATCACCACAAACTTTTGTACAGACAAGGACAAGTGGGTCAAATGACAACTTTGATCAGACTTTTTTCAAAGTGCTATTTCTAATGAAAGCAAGGCCCACAGTAGCAGAAATGGACATGTTCTCTTAAGGTACCCCTCTAGCATACCCCAGTGTGACCCTGGCAAATCTTTTCTTTAATAACACAACCAAACATTTTCATTTTAAAGTTTGCTTAATATTCCAATCCAAACCACAGAGGGTTTTGAGCTGTCATTTAAAATGCTACATGTAAAGGTGCCCTTAGTCAAGCAGAAGCACAGTAGAACACCTGAGAGTCCTGGGGTCAAGCACTGACTTCATTTTACACTTTCCAAGCGAGTCCTTCTATTCCTGGATAGTCTGTAAAATGAATTATAATCACACCCTGGATTAGAGACACATTACTCAAAGAAATCATACACTGCACCTGTAAAAACTATGGGAGTGAATACCCACCGACCCTGGATACGTTTTAAGGAAAGTCTGGACGTGGCACTGAGTGCCATGGTGGTGTTGGCTCATGGGTTGGGCTCGCTGATCTCGGAGCCCTTTTCCAGCCTCGTTGATTCTGTGAACGTCATTAAGTAACACACACCCCCATCCCCCGCGGAGGCCGCTCTCCCTCTGCACCCTGCCCGGGCCGAGGGCCCACCCCAGCTCCCACCGCCGGATAACCCATGTGTCCGCAGGGCAGGCAGGGGGTCCCGGGGCCTCCCCGGGCCGGGCCGGCTCCCGCTGCCCCCATCCCGATCCTGCTCCCGATCCCGACGGCGGCGGCCACGCGGGCCGCGCCGCCCCCGCTGAGCGCCCACACCCGCCGGGCCCCGCAGAACCCCACAGGCCCCACAGAATCCCTCGGGCCCCGTAGGGCTCCACAAAACCCCACAGGCCCCGCAGAGCTCCACAGAATACCCCGGGCCCCAGCAGGGCCCCGCAGAACCCCGACGGGCCCCCCACGGCTCCACAGAACCCCACAGGCCCCATATGGCCCCGCAGAACCCCGTCGGCCCCCGCAGGGCTCCTCAGAAGTCCACAGGCCCCACAGAACCCCGCGGGACCCGCAGAACCCCGCGGGCCCCGCTCCTCCTCGGGCCGAGGCCCCGCGCACCCACCTGCGCCTCCTCCCAGCGCGGCAGCCATGGCTCTGCGCTGGGCCCGGGCGGCGGTTCGCGGTGCCGCGGGGCAGGGCTGGGGGCAGGATGCGGTGCAGGACGAGGGGCAGCGCTCGGGGCCGGGCCGGGGCGGCGCTGCCGGCGGGTCCCGCTCCCGCCGCCGCAGAACAACAAACTAGCACAACATGGCGGCCGCCGCTGCCGCCGCCGCGGGGCACGCTGGGACGGCGGCGCACCCGGCCCCGCCCTCCCCTACGCGCATGCGCCCGGCGGGAGCGCAGCGCGCATGCGCAGTGCGGGGCGGGGCGGGGCGGGGGGTGTCGGAGTGGGGGTTTTATGGCCCGGGATAAGCACAGGGCAGTGGGAATGGGAGAAGGACGCTCCTCACACCGCGCTGGAAAGGGCTTGTCGGTGTGTGTTGCCAGCGTGGGTGGCTGCTGGCAGTGCTCCTGGGATGCGCGGCGCGCACAGGACCGCAGGGTCACGGAGTGCGTTAGGCTGGAAAGGAGCTCTGAGATCAGCGGGTTCGGCCTCTTGCTCAACTCACCGTGTCAGCCAGGCCGCGGCACTGAGCGCCACCTCCGCTCCGTCCTTACACACCTCCAGGGACGGTGACTCCGCCGCCTGTCTGGTGTGTCCGTTCCACTGTCTGATCACCCTTTTTGTGAAGAAATTCCCCTGGTGTCCGACTTGAGCTTCCCCTGGCACAGCCCGAGACCCTCCTTTCCTCCTGTTGCAGGTTGTCCGGGAGAAAAGGCCCACCCCACGCGGCTGCTGCTCCCTGCAGGGAGTTGTGGAGAGCGAGGAGGTGCCCCCTGAGCCCCTTTTGCTACAGCCCAAGCACCCTCAGCTCCTCCCCACAGCTCTTGGGCTCCAGACCCCTCACCAGCTCCCTGGCCTGCTCTGGACACGCTCCAGCACCTCAGTGTAATGGGTGGTAAGGGTAAGAGCCTAGAATTTGCTTATCAAATTCTAAAACTTGTAAAGGTTTTCTTAAAGGTTTCCAAATGTTGGGCTTGTGAAGGTTTTTACTTA